>OZ010596.1:49764804-49777304 GCA_963932145.1 Acanthosepion lycidas | reverse complement strand
CAACATGGAGGCCTACATCAAGTAACTTGATGAGGTAATGCTGCTCTAGGGAGTATGCTGGAAGACCCTATGTCTGGCAACAGGACTCTGCACCATTCCACACAAGCAGGAGAACCCAGTCATTGCTGTAAGACAACTTCTGTGACCTCAACACCTCTTACACCTGGCCACCTAACTCCCCAAACTGCAATCACCTTGATTATTATGTGTGGCATGCAGTTGAGTGAGAGATTAACAAAACTTCTTGTAAATACGGAAGATGGACTGAAGGCAAGGATTATGGCAGCATCTATCAACTTAAACAAGGAGATCACCCAGAAGAGTTGCAGGAGATTCCAAAGTCATCTGGAGACCAAGGTTGAAGCCAATGGTGATTTTATTGAATAAATTTACTCTGATGTCTGTAAAAAATGAGATGTCAGCATTATTTTCATTTTTACATAATTTAGATGACAATTTATCCATTGCACCCTCTGTATACCATCTTGTGGAGACATTTTCATAATTTCTCATGTCCTACCATAATAAATAGAATCTACCATAATAAATGTTTCAGTACCTCTAAAAGACAATTGAGAATATTAGAATATGATGGATGCTGCATAATATTAGGTTTGTTTTTCATTTAAGGCCTGCTAAATGTGTATGCTTCTTTGCATATTTCTTAAAACGCCATTTCTTATCAGTGCATACACAATCATAGCTACATGCCTGCAGATTTTGTTTTTTCAATATCAAACAATTGTCATGTCTTTTTGGCCAAGATAGTAGGTGTGGTTTCCCACTGCCTTCTCTATGTATTCCTTTTGCTTATTTTTTGTGAATTGCCATGACTTCTTGGGAAAGAGAGACAAGTGCCTTCTCCACAGATTACTTTTCTTTTTTATCTGACAATTGCCATGACTTCTTGGGGAAAAAAAGTGGAGTGGTTTCCTGTTGCCTTCTCCACAGATTCCTTTTCTTTATTATCTGTGAATTGCCATGACTTCTTGGGAAAGATAGTGGAGTGGTTTCCCGTTGCCTTCTCTACCGATTCCTTTCTTTATTATCTGTAAATTGCCATGATTTCTTGGGAAAGATAGTGGAGTGGTTTCCTGTTGCCTTCTCCACAGATTCCTTTCTTTATTATCTGTGAATTGCCATGACGTCTTGGGAAAGATAGTGGAGTGGTTTCCTGTTGCCTTCTCCACAGATTCCTTTCTTTATTATCTGTGAATTGCCATGACGTCTTGGGAAAGATAGTGGAGTGGTTTCCCGTTGCCTTCTCCACAGATTCCTTTTCTTTATTATTTGTGAACCGCCGTGACTTCTTGAGAAAGATAGTTAATTTTCCCATTAACTTCTCTATGATTTGATGTTGAGAGTTTTCCTTCTATTAGTTTAGTCGCCACCTGTGACTTGATAGATCAGTCTACCTTGGTGTCAATTGACATATTTATATCCTTCCCAAGGAGTTTTGTGTGAAAGTGAATGCATGTGACTCCGTCAGACTTTGAACTCTGCATGCTGATTGCACATTCTGCACATGACAACCATTATGCTGCATTACTTACTGCAGCATTTCTCTTGATTGATTCTTCAGTTTTTGCCATGTGTGTTAAATAAAAAGTAAAAAAATTGAACATTCGTTCCTATAGGTTGGTATTTTAATGACCATTTTTCCTTTGCTATTTTTGGCTTTTCCTGGAAGAGAGATTTTTCTTTTCTTCTTTCTTTTTCTCTTGTTATTTGCTCTAATTCTTATTATGGAATATTTTTATTTCTGTTTTGAATATTTTCCAAAACAGCTTGTCTATCTGGAGCACTTTCAACTAAAGTGGTAGGTATCTTCATGAGATTATATAGAAAACATTAATTTGCTGAAGAGATAGAAATTTTCCAAAAATCCACAAAATTTTTAAACTATTAATAGGATGTCATTAATTTATGCCCTGCAGATATAAGGTTTGAAACATGTATTGAAAAAAAAACAAAAAAAATCAATTGAAATTCAGTTGCAATAAAAAGAAGTTTGCAAATTTGGTTTTAGTATCACACAAGATACCAAAATCAAGCAAGTATAACAATTTAAATATTTGGGATATGTTTTAACAAGTGTGGAAGGTCTGACAGTGAAATTTGAAGGCACATTGGAATAGCGAAAAATGCCTTCCAAAAGCAAAGCAAATTATTAAGAAACAGAAAAATTTCATTAGGAACAAAGAAAAAATTATGTCACTGACATGTAATATCAAATCTTCCACATGGCCGTGAATGCTGGACAATTTCCTCACACATGAAGAGAAACAATAAAAATATATTTCTACAGAAGGATTTTTTTATTTTTTTATTTAAGTGTTTCACCCCAAGCAAGGCGGGAAGCCACTAGGACACAAGGGGTTACAGAAGATTTGGAACAAGAGCAGATTGGAGTGATAGAGGAAAGGATGAGGAGAAGGATAGTGGATAGATCAAGGCAACTGGAAATGTCGATTGACATTACATTTGAATAGTTGGAGATTATAGCTTTCAGGGAAAAAGGAATAAGGAAGGGAGTTCCACAGGCGAGAGGTGCAAGATATGAAGCTCTTGGAGTAGAAGAGATGGCTACAGTTAATAGTTTCAACAGTGAAAGGGTTAGAGTGGGATGCTAGCCTCATAGGGCACTTGAATTCATGAAGTCTAGGAACCAGCAAATGCAGCTCCTCGGAGCAATTACCATGAAAGTATTTGTAAAACAGACATGCTAAGAATACCATGAACTGAATATTAAGTTTTAGAGAAAATGGAAACAAAAAAGACACTTACACTTAATATCAGAAAGAGTTGAAATTTCTATGGAATATGATAAGGAAAAAGGACTTGGAAAATTTGACACTCGCAGGATATATTGAAGGCAACAGGGAGAGAAGAAAGTAGAACACAACCTTTCTAATGAGCTTGTGTAAATGCTTGGCAGGATAGCAAGATACAGGAAGTTCTGGAGATCCATGATCGCTAATGTTCTGAAGGGACATGGTGCATGGTAGAGGATTACTTAAGAAAGTTTTGAATTGCTTGGAAAACTTGGGAAAGATAATGCAAAACATTTACTAGGAATGAACCATTAGATAAAATATATACAATTAAAATATATGAAGAGATAAGGTTGCCTATCACCCGGTTCACACTCCTCCCTGCTCCTTGCATCTTAGTGGCATTGTCATCTTGTTGGGGTGGTACCTCTTACTCTGTAACCTTCTACTTTGAGTGGCTCTTGGGTCTTTTATAGAGTGAGCACTATTGTAAAAAAAAATAAGAATAGAATGGTGTATAAGACAGTGATTTGTAGCTTCTCACTGGATTTGTCTAACTTTAGCATTGAGGCAGTTCTAAAAGAACTAACTAGAAGTCCTACCAGGATTTATTATTTGTGGACTCAATAAAAAAAAAGATATGCAGTTGACACTAAGATCTAGACAAGGCAGTAAGGGAAAGTGAGAAAGGGCAAACTCTTATTTGTAAGAAGACAGAATATATTGTTGCTTGTGAAAGGAAGAGCACACAATAAAAGTTATGAATTGGAGAAAATCAAACAATTTACACTATTTACATCATTTGGACTGTTGTCCTCATCTTTATGGCTATACTCACAACGTTTCAGCCATTGTATGCTGCAGTCTTCTTCAGGTCATGTACATTGAAATTTTGAACAGAACCCTTTATTTAGTCTATGGGGGTAGATTATTCTAGTTCCACGTGCCATGACTCTTCTGGATATCTCAGTTTCAGTTATTTTCCTTTAGTAACAACTCTCCGAGTTTTTGTTCATCCCTGCTCTGGCTAGGTATTGAACTCGAAACTCTTTGTATCAAACTACTTTTTAGATTACTTCAGCCAATGCTTTTATCCACTGAGTCATGTGACGACTTTCACACTCTGTAATCCCTCTTGCATCTTAGTGGCTTTATTACCTTCCTTGGGGTAAAATTATTACAAAAAACAAAATATTACAAGTGATAAGGGAATTTCATTGAGATTTATCACACTTGGTTTTAAAGATCGGACTTAACGCCACAACTAAATTGCTTTTGTAAAAAAAAAAAAAAAAAAAAATATGAATAGTAAGTTTAATAAGTTTCTTTTTTTTTAATCATTTCGCCCCAAGCAAGGCAATAAAGCCACTAAGATCCAAACTGTTACTGAGAGTGGAAAAGAATTGTTCTCTCTCCTCAATAATTATTTACACTATTTATATTCTACCCCCGTAGTTTGAAATTCCAACGTATATAATCTGAAGAAGCCTGGAGAATACAACGGCCGAAACGTGAATATGGCAGTATAGATGAGGACAACAGTCTGAATGATGTAAATAGTTACAATACCTCATTTCAGGAATACAAACAGAATCAAACAAGTACCGAATTTTAAATATCTGGGAAGTGTTTTATCAGTTTGACAGGAAATGTAGCAATAAAACTTGAGGGCACATTGGTATAACAAAATATGCCTTACAAAAGCTAAGCAAATAATTAAGAAACAGGAAAATTTTCCTTAGAAACAAACAAAAGATTACTGAACCAGTTTTTCTAATGTTGGTCAACCTTTATGGCTATGAGATCTGGACAGTTTCTTCACAGGTGAAGAGGAAACTTGAATCAACTATTCTATAGTAGAACGCTAAGGATATTATGTACAGGGCATTTGAGTAATGGGGAAGTTTTAAGGAAAGAAGAAGGGCAATTATACTTAGAGTTGAAATTTTTGAAACCCATAATGAGGTAAGTGTGCTTGGAGAATTTGATACACACAGGACATAAGTTAGTTATGTGCCATGCATGATACATGCTTAGGCAATCATGTATCTTTTGATACATGACTGACAGGGAAGATTTTTTCCCACAGTAGGTTGCCATTTCTTTTCGTGTTAGACCAGTTGCCATCCAAGGCTATAGAACCCGGTCTGTCCTGCTATTTACCCATAGCTGGGGGAGAAAAGAAGGATTCATACCTTTTGCACATAAGTGAATGTAATAGATTCAACTAAAATTTGAACATGGCTCTCCGATTCCTCAGTCCGAGCTGCTATCCATTACTCCACCATGCCTCCTCAAGACATACTGAAGGCAAAAAACGTTAGAGGGAGAGAGCACATAAAAAATTGATTGATTTATTTTTACAGTTTATCAACCCTTTCCAGGTTAACCAGTAAATATTTTTAGAATGTAAGAAATCTTTTTGAGATAATAATGATTTTAATGATATGCCATCTTACTAATTAACCCGTAGGTAGGAGGAGAAGAGGTGTAGTCATAACTTTCCCAGGAGTATTTGTGCATGAGCAAATATAATGAACCCAATGGGAATTTGAACTCAGCTCTCCGATTAAAAATTCCAAGCCATTATCCATTACACCAGCTGCACGTCCAAGTTTACAGCATCTGGTATTCCCAAGTGGTCACCCATGTAGGTACTGACCAGGAGATTGCTTAACTTCAGTGATCATACTGGTGTTTCAACATGATGTGGCCATAAGCCTGACTGTTGGACAATTATCTCGCAGATGAAGAGTCTGGAAAATGTGACCCTGAAGTCCGAAAGAACAGGGTGTATGGGTTTAATAAAATCTTTCCTAAGTGTATTTTTGCATAAATGAATATAATAGACCCAACAAGAATTGGAACTTGGCTCTGCCAATTAATAATTATCTATTACACCACCTGCACATCCAAGCTTACAGCAAGAGGTCTCCCATCTAGGTACTAACCAGGTTTGACATTGCTTAACTTCAGTGATTGTACAGGAAGTGGTGTTTCAACGTGATGTAGCCGTAAGACTCACATAAGAAAAGAAGGAAGATTTTTATGATTATGTTGTATACCTTTAATGTTGACTATGAGTCAAAACACCAGATTTTTTTTTGCGGGGGGGGGGGGTGTTACTATTTTGAAAAAAATGAGTAAAGAAAAATAGGTGAACTGCAGAAAGCTCTCAAATATCTTAGCAATCCATTTACCATTTAAATTTACATACAACTTGTTCATTGAATCTTTGACAACTCACATGCTAAAACCTAAACTGGATAAGATTGCTATCAGTGGCGTGGCCAAAGAGTGAACTTTTTGATAAGTGACAATTTACTGAAATCTGGTAGCCACCCCCATGTGTGAGTAAGCTCAGTGTATCATGGAATCTTAAAAGCAAAGATGGAGATTGTTAACAGACTGAAAGAAATGTACAAAAGCATGGAGTGAGTTAGCTTGGGGCTTGACACTAAATCATGGCCTTAAACTAAACAAAACAATGTCTATCTGATTAAAACTTGATACTCGAAGAAGGAGCCCAATTGATGTATACATAATTTAATCACATGCAAACTAATATATATATATATATATATATATATATATATATATATATATATAACAGCGAACATTGATGATTGCGTTTAGCATGAAACAGTCTGTTGCCACTAAGTGTTAACTTCAACGTTCACTTTTATATTTACATACCCTCTATCTCTGATATTGAGCACTTTATCCTATAAATATAGTACACCTTAAAACTAATATATATATATATATACATACACACACACCATAATTCCCTGTGTATGATATGCATTTTTCTAAAATAATAATAAGCAAAATCAGGGGTGCGTATTATGCACAGCTACAAAAAATCTTTCAAAAATTGCCATAAAATAAAATAAAATAAGAATTATTATAAAACTAAATTAGAATAATATTATATTTTATGTTGAAAACAATTTTTTTTTTTTTTGAATAAGAGTAGGAAACGCTAGCCATCATGAAATTGGAGAGGTACAATTTATAGGGTTTGATTACAAAACAAGGGGTATGTATTATGCATGAGTAGAAGCATTTCCCCATGCTTTAAGCACAATTTTTGGGGTGCATATTATGGATGAATGATTATGGGGAATTACAATATATATATATATATATATATATATATATATATTTTTTTTTTTTTTTCTGTTTATGCATTTTTTTATAGATACACTTATCTGAGTCTAAAACCGTTTTGAGCCGATTTCTGTGTCCAGAACTAAATAAATAGAAACGTCCAAATTGATTCAAGGCAGTCAGAATTTCATCCTGGAGAAATGCCAAACTAATCCATGCCAGTCAAAATCATAAACAGCTACATTTTTGCCGCAGAAACTTTCTCTGACTCGACACATGCAGCATTTTGACCTACCAGGAACAATTTCTTACAATACCAAAAAGTGATAATAACTCACTATTAAGAAGTATTCGTAAACATTCAATCAAACATCAAAACAACTAAAGGTACATGGCTCATACCAGTTTTGGACAATAATTCAAACGAACACATGCATATGCACTATTAAGTGAACTACCACAAAAGACACTTATGTACATAAACATTCATTTAGTTTAATTTCACACACAAATCTTAATAACAGCTCCATACACATTGAAACTTGACATAAATATTCTACATAATTATCTTCAACCATTCACACTTGTTCAACAACCTTTGATTCATTTGTGTATATTTTATTCTATATAAATCCATGATATTGTTATATCTTTAACTACGTTGTTTTGCTTTGATTTATCTTGAATGATCTGTCTTCGATATTCATGTTTCTAAATTTGTTGTGGACGAATGTTTTAATAACACCAACATCATTGACCTGATCGATAAAATAATCTTCTGATACCTAATACACATTCACCAGTCTGCAACAATACTATATACTTACATATATATATATATATATATATATATATATATATATATATATATATATATATATGTTAATCATTTTCACTCCAGAAACATTACTAATGAACGGGAAGATAAATAAGTAATCAGGATGACAGTAGATGGCAATTGACATTGCATTTAAATTTTTGAAGATTAAACTTGTTTGGAAAGCATAGAGCTGGAAGGAAGTTCCACAAGTGAGAAGTGCAAGAAATGAAACTGTTACCATGGAATTTATGGCTACAAATAGCTAGTTCGATGCCAGTCTAGTACTACGTTTACATTCAAAAAGTCTAGGTACCATCACAAAGAGCTTGTCTGAACAGTTGCCATGAAAGTATTTATAGAAAAGACATAGAGAAGAAATCTTACGGCATTGGAAAAGCAACTGAAGCTGAGCTGCTAGATCAGGACCAATAATATTGCTGATTCTTCTTTGGATTTTAACAGGGAGCTCAAGATAAATAGCACGGGCACCAGACAATATGTGGCAGCAATATTCTAATCATGGGCGAGTGTTAGACTTATAGATATGTAAGATAGATTCCAGAGAGAGAAACTGTTTTGCATGACACAGGGAAATGACTTTCTCAGCAGCTAACCCAACAATGGATTCAATATAGTCTTTCCACTTCATGTTAACTGAGAATATTAGCACAAGTATTCGCAACATGTCAATTTTCTGGAGGCTAGCATCAGCTATGTTGATGGAAGGTAGAGAGGGGTCTTTCAGATGATCAATGGATAGAATTTTTGTTTTGGAGGCATTAAAATTAATGAGGAAGGCATGGTAGAGTAATTGATAGCAGCTTGGATAGAGGAGTTAGAGAGCTGAGTTCAAATTCCAGTCAAATCCATTACATTCACTTACATACTAATACCCTTGGGAAACATATGAATCCCTGCAAGCTATGGGTAAATAGCAGAACAGATTGGGTACTATAACCTTGGATAGTAACTAGTCTAGAAAAAGGAAAGACTGAATTCAAAACCATCCTAGAGAAGATTGGGTTCCGTCAGACTGTCTTGCCCTAGAAACACCACTTCTACCGTGGCTGTAGTACACATGGTGCTCCTACGACCATACAGGTCAGGGGATAAAAAAATTAACAAGCCATCTTTTGACCCATTTAACAATTGACTTGAGCTCGTTTTGGACGTATTAAATGACCTGTTCAAATCTAATCTCTGATTTTTTCAATTTCAGCTATTTGACTCTTAAACTTGAAATAACAATTTTTTTTTCATTTCCAGGGATCCTACTGGGCTATTGACAACAATCCCACTGATGATCCCCTTCCATCTCGTCAGAAACGAAGGCGACTCAATGAAAGGGTAAGTCACTAAATATTTTACTATCATTTTTTTGTAACATGATTACAGTTCACTTCAAATTGGAATTGCAATCGTGCATTCGGATCTACCAATAAATTTCACTTCCTCTCATCTCCTGCATATTCCCCCTCATGAAATATAGGCCCTATTATAATTTCTGCTTGTCTCTACCTTCATTACTTTGTTTGCACGACCGTTACGTCCTGCCAGTATTTCATAAATAATGGAATCTTTTGTCGTGACTGCGTGAAAACACATAACCAACATATTATAGAGATGCTACTTAGTTTCGTTGAGAAAATGAAAGAAGCCGTGTTTACTGACTGTTTCTGTGAAGTGGAAAAAGTTGCCAATCTCAAATCTTTTCATTTGCACCTATTTACTTATAGATAAACTTGTTAATAAAAATGTTCGTAAGACAGGTTTTCTACTAGTAAGAATACTAGTACAGTCTGGTAAATGAGTTAATAATGAATAAAACATGACTCCTCGGAGTAGGTTGATTAAAAATTCAGCAGACACCAACGTCTGTAATACATACAGAGTGTGATGGGTAAATTGATGCCATTTTATATTTTTAATTTTACACATTTGCATTGTTTGTCTTTCATTTTGTTGACTGCACAGTATAGTAAGTTCCATTGGGCACCGTCTGGCACAATGAAAGCAAAGAAGGTGTGGTTTTAGGCCTCACCAACACCTTCCTGAGTTCCTTGCTTCTATATGTCATTCATCAGTCTTGAGAGACCTTAGGTCTGTACCCAGAGTTCTGCCCCAGCTGCTGATGGTGATGCAGCATCTGTTATGGCTGTATAGGCCCACACAGGAGTGACAGTCTCGAATGCAACAAATGCATGTCAAGATGCTTTCCCCTGATATTGTATTGTTGTTTTCTTTTTATTGAAGTCTCTTCTCTCATGATTCAATCCTTCATTTTTTCCTCTCCTAGCTTTAGCCCTCACTGTAAATTGTGTCTTCAGGGTGAGCAATCATCTTCTCACCTCTTGATGTCCATGTTCATCACCATCATGTCCCTTTTTGCAGATGTCCTTGAAGTGAAGATGAGGTCATCTTCATACCCTCTTTGTACAGTACTAGTGATGTAACTTAGTAATATACAAGGTACTATGGGTAAATGGTTGCTATTTTATATTTTTAATTTTACACATGCACATTGTTTGTCTTTCATTTTGTTGACTGCACAGTATAGTAAGATCAGTTGGGCACCATCTATGAGAAAAAGTTCACTATAATACAGTTCACCCCTGCAGAAATTTGTGAACGGCATGCTGTACTGCCTGGCATTCACACCAGAAGCTTCAATGTACACATTTCAGAGTGTTTGGGTGACAATCTGAGAACAGTGCAGAGGATTCAGAAAGAGCTGGATGATATATCCAGTCAGCATCATGGTTTTTGGAGTGATCACTAGTGATGATGATCTTATGCCTCCATTCATCTTCCCACAAGTCTTCAGGCTCAAAATGGAGGCCTACAATCAATTGTCTTGAGGACAAAGAACAAATTTTAAAAAAAAATTTAGATAAGGATAAAAATAATAAAGATAATACTATCAGTATTATTAATATAAAATAAAATTTAAAATTATAAATGATATAGGCAAGACAATCACACAAATAACCATATATAAAAATGTGGATACATGTATGCATATATGTTAGTACACATATAAAAAAGAATCAACACTTCTAGTGTATAGCCCCCAAAATATATATATATATATAATACAAGTAAAAGGTTTGTCTTGTCACTTAGCTGATTTATATTACCTTCAGCATCCCGACTCCAGCGATTCATAGATGAACCCTCTAGGAATTATTCTGTCCATTCGTCAGTGGGTATCAGAAATTGACTGCATATACTTCTTGATTTTCCTTTGTACATATTGTTGTAATCCAAGGAAAGTTAATGAACAGAATAATCACACGAAGGTTGGTAATGAACGATAATACTTAGGACATGAACAACACATATAAGATTCGCCATTGACATGTAGAAGAAGTAGTCAATTGCCAGAAGTGAGTCAAGTGAATTCCACAATGAATCTTCAACTGCAGACCAACATACAGTATTTACTACTGTATTTATGCGAATGGAGAGATACTCATTATCATCTGTAGGTATGATACAACACACGCATATATATATATATATTTAAGTAACAAAAAACTTGGTAATCCGTATGGGTAGTCCCAAGGAGGATGAAATCCTGAGAGCTAAATGTAACTTCAGAGCTAATAATTTAAAGAAAAACAGACCACTTTAAGGCTCCATTTTAATAGTTTATTTCACCAGAGACCTTTTAAAGTATTCTGGATCTTCAGACATCACTTTCAAAAGGTGTCTGGGGAAATAAACTATTACAATGGAGCCTTAAAGTGGTCTGTTTTTCTTTAAAATATATATATATATAACTTGTTGATAAGTAGTGATAATTCCAAGGAGGATATAAAAGCAAAGAGAGCTCAATGTAAGAACAGAGCAATATAATAATGAATACAGAATCCTTAAAAATCCATTTGGTCAGGTTATAATTTATTTTGTGGACTTCATATGTGGACTTTCTTTCCTCTTTTACTATTAAAACTTTTTCTCTTCTTCTCTCTCTTCTTTTTCTTCCTTTCCTTTTCCTTGTGTCTGAATGAATTGATCTCCACTTATTTATGTAAATCAGGTCTGAAGAGATGGACTTATGAAGTCCACAAAATAAATTATTATCTGGCTGAAAGGATTTTTAAGGATTCTGTATTAATTATTACGTATACAGATATACCTTGGGTTATGTTGTATTGAGTTAAGTCATTCTCGATTATATGTTGTTTGTCAAAAAAAAAAAATATGAAAAAATAAAAATCAACTTTGTCTGTTCGCTACAAATATTGAAGTCATAATATCACTAGAAAAGCGTTAAAAGCACATAAATTCATGTTACTGTACAATAAATAAGAATAGAAGTATATAAGATTATATTAAAATACGTACATTTACAGTAAATGTTAATATGATCATCATAAATCCTAGAGAATGAAATATGAAAACATCTGTGACTCTGTATTGTTGTCTTATTTAGCAATCTTTAAGTAGGATATTGGCATTTTCCACAGTAGTTCCAATATCTACTGTTTGGCATCGTTGCCATGACCACTTGCTAAGATCATCGAAGAAAACGGGTTTCTTCTTAAACAGATTTTTAATGTTGACGAAACTGGATTATATTGGAAAAAAATTGCCAGACTATTCTTTCATTGCTAATGCTACACATAAGACTATATCACTGATAAATTATTTTATTCCGAATACTGTATGTACATATCATAAATACTGTATTAGGCAATGGGGAGTGCTTATTTGTAATTTATAGTGTGGTTATTTCGATTTAAGTCATTTTTCGACCTAAGATAAGTGAACATTTAATCACTGGAAAG
>OZ010596.1:49744804-49759804 GCA_963932145.1 Acanthosepion lycidas | reverse complement strand
TCATCTGAGAAATTCAGACATATTAAGATAATTACTATTAAAAAGGCATGAAAAATAGGATGAAAGAAAGACTAACAGAAAATTGGTAATAACAGATAATTCTTCATTAAATGAATTCAGAAACATATAATGAAGTGTCAAAGCTAGACGAATAAATTGAAAAAAAAAAGGAGCCAAAAATTAATTATTGACAATCCTTCATCTAAGCAATTTAAACAATTCCATCTAATGTGTCTTCTTCATTATTATTATCATGTACCATATTCCCTCAGGACGTAGACCAGTGGTTCTTAAACTTTTTGAAGTCAGGGCACACTTGAAATCTTACCAATAATTGTAGGCAGACTATATACAAATTTCAGAAAAATATGTTATAATGAAGCCAAATATTGCTGAAAAGAAATAATGCAATAAAAAAAATATAAAATGAAAATGCCTTAAGTTTATTCATTCTTGTGTTTTATGAGAAACATAAGCCTGATGAGTCTTAGTGATTTCTTCAATATTTTGGGCATAGATTTGATAGGCAAACTCTCATTTCCTCATCAGTTCCTCTCTTTTTGCACTTAATTGTGGTGAGAGCAGAAAAGTCTAATTCACATCGATATGAATGAGATGGGTACTGCAATATAATAAAGTATATTTAATTCTTATAACTGGACACATATTTCTCTGAAATGCCAATGTGCACCAGTGCACCATTTCAGAACCACTTATGTAGACGATCATGGCTCTCCACAACTTACTCTCCTTTGTAGCTTTGTAGCTTTTAATAAATTTTATCTTTTCGTTATCTCTCCTAACCCTGTTCCGTGATCCATTTACTCAGGCTCATCAAGTACATCATGCACTGTTTTTCTCTCTACTTCTTGACCCTCAAATTTGTCTTGTGAGTATCACATTCTCCAAGCCCTGCTTCCTCATTATGTGCCCCAGAAATTTCAACTATCTCTTCCTGATGTTAAAATGTAAGTTTCCTTTTTGTTTCCATTTTCTCTAAAACCACGTTGTTGCTCACATATTTAGTCGATGGTATTCTCAGCATCCTTCAGTAAAACCATATTTTTGTTGTTTCAAGTTTCTTTTTTCATTGGTGAGGAAATTGTACAGCATTCAATACTTTTCTTTGTTTCTAACAGAGTTTTTCTGTCTCTTAATGCTCTGCTTAGCTCTTGGAAGGCATCTTTGGCTATCCCAATATATCTTTGGATTTCAGTGTTGCACCTTCCGTCTTCTGTTCTTTGCTAAAACACTTACCAGATATTTAAATTTTTGTGCTTGTTTGAGTTTGGTATCTCCAAAATTTCCGGGACACGTAATGAGAAAGGTGGGCTTGGAGAATCTGATACTCACAGGGCAAATAGAGGGAAAGAGAGACATACCTAGTAGGCTTAAGCAAGAGGATGATAGAACAGGGTTTGGGAGGTAGCAAAAGGACAAAACATATTGAGAACTACAAGGAATATAGAGAAGTGGAGAGCCATGATCATCTATGTCCTGAAAGGAAATGGCACATAAAAGAGAAAGATCTCCAATTTGCATGTTCTTTCATTTTTTCTTTTTTCTCTTTTTCTTTTTTCTTTTTCTCTTTTCTCTTTTTCTCTTTTCTTTTTCTCTTTTCTCTTTTTCTCTTTTCTCTTTTTCTCTTTTTCTTTTTTCTTTTTCTCTTTTCTCTTTTTCTCTTTTCTCTTTTTCTCTTTTCTTTTTCTCTTTTCTCTTTTTCTCTTTTTCTTTTTTTCTTTTTTCTCTTTTTCTTTTTTTCTTTTTTTCTTTTTTCTTTTTCTTTTTCTCTTTTTCTTTTTTCTTTTTTCTCTTTTTCTCTTTTTCTTTTTTCTCTTTTTCTTTTTTCTCTTTTTCTTTTTTTCTTTTTTTCTTTTTTCTCTTTTTCTTTTTCTCTTTTTCTTTTTTCTCTTTTTCTCTTTTTCTTTTTTCTCTTTTTCTTTTTGCGTTTTTCTCTTTTCTCTTTTTCTTTTCTCTTTTTCTTTTTTCTTTCCTTTTGCTAACAACGATGCATTCTGTCTTCTTACAGATGATGCTTAATCCTTTCTCCTCACTTTCCTTCAATAACTTCTGTCGAAGTTCTTGTAGTTTTCTTTCCATATCTGTTATCAACACTGTGTCATCTGCATATCTTGTGTTGTTAAGATAGTTGCTGCCAGTAATGAATCCGAGTAGGACATCTGATTCTCTCAGAATCACCTCGCTGTATAGATTAAATAAGTCTGGTGAGAAGACCCATCCTTGTCTTATAGCTCTTTCTTTTTTTCTCTATCTGCTAAACTCATTTCTTATCCATATGCAGACATTTTGCTGCCTATATAGATTCTGAATTATTCTAATATCCTTCCCAAATATGTCACAGTTAACGAGCAGTTCCGATAGTCCTTTGTGACATACTTTATCAAACACTTTTGCATTGCATTCACTTAAAAGGTTACAATAAAACAGCAAATGGAGACTAGTTTTGCTACAGATATATACATGGGAAACGATTTTACTATAGAAATTTATTGTATAATTTTTTTTTAATCAAATGGATTAGAGATTATTTTATACATAAGACAACGTCACTTTCCCTCCATCTTTTGACCGATTTTCCAGCAGTCAAGATTAAAGACATGCATGCATTTAACTCATTGATACATAATACACAGAATATATATGTACATAAAAAATGTACACTATTTACATTGTTTGGACTATTATCCTCATCTTTATTATCATATTCACAACATTTTGACCATTATACGCTTCGGCCTTCTTCAGGAGATATACGCTGGAATTTTGAACTGAACATTTTATTTTGTCTAATGAGGTAGAATAGATTTTAAACTTTTGGGCCATCATGTGTCCTTGGGAACATAAGAGGATGACTTATAAGTGGAAGGATGAACAAGCCAGGAAACTACTCCAATATGCCAGAACACTGAAGTGAGTGTGCCTAAAATAAGGGGGTAAAAGTATGTAGATAAGTGGAGCGGAGAGAAGAAAAAAAAAATTATTGAGTTTTATTTCACTCATCCAGGTTCATAGGTATCTAAAAATATCTTTTTAAATGCCTGCACCCAGACATAATCTCCTTTCTCTTATTTAATAAAACACCTTGATCAGGATACATGGCACTAGCCAATTTCTCTTCCTGGAACAACCAGTAACAGTTATGAATATTACCAGGTTTTACCTTCCTTATCATGGTCCACCTAACACAAGGGCTATACATCTCTTGGTATTTCCAGACACAGTTGGCCAACTTGATGCCATATCTGTGGTTTTTCAACCTGAAAGACAAAGCATGATTATAAAATCTCTTTCGGAAAAGGCCCTCAGTACAGCCAATATATACAGGTGACCTAAAAAAAACGGGAACTTTTTAACAATCCAATAAAACCAAGAGTGATGGAAGAAAAATATTTTATTCATAGTAATTAAAACCTTAAAACATGCCATTTAAGAAACAATGATGGAATTTTCATTTTTAAAAAATGACATCCTGCAGATGGCGTCTTCCTGTACGAATGCATTCTTGAAATCTGCTGTTGAGATTCCTCATTGACTGCAGCAACATCTCAGCTGGTATACTGTGAATTTCATCTTGAATTCTAAATGGCGAAATGTTTACTTGCTCAAGGTCACTGTCTCGCAGTGTTGCCACTTGCTCATGTCTGGCAATATGCACTTCAAATATTCCCATTTTTTGGGTCACCCTATATTTTCTTGAAACCATTCATATCACTGACTTCAACAATATAAATGATGACTTCTGTGCAGCTCTTCCTATCCAATAGACAATTATTTTTTCATTTAGATATCCTCCTTTCTACTCTTCCACCTCTTTCCGTCTCCAAACTTTTAACGTGATGATTCTTAATTACATTTTCCAAGATACCAGTGTAACTGTAACTCAGTTTCACCATATCCCGATTAAACACTTTAGCAATTCAAGAGTTTTTAGGAAAATGTTTTTCCAGTAACTTAAAAAATATCTTTCCAACTTTAGTTTTCAACTGCAAATTAAAAGGGGATTAAACCATATTGAGTCCCTACTGCTGGTTTTATGTTTAGATTGGGCATGAGGTGTGAAAACCAAGATGGTAATATGCCCCTGTTGTGGGACCAATAAGGATGTCGCCACCGCAAGCTTTTGGCTTTTGGTGAACAGGGAATGAAAGCGAAGGTTTATAATAGAAAAAATGTCGACTTTTATTCTTCAATATATAAAGATAGTTATGTACAAGTATATACAATGTGGAAGACGTTTGGATTGGGAGTTCAGTTAGTGATGGTTGTGAGCACTGATCAATTGCCGGGCATAGAGAAATCACCAACAGTGGCTGGTCAATTGCCGGGTGTAGAGAAGTCAACGTTGGTAGCTGGTCGATTGCCGGGTGTAAAGAATTTGGCAACGGTAGCTGGTCAATTGCCAGGTGAAGAGAAGTCAGTGACAGTAGCTGGTTGATTGCTGGGCATAGCAAAATTGGAATCCCTAAACAGGGCTGAATCAGAGAGAGGATACATTCTTCCAGGACGGATCGACTGTGGAAATAGGATACCGCCAAAGTGTATGTCTAGACGAAGCTGGAGTTAGTGAGAAAAATACAAGATCCAGGGTGGATCAACCACAGAAACGGGATCACACCAAAGTGGATCTCTCTCAACGAAGCACCAGGAAGTGTATATGAGCAGTACACTTTGATCATGGCTCAAGGCCAAGCAGCTTGGTTTTGGTTGGCAAAAAGGGGCTAACATTATACCAAAGAGTTTGTTCAAGTACTCCCTATCTAATGGGAGTAAAATCTCTAGATATAGAAATTATTCCTGATGTTGTCTGAAGGTTTGGACAACACTGCCTTATCAACTACTTTTAAAGTTAGTATTAGGAACCAAACAAATTTGGTTAGTTGTGTAATTACTTGCTTGCTGCTGCCATTAATTCTGCGAGTAAAGGGGTTGTGAAGGTAAAGGTTGTCCTGTCTGTTAGTTCACTAAGGAGTGGCAGAAAGAGCAGCCAATGGTGACCGTGACACCCCACCTTTCTCAAAGCATTTTCATATTCTTTTTCTTATGATTAAAAATCTCCCTTGTAGACAAATTTCTTGAGATCCTACATTCGACAACCCTGACCTGGTATTTACATATTTGAAGACAGAATTTGGTTTCATATAAGGTGAAACAGTACCAGCACTGAGTTCAAATTTGACATCCAAATAATGGACAATTTCCCTGTCTACTTCAACCTTAATTTTGAAGCCTAATTCCTTAAAGGTCAGAACCCTATCAGCCCTGTATTCCTGAACAATTCTAACCCTTCTACCTGAACCCCCGAGTCAAAATTCACAAATAATTGGTATGTAATGTTTCACGTTAAATTATAAAAATAGTTACAGATGTTTACCCACTGTTCAACCAGTCACTGGCCATTAAATAATTTTTCTCTACCACTATTCAACCGGTGTCTGGGCATTGTATCATTTTTCTCTACCACAGGTAAAGTGATGGTCAGGGCTCAAAGGGTTAAAAAGTTTCTTTCAAATGGTATTTTTGACCCTTCTATTATTGGGTACAGTCATCAGGTCGTTGTTCGTGTATACTCCATGGCTGTCTATGCGGAAAATTTTATTAATTTTACTTAATATATAAATATCCATAAGCTCAGAAACTTTTGCCCCATCAAGTGATACTTGGAGAATGTTAAAGCCACTAATATGGGAATTTTTTTACCCATGGTTCTCTGCCATGAAATAACGCAGACTTTCTACTGTGGAAAATAACCTCCATATGGTCTGGTTGAATAGATACAAATTGTTTGGCTTAATTCGGTGCTTCCATGAGACCTTTCTCAGTAATGGATGGGTAAGAATCACAAATATCGTATTTAATGAAGACCAAATTATTCTCGTTATTAATAATGTTGAAACCAGCAAATACACTCATTAGTGCTTTGCCACTGATTTACCTGTGTGGTTACCCTCAACAAATCACAGACATTGTGAATAATAACATGGCTGATAACTTTGAGCTCCATCTTTATAGAGTTAATAAGGTGAAAAGAAGGACAGCTGCAAAAGTTTTCTTTATGGTCTTTAACTGTAAGGAATGCTTTCCTTTCACTAAGTGTATGGACTTTGTCACTGATGCCCATTCTATTAGTAATATCCTTTGCTTCTTTCTTAATTATATTAACATAAGAATTGGGAGCATTTTTAGTAACTTTCTTCACAACTTTTCATTGGTAACCACCCAGGCCCATTAAATATACTTTTTTTGTTTTATTGCTCACTAGCAGTATAACCCATCTTTGACTGGGTGTTACTGGGAATTTTTACCGTTTAATACCTTCAATGTTGTAATTCTTTCCAGCTAATTTGGACTCAAAACTGGCACTGAAGAATTATCTTTCAAGCAAAAAAAAATTTGATCAAAATCGGATGAAAACTCTGGAAATGCATAAACAACATCTGATCACATACACACACACACATTTTGAGAATTATAGATATAGATTACATTTTCAGGTTCTCTTCATTTAATTAACAATTGTTAATTAATTATAATTATTATTTATAATTATATTAATTATAATATTGATAATAATTATTTATAATTTATATAATGATATAAATTTAGCTATATAATAATAAATAATATTATTGTAATAATTTAAACTGTTTATTTTTATTAAAGTTTTTATGAAAGATATATATCGAAGAACAGATAGTAAATAGTAAAACGTTGCTGAGAGTTATAATGGACAGGAATTAGTGGAGAGCCATTGTTGCCAAAGATTTGGACTGAAAACCTACCGTGAAGAATTATCTATCAAACAAAAAAATTTAATTGTAATCAGATGAAAACTGGAAACAGCATAAACAACATCCGATCACACACACACACACATACAAACACACACATTTTGAGAATTATAATTATAAGATGACTAATATTTTCCTTCTATTTTTAATTTCCTCAACCGTTACTGATAATTCTTTTGGGAAGCTCTGTGTGTGTGTGTGTGTGTGTATATAAATATATATATATATATATATATATATATATATATATATATATATATACACACACGCACATATATATATGTATAAAAAAAATGTACATGTGTCTTTAAGCTTGGCTGCTTGTATGCACCTGGAGGTCAGAGATTTTCAACTGTTCAGTATTTGAAAGGTGTTGGGCAAACACACTTGTCAGCTGCCAGGGGCAGAGAGAGGTGTGTAAAACATAGTGGGGCAGTCGTCTTTCTCAGTGAAATTTTCTACTTGACAAAGGCTGATATCCGCACAGTCAGGAGGCATTTACATTTGATTTCATTGTGTCATTCTTTCAGATCTTTTGTTCTGACAAACTTCACAACTTTTTATCTTTTGGTGGTTTGTGCTTGCTTGTTGCAAGGGGTTCATAGTTAAGGGCAATAGGTCAGTAGAAGGAACAGTAGCATCTTATATATATATAATTTTAATAGTCAGAGTTGAATCAGACCAGGAAACAGTAGTATTAAAAAGTGCTCAATACACGCGTGAAAAAAATGAAAGTAAAAATATGTAGAGCTTTTAACTTTAAAAATCAGGAAAGAAAAGAAAAAAAAAACCAATAGGGATGTACATTTCAATTACCCCCCCCACCAGCATTGTTATAATATTTATAATATATAATCCCCTTCTTCCTCTTCTTCCTTCATCACATCATCCTCCTCCCTTTATGTTACAGTCAACATTGTGTATTTGTTTATTTATTTTTGAAAATAATAATATAGCATTCATTATTTTTTTTGAAAAAATAAAGCATTAAGAGGTCATTTGATAAAAATCATCTCAGTATACCGTAAGGTTGAAACCAAAATAGGGATTCAACTGACCTCCTGATTTTTAAAGTGTATGCATGCATGCATGTATGTATGTATGTGTATATATATATATATATATATATATATATGCGTATGTGTGTGTATATATATTAGGTTGGTGCAAAAATAATGACGTAATAATGTCGTTTTTTAACGTCAAAAAACGACATTATTATGTCATTATTTTTGCACCAACCTAATATATATGTGTGTGTGTGTATGTGCGTGTATATGTATGTGTGTATATACAGTGTAACCCAGATATAAGAGAGTTGTCGGGACCGGAGAAGAAGTCTCTTATATCCAGGTTTCTCTTATATCCGGGTTTGGTCTATTTTGTTTAGGTAAGTGTGGCTCTAATTTGGGGCCAGAGAAAATCTCTCTTATATCCAGGTTTCTCTTATCTCCGGGTCTCTTATATTCGGGTTACACTGTATATATATGTGTGTATGTATGTATGTATGTGTGTTGGGTGTGTGCTTATATATATATATATACACACACTAATTTTTTATAATAAGACAGTATGTATGAAGAGTGAATATACATACACATATGAGCAAAAACACACACAGAATACACAAAAATGGAAATAGATCTCTAAGAACATATAGGAGTCATTAAAAAATAAGAATGCAGATATCTTTCCACACCCTTTCTTGGACCAATCTTAATTGTTTTATTACTCTTTAAGCAGAACTTTCTCACCATCAGTCCAAGAAAGACATTTGTGTCACTACCACCTCCAAAAAATGAGAATGTTTAACATTGAAAACCATAAGGAAAATTAGTTCATTTTAATGACATGTGCAAATATCCACTCTTTGCCTGAAGAATTTTGCAAGGCCGGAAACCCGTGTAGAAGTATTATGGAAAATAAAGTATAATATATATTTAAAAAAAAATCCATATTACAACCAAAAACGTAGCAGTTTCTCTCTTCTTTTTAATATATATATATATATATATATATATATGGAAGGTGATTACATTTATTTATGTTTAAGCTATAATTTGAATTCAGCATTTAACTTAGCATCTTCAACTATAGTGTCAGTTTCTCACTTTTTTGGGTATCATCATTTCTTTTCTTTTTTTCTGTGTTGTTTATTTATTTTTTCTTTCTTTCATTTGTTAATTTAATTTTACGCACTTTTTCCCTCTTGTCTTTTTTCCTGTTTTTCTTTCCCTTTCTCTTTTTTCTTTCCCTTTTCCTCTTTTTCTTTTCCATATGTTCTCTCCTCTTTCTTTTACTTTCAATTCTCATCACTTATTTTTTTCTTCCTTTCTTTGCTCTTTCTCATCTCTTTTTTCCCTTTTAGACTATTCTAGTCTCTTCTTCCTTTCTTTTCCTTTCTCATCTCCTTTTTCTTTGCTCTTTATCTTTTTCTCTACACTTTCTTTTTTTCTTTTTATCCTATTCTCTCTCCTTTCTCTTTCTTTCCTCTTTCCTGTACATTTCTTTTCTTGCCTTTTCTCTTCCTCTTTCTTTCATCATTCCTCTTTCTCCTATTGTCTCTTCTCTTTTTCCTCTTTATTCCTTCTTCTTTCATTTGATTTTTTTCTTTTCTTTCCACTTTCTCTTATCTTTATAGTCTTCTCTTTCCATTATTTATTTTTCTCTCCTTTGACCTTTGCTCTCTTTCTCTTCTTTCCTGTTTTTATTCTTTTTTTCCTTCTTTTTCACTTTTTCAATTTTCCTATTTATTTTCTTTTCCTTCTTTTTCTCCTATCTTTCATTACTTTATCCTGTTTCTTTATATTTATCCTATTTTTCTTCTCTTTCTCTCCCTTTTCTCTTCTTCTCTCTTTTTTCTCCTCTTCTCTCTTTTTTCTCTCACTTTTCTCCTCTTCTCTCTTTTTCTGTTTTTTTCTTCTTTTCTGTTATCTTTCTTTTTTTCCACTTTCTTTTTTCCTGTTTTCTTTTCACTTTTTCTTTCTTTCACCTTTTCTTCCTTTTTTTCTGAGCACTTTTTTCCTGTTTCTTTTTTCTTCTCTTTCTATTATATCCTTTTATTTTACTGATAGTTTTCTTTTTCTTTTTTTGCTTAGCTTTGCTTTTCTCTTTTTCTTGATACTTAATTTTCTTTTTTCCTCTTCTATATTTCTTTTCTATTTTTTCTTTTCTTTTTCTTTCCGTTAAACATTTTCTTTTTCTAGTCTTTTTTTGTTTTTAGCTTTTCTTACCTCTTTTCATTTTTTCTCCTCTTTTTTCTTACCTTCTTTCTCCTTTTCTGTTTCTATTTCTATTTGTTTTCTTTTACTTCCTTTTCTCTTATCTTTTTAATTTTTATCTTTCATCTGATTCTTTTCTCTTTTTCCTTTCTTTCTCCTTTACTTTCTTTCTTTCTTTCTTCACTCTTTTCACTGTTTCCTTTTTCCTTTTCGGTCATCATAATTTTGCTCTTTTTCTTTTCTTTCTTTTGTTTTCCTCTTCTTTATCTCAGTCTTTTTTTTAATTATTTTTTCTCTCTTTTTAACATTTGATATTTTATCGTCAAGCCATTTTTTAAATTATCTATCTTTCTTTTGTATCAGTTCTCCTCTCTCATATGTCGTAATTCCCCATGTATAATACCCGTTTATCCATAATACAGATGCCTCAAATTGTGCTGAAAGTGTCGGAAAATGCTTCTACTCGTGCATAATACGCACCCCTTGTTTTATAATCAAACCCTATAAATTGTACCTCTCCAATCTCATTACAACCAGTCTTATTTAAAAAACAAAAAATATGATTTTAAATGTAGAATAATATTATTTTAATTTAGTTTTATGATAATTCTTATTTTATTTTATGGCAATTTTTTAAAGATTTTTTTGTAGTTGTGCATAATATGCACCCATGATTTTGCTTATTATTTTTTAGAAAAAAAATGTGTATTATACATGGGGAATTATGGTATTCCTCTTTCACTTACCCTGTCTTTATCTTTATTTTATTTTCATCTTTTTTCCCATTTTCTCTTTACTTATGTTCTTCTCTTCTTTTTTTATTTTCTTCTTTCCCTATTTTTTCACTCTTTTATTGACCTTACTTTCTCACTCCTTTTTTACTTTCTCTGTCTTCACTCTTTCTATTTTTTTTTTCCCCCCCACCTTTTTTTTTCCTCTATTCTAAATTTCTTCCTTATTTTCTTTGGCTTTTATATATTCTTCTCTCTCGTCCCAGTTTTCATATCTCATTTTTCTTTTTTCTTCCTTTCATTTAACTTCTCTTCATCTATACATTATTCTATTTTCATCTCTTTCATTTTCCTTCATTTTCATTACTTTCGTCTTCTCTCTCACTTTTTTGTTTCTTTTCTTGCTTTCCATTTTTTCACTCAGATCTTTATCTGATCTCTCTTTTTTTTATCTTTTCTTTCTAATCTGTTTTTATACTTTTCCTTTATTCTTAAATTCTTTCTTCTTCCAACCATTTTCTTTCAAACTTTCATATTTTTCTCTTTTCTTCCTCCTCCATTTTATTGTTCTTTCTTTCATCCCAACACGATTTTCTTCTTTCCTCCAACACTTAATTATTTCCTTCCACTTGATTTTTCTTCATTGTGCTTCCATTTCACTTCATTTTACCTCCACTCGATTTTTTTTCCTTCCCCTCCATTTATGGTCTCTTCTTTTTGCCACCTTCATTTTTCTTCCTTTCACCTCCACTTGATTTTTTTCTTCCTTCCTCTTTCACTTGAGTTTTCTTTTTTGTCCTCATTTTTTTTTTCCTTTCACCTCCGCTTGATTTTTCCTTCTTTTCCCCCTTCACTGGATTTTTTCTTCCTTTCACCCCCACTTCATTGTCTCCTCCACTTGATTTTTTCTTCTTTTCTCCTTCACTGAATTTTTCCTTCCATTCACCTCTACTTGATTTTTTCTTCCTTTCACCCCCACTTGATTTTTCCTTCCATTCACCTCCACTTGATTTTTTCTTCCTTTCACCTCCACTTGATTTTTTTCTTCCATTCACCTTCACTTGATTTTTTCTTCCGTTCACCCCCACTTGATTTTTTCTTCCGTTCACCTCCACTTGATTTTTTTCTTCCATTCACCTCCACTTGATTTTTTTCTTCCATTCACCTCCACTTGATTTTTTCTTCCTTTCACCTCCACTTGATTTTTTTCTTCCATTCACCCCCACTTGATTTTTTCTTCCTTTCACCCCCACTTGATTTTTTCTTCCTTTCACCCCCACTTGATTTTTTCTTCCTTTCACCTCCACTTGATTTTTTCTTCCATTTCCCTACAATTGATTTTTTCTTTTTTACTGGATGTTTACTTCCTTTCACCTCCACTTGATTTGTTCCTGTATGGTTGAAAATAATTCATCACTCACAAGGCCGTGTGCTGTATCTCATCTGAAAGTAGACAGTCTCAGTATTTCAGAACTCGTCTAATTTTGTCCTGAACATTTTTGCCTACCACATCTAACAAGTGAGCCGAATAGAAAAAGACATATATTAATAACAATGTTTCATTTTTTTTCATTTGACTTCCACTTGATTTTATTTTCATCTCTTTTCAAAGTCAATTTTTTCTTCTCTCTCTCTGATTTATTTCTGTTCTTTTTACACTCTTAACTTTTCTCAACCTTTTTCTCTTTCTTCTTCTTTACTTTTCCTTCTTACCAATTTTCAATCTTTTTCTTTGCACCACCCACCCAGTTTTATAGCTTATTTTTATCTTACCCCCGCTTTCTTCCTCCATTTTCTTTTAAAGTTCCTTTTCTTTTCCCTTTCTTAAAATAACTCTGTCTTTCTCTCTCATCTTCCTGCTTTCCCTTGCCCTAATCTCATCTCTCTGTCTAATGCATTCTCTTTTTTCTCTTGTTATTATCTATTTTTCTCTTTTTTCCTTTTCTTTCACCCTTTTCTTTCTCAGTTCCCTTTCTTTTCCCTTTCTTAAAATAACTCTGTCTGTCTTTCTCTCTCATCTTCCTGCTTTCCCTTGCCCTAACCTCCTCTCTCTGTCTAATGCATTCTCTTTTTTTTCTCTTGTTATTATCTATTTTTCTCTTTTTTTTTCCTTTTCTTTCACCCTTTTCTTTCTCAGTTCCCTTTCTTTTCCCTTTCTTAAAATAACTCTGTCTGTCTTTCTCTCTCATCTTCCTGCTTTCCCTTGCCCTAATCTCATCTCTCTGTCTAATGCTTTCTCTTTTTTTTCTCTTATTATCTATTTTTCTCTTTTTTTTTTTCCTTTTCTTTCACCCTTTTCTTTTAAAGTTCCCTTTCTTTTCCCTTTCTTAAAATAACTCTCTCTGTCTTTCTCTCTCATCTACCTGCTTTCCCTTGCCCTAACCTCCTCTCTCTGTCTTATGCATTCTTTTCTTTTCATCTATTTTTCTCTTTTCCCTCATTGAAACTTACTGAGTATCTATTCTTCTATAAAGATTTTCCAAAATATACATGGAAAAATATATCTTGAAGCCTATTTTGCTGTTAAATCACAGATAGACACTTAAACACACATGTTTTCCTTTATGAAATCTTACAAGCTCGAGGCAGTGGTGATACATATCAGCCAGTTAGTCTTTGACTTGTAGACTTTTCAAACTTCTTGTCTTTTTTTTTTATCCATAATCTTGGTCATATTTGGCTCTTTTTGCCAGAAAATTATGCAGTCTTTAATATTCTACTTCATTACATCTTAGACTCGTAAGCACTGTGAATATAAATAGCTTAAAGCTCTTTGCTTTTTGAAATGTGGTGCTCATATAATCAAAACTTAACCTGTTGTAATAGAAACAAACGTATTGGATTTTCTTTGCCCTTTTTCTCGCTAAACATATGATTGCATATATAAAATAGGTAAAAGACATTTAATTCAAGTTCTACAACACTTTTCTCTACACCTTCTGTTTTATTGCCTTATGGCCATATGACATTGTAAAACCAGTTCCTGTATAATCACCAAAGTTAAGCACCGTCGTGCATGGTCAGTATCTAAATGGGTGACCATTTGGGAATACCAGGTGCTGTTAACTCAAAAATGTGGTTTGAATAAATAACTTATGGCCATATGTTGAAACACTAGTTCTCATATGATCACCAAAGTTAAGCACTGTCAGGCCTGGGCAGTATCTACAATGAGTGACCAATTGGGAATGCCAGGTGCTGTTAGCTTGAAAATGTGGGTGGTGTGGCCATATCACATTGAAACACTAATCTCGTATGATCACCAAAGTTAAGCACCGTCAAGCCTGGTCAGTATCAAGATGGGTGAATCCTGGGGAATACCAAGTGTTCTAAACATGGACATATGTTGAAACACTGGTTCTCATACAATCACTGAAGTTAAGCAATGTTGAGTCTTGTCAGTACATAAATAGGTGACACTTGGAAATACCAAGCTTGACCTACAGTTGGTATAAAGAACTTATGGCCATATGACTTTGAAACATTAGTTTTTATATGAGCACAATGGAACATACAAATATGCAAAGTTGAGGTATCTGCTAGGCTAATGGTTACCTTAATCCCATAGACTACACGTTATTGCATCTATCCTAACTCTATATGATTGTAATATTAAATATAAATAGAGGTGGTTTATATCTGTTAGGCTAATGGTTACTCAAATCATCTTGGCAAGATAAAATAATTTGTAGTCTAACTCCATACGAATGTAATATTAAATGTAAGTAGGTATTTTGTTGCTAATTTTTTACCCAGATGACATAGACAAGTAGTACTTGTTACTTAAGTAAACTGTAATTCTGTAATATTAAATATACGAGATTTATATGTGAAGTATCTTGTAATCTAGTAGGTTACTGTTTATCTAGACATCATAAACTACTTCTATTTGTATCTAGCTAAATTCCCTAATAATATAAAATTATGATATCATTTTCATGCTAATTCCTTCTATCAGTTCATTCTTTTCCAAATCAAGTTAAAAAAAAAAAAAAATTGAGAAAACCTTTAGCAATATTTTATTTTAATTTCTATCTTCTTAAAAGGCTACCAAATCTTCCATCAATAAAAAAAAAAAAAAAAACCCAAAACATACTGCATTTTCCTTCTATTTCAATTGAAAAAAAAAAATGTTTTTACTTGACACCAAGTACGCCAGTCCGAACCACCTCTACTCAAATAATTGATCTTTTTCAGACTTAAAATGTTTATATCCTTGCTTGATGCTTTAAGTTGCTT
>OZ010596.1:49729804-49742304 GCA_963932145.1 Acanthosepion lycidas | reverse complement strand
TTTATGCATATAATTATGAGTGTATATATAGATACATACATATATATATATATATATATATATATATATATATATATATATGTGTGTGTGTGTGCTTTAATGTGTATATGAATATAATCATGAATGCACACCCACTCACAAACACACACACACACACATGTATGTATAAACACACATACATACACTTATGTGCGTTTAAACATGTGTATAATCATGTGTGAGTTAATACATGTGTGTATATGCATATGCATATAATTATGAGTGTACATACTACTATATGTGTGTGTGTTAAATATTTGTATATGCATATAATTATGAGTATGTGCACAAACACACACACATAATTATGTGTGTGTATATATATATATATATATATATATATAAAAGTGTATGTGTATATATTATTGTATATATTCATTAAAAAATGGCAGCATAAATAAATGTTCTTCCCGACCGAATCAATTTTCGGTTAGCTGTCTTCATCCTATAAAATATATTGGCAGCAAAAGGTCACACAGATCATCCGACATAGATACACAGATCCAGCCAAGCAAAATAAGTTTTTAAACAAAGACTATATAGAATAATTGTACACGTATGCACGTATGGGTGTGTCATACACATTCATTTATGCATGTAGAGAGCTTTTACTTGTACTGCATTGTCATTTATTTTGAATAGACTTACACAGACTCACACACACACACACACCCAATGCTGAATACCTATACACACACACAGTACTGGATACCCACACACACACACACGCACATGCACAAATTGTATCCAGGATATTTTACTATGTCGTTCATCTTGTACAATGCCCTGGGACCACTTGAGGTAAAGGGTTACAGAGAAGAGGTACAGTTTATGTGGATATGTGTGAAAGATAACAGTTAACCCCTAGACTTTAACAAGATTGGAGCGATCTGGAAAGTAACCTCCTGGGAGTCAGTTCTTCAAGACAACGATTTGTGGGAAGAAGCTGCTCAAGTGGAACTTATGTCTCACCAAAAGGAATAAGGAAGGAAGGTGATTTGTAATGTGTGAAAGATGGCGTGTCTTAGCCATGAAGGTTAGAACTGGTGGAACTAAAGAGTAGTTCATCTGGATACTCACTGTGGAAGGAGCGACATAGCTGTGAGAGGCATGCGACGTCTCATCTGTGAGAAAGGGTTTACAGAGTGAAAAATAATTTGTCAGCTAAAAGGGCACGGAGACACTTTTGGATTCTGTTGAGACTGAGAAGTGAAGACTGTGCAGCTCCAGCCCATACATAGCAGCAGTACTTGATTTTCAGCCTGATCTGGCTCTTGTATTAATGTGGTCTTTATGCATCCCCATTGACAATCCTCTTTTATCTACTGTGGGCGATACATAGGTGATAATGCCTCTCCACTACATGCTGCCCATTGTACATCTAAGCAATGTTTGTCCCTTTGTGAAACCTTCCAAACCACATTGGCAATGGAAATGTGGTTCTACAGAAGGATGCTGAAAATACCATGCCTCAACATGTAAGTTTTAAGGAAAGTGGAAACAAAAAGGAAACTTTAAATCAGAAAGAGGTTGTTGAAATTTCTGGGTCACATAAGGAAAAAAGAGGGCTTGGAAATTTTAACACTCACAGGACATGTTGAGGGTAAAAGGACAAAGAAAAGCATTGCATAAACTCCCGAATGAGCTTAAGTAAATGTTTGTCAGAACAGGGATTAGGAGAAATAGCAAAAAGATAAACGTTGCTAAAAGGTAAAAGGGACAGGAAGTTGTGGAGAGCAGTTATTGTTGCCTAAGTCCTGAAGGAACACAGTACATAGAAGAAGATATATATATATTTATGTGTGCTCTAGCCCTGATATTGGACACTTTAACCCATAAATATAGCATAACTTAAAACTATATTTTATCATAAATATATTTATATATATGTAGTGTGTGTGTGTGTGTGTCTTTGCACATTTGTACATATAGACTTTTTTTATCTTCATTTATCAATACAAATGTATTGTGAATTTCTCATACATAGAAATGTAATAATACATATTTGTCACTCATTTTCTTTCTCATACACACACATATATATATATATATATATATATATATATATATATATATATATATATATATATGAAGAAAAATATACGGAAAAAACAAACAAAAATCCTTATATGCAATTATGGTGTTTTAATGTTAATATAATGTCAATGTCGGACGTTTTGGTCTAATAAACCATCTTCAGGACATATTCACAAAGGATCGTTTGGTTGGCAAGTAAATTTGACCTAGCCAACCGAACGATCCTTTGTGGCTGAGCGGTTAGGAATGTCAAGCTAAATGACGGTTCCGTATAGGATGCAGGTTCGATTCCTGTCAAAGGACGAATATTTTCTATGAAAATTTCTCGGACATTCAGGCCGATAAATGTTATTTAATACTGTTTATTATAAACAGAGCATTTACTTAAATACTTGCATCTATAAAAAGAACGTTAAACATAAAAATGTCTTTAATAAATATATATATATAAAGAAATATAGCTTTATGGTGTGCTATATTTATGGGATAAAGTGATCAATATCAGAGATAGAGCACATATAAATATAAAAGTGAACACTCATAGGCAACAGGCTGTTTCATGCTAAGCACAATCGTCAGGCCTGACGATTGCACCTAGCATGAAACAGACTGTCGCCTCTGAGTGTTGACTTCAATGTGCATTTTTATATATATATATATATATATATATATATATATATATATATGTGTGATTAATGGAAGTAAAAGGTATGTCACTTAGATGATTGGTATTACATTCAACATCCCAACTGCAGAGATTTGTAGGTGGACCTGTTCACCACTGTTCAGGGTTTATCAGCAATGTACTGATATATTTAATATATATATGCATAAATATCTTGTATATATGCTTGAGAGAAGAGATGTGCATCAGATATGCATGTATATATATATATATATATATATATATCTATGTATGTGCGTGCGTGTCTTTATACATACATATATATATATATATCTGTGAGTGTGTATGTGTTTGTGTGTATATATATATATATATATATATATGTATGTATGTGTGTATTAATGTATATATATATATAGAGAGAGAGAGAGATATGTGTCTGTATATATATATATATATATATATATATATGCATGCATATCTATCTATATATATATATATATATATATATGTGTGTGTGTATTTGTGCATGTTTTCATGTAGAAATATGTGTGTATATATGTTTGTGTGTGTGTGCATGTATGTCTGAGAGAAAATGAGTATCAAATATGTGTCTGTATATATGTATATATATGTGTGTGTGTGTTTGTGCGTATATATATATATATATATATATATATATATATATATATGTGTGTGTGAGTGCATTTGTGTATATATGTGTGTGCGTATGTATATATATTTGTTTATTCTATGTAGATATATGTGTGTGTATACATAGATATATATATGTACATAATTCTCTCTCTCTCTCTCTTTATATATATATATATATTAATATCTAAGAAAGACTAAGACAATTATCACTGACTAATGGTGCTTACTGCCAACGCAATTTAATCTAGCCTGGCTGGGAAATTTGGGGATCAAGTTTCTGTCTACAAGAATCAAACATTATTTTTTTCTTTTCATTTATTTTTATTTTTTGTCTTTTTTTTTTTTTTTGGCCTTTCACTTGATTTTTATGCCTCTCCTTTTTCTCATCTGAATCACTAAGTTGGACAGTTCTCAAGTGTCGCAGATTTTACAAACACACGAAAAGTATCAACAGCAAGTTAGTAAAACTTCCAAAGAACTTCTTTCTTCCTCCCATCTTCCTGCAGCATGTGTAGATGCTCGGTGGTCTCTTGCACTTCCTTTTCTTTGTCTGTCATTTGATTTTGAATAGACATTCCCCATAGTGTTTGACATGTTCTGATTCCAAAAATGTCTTCCTCTTAGACTGGCTAAAATTCCCACTCTGGAAGAGGAAGAGATATGGATTCATGCCTTTTCTCAAGGGCATTTATATGAAGTGAATGCAATCAGCCTCTGTCAGAATTTGAACTTAACTCTGTGACTCCATATTCCATATGAATAATCATATCGGTTGTATCAAGTAATGTTTAGGATTTCTTACCCTTTTGCGGAGTGGAAACCATTTCCAAGCTCTTAATCTCCTGAATGTATAAACCTCATAGAAGAACTGTGTTAGTCCTCAAAATTGTGCAAATCTGGTAGGGATCCCAATACTGAGAAAAAAAAAAAAAGAATTCAAACCTCATCAGGAGTACAACAAGTTGAAAAGGAGAGCCCCAATCTATTTAAACATTTCTTAGACTATGTCTTACGTATATACAAGCACAGATATGAAGAGGTGGGCACTGATCATTTGAATATTCCATACTGATTCCCAAATGAATCTATTAACAGAAAACTGCATTTCAGTTTTCCTTCCCTGTGGCCAATGTACTGGTGATGAGTGAAATATGCTGATGACATAGATATCCATAATTAGGATAAGAATGATCTTAAGCAAAAAAATCAACATCTTCTATCAATAGTATTTATATTTGTCAGACTATTGTCCTCATCTTTGTCGCCATATTTGTCACAACTTTTTGTTCGTTGTACGCTCCGGCTTTCTTCAGGTGGTTGGAATTTCGAACTGACCAACCACCTGAAGAAGGCCGGAGCATACAACGGCCGAAACGCTGTGACAAATATGGTGACAAAGATGAGGACAATAGTCCAACAAATGTAAATAGTGTACATAATACATCATCTCAGAGATATAGACAGATCCTCTATGAAGTATTCCAAGAAATACGACTCATGACAAAACATTTCATAACAAAAAATATGATCTGGAATTGGAATGAAAAATTCAAGATATGAAATGATTAAAAACTGGATTAATTATAACAAAACAGCTATAACAAACTTTCTAAAAAACTTGTAAATAAGAAATTATCCCAAATACTAGGATCTTTACCGCCACAATCTAGACAGTTGGAGATATAATTAGGAAGAAAAATAAATCCAACACCAATTCAAATTACAATGTAAAAGCATTTATATTGGTGAGACATTTCAAAATCTAAAAGCTTGTATCTATTAACATAAAAGGGATTTATGTTTAGACAATCATTCAAACTTGCACGTCATACACAGGAACAAAACTGGCCATAAATAATTTTATAAATGACACCCTAATTAAAAAGAATATTTTTCTTAACAATGAAAGGAATTGTGCAATCACAACATTATCAACTCATCAGTTCTCAAGTAGGCATCTACACAGATGACACTACCGTTTACTCCTGTCTCAATAGTAAATCCAGTATTTGCTGACAAAGTTAACCTGGCCATTGGTCTTGAAAACGACCTCCAATCTGTGTTGACTGGGGCAGGAAATGACTTGTGAATTTTAATGCATCCAAAACAGAACTACTGCCATTTAATCACCATAGAGAAACTTCCTTGCCTTCTATCAGCATGGATGATGATCATATTCACAGAAGTACCACACTGCACCTTTTTGGTCTCACATTTTCCACTGACATGAGGTGGAACATCTACATTGAATCAACTGCTGCATCTACCACAAGAAAAGTTGGTTCTCTGTATTGCACTAGAAGGTTTTTTCTTATCTGAGTCCATCCTTCACAGTTACAAATCTATCATTTGTCCATGCATGGAATACTGTTGCCATATATGGTCTGGTGCCCCTGCTGTTCATTTTGAAGTTTTCAACAAAATCCAAAGATATATCTGCAATGTGACCAATTCTGACTTGGGGTCTCAACTCCAATTACTTTCTCACCAACATAATGTGGCTTCCCTCTGTCTTTTCTATAAATATTTTCATGGCATCTGCTCTGACGAGCTATTTTCACTGGTGCTCCGACTGCATGAATTTAAGCGTGCTACTAGATTTGTAACTTGATTCCCCTCCTTTTACTTTTAGTTAAATGTAGCCATCTCTTCTATTCCAACAGCTTCTTCTCTTGCACTTTCTGACAGTAGAACTCCCTTCCTCTTACTTGTCACAGTAGTTAAAAATTGGTGGTTTGATTTAATCGAAACCTTTCTGTCAAATCATGAAATAAAGGCTGTTTTGAATGGGCTTGCCTCCAGATCCTTTCTCATAACAAACATGGTTGTCTCCCAAAGCTCTGTCCTTGTATACTACGCTATTTCTGATTTTCATCCGTCCCAAACTAGGTGTTTATGCAGATGACCCAAGCATTTACTCCTGTCTTAGTAGCAAATCTGACAGATCTGACAAAATAAATCTGGCAACTGCTCTAGAAAAGGACTTCCAATCAGTGGTTAACTGGGGCAAGAAATGGCTTGTAAATTTTAATGCCTCCAAAACAAAACTGCTTTCATTTCTCCACCAAAGAGAACCTTTTCTGTCTGTCATCAACATAACCAACACATGACTCCTAGAGAACAAATTGTGCCTTCTTGGCCTCACATTTTCCACTGACCTGAAGTGGACTGACTACATCAAATCAATAGCTGCATCTACTGCAAGGAAAGTTGGGTCAGTGTATCATTGCAGGAAATTTTTCTTGTCACAATCCATCTTGCACATTTATAAATCTACCACTCATCTGTGCATTGAATACTGTTGCCATATCTGGTCTGGTGCTCCTGATGTACAGATGTATTTCTTGACAAAATCCAAAAATAGGATCTGTAATGTAATTGATCTTGACCAGGCATCTTGATTTCATCCCCTTTATCATCAATGTGTCTTTTCTACAAATATTTACATGGCAACTGTTCTAATGAGCTTTTTTCCCTGGTGCTCCAACTATATGAATTTAAGCATCCTGTTCAATTGGGAAATAAGTCTCATGATTTTATTGTACAACTAGCGAGATACAACTGCCACTTCTACCCCAACATTGTGCTTCCCAGCTGTGGAACTTCCTTTCAATTACTTGATTCTTTGGTAATTATAATCTTCAAAAATTTAAATGCAATGTCAATTGCCATCTTCTGTCTTCTTGAACCCTTGAAGGGTTTGGTTTGAAATTCCAATCACATGAAGAAGGCCGGAGTGTACAATGGCCAAAACGTTGTGAATATGGCAATGAAGATGAGGATAACAGTCTGAATAGTGTAATTAATGCAAGTAATTAAAAGGTTTATTCTAAAATCTGAGGTTATTTTCTGAACAAACTAATAGAAAAGGAATAACATTTAGTAGACTTTAGAAGTCATATTTCCAGAAAAATTGTTTTTAGGATTTTAGAAGAGCAGGGTTGTTCATATGGATTATAGTATGAACTAGTCTCTTCCCTGGTAACCTGTAGCAGTTCTTGAATCTTGGATTTTCCAAGAGCAGGGCTACTCATATGGATTGTAGCATGAACTACTCCCTTCTATGTTAACCAGTAGCTATTCTTAAACCTCAAATTTTACAAGAAGAAAAATTCCTTTATAATTTTCACAAGACTGATTATGATAAGCCTTTTGGATTTCAGTGTAAATGAGACATATTGGATAAGAAACAAAGAAAAGTAACCTGTAGTGATTCTAAACCCTAAAAAGCATTTTCTAGACTCCGATCTCAATCAGCCATCTTACTAATATAAGTTAAAGAACAAATATAAAACAGATGAAGTTCGACATCTGTCCAAATTGAAATAATTACAGTCATATTTCTTGTACTAATAGTGACACAAGTAGAATATAGATTTTCTTTCTCAGTCACTAAAGGAAATCCTTATTATTGGATTAGTAAATTTGGTATTATCTACCAGTGTCCTTCTGTACTTGGAGAAGTGTTGCTTGTTTCATTACCTCCTCCTCTGTGCCATCGTTTTTCCCCTGCACAATTTGTATGACTTAATCAATATGGCTAACAATGGACAATGAGAAGTTATTTTTGAATTTCCATCTATCAGTTTGTTGAAAATCTTTCCATCACTTGCTTTATATACATATATATAATTATTATTCTCTTTTCTTGATTTCTCTCTCTTTATTACTGATATTTTTTCCTGTTTTTACTTATTACATTGGTATTAGATTCTTGCTGCAATTTTTTTTTTTATTGAAATCATTTTTTCCTTGTGTCTCTTCAACCAATCTTTCGTTTATTTTATGGGTTTTGTTTTTCTTAACTTTTTTCTGAAAAATTTTGCTTTTTCATCTTGTTTCCTTCTGTTTTTTTCGTCTGTTCATTTTTCTCAGATTTGGTAATTTTTCTTTCCTTCTATTCCCTTAATAATTTTCTTCACATGTTCCTTGTTCGTTTTTCTCAACATTTTTCTTTCTCTTTCTTTCATTGTTTTCTTGTTGATTTTCTTTTCAACTTTCACTTCTTTTCCTTCTCAATTTTCTTTCTTTTTTTTTTTTTTCATTTTTCTCTAGTTTGTCATATTCTGTTAGGTTTATTTCATTTCTTCATCACTGTTTTCTTAAATCATTCTCTGTGCATTTTTCTTTACCTTCTAAAATTCTTTTTCACTCTCTTTTCTTCACAGTTTTCTGTTCATTAATCATTTTTTTTTTTCAATTTTCTCAAATTGACTTTCTTTTATTTCCCAAATTTCTTTGATGGCTCCTTGTTTTTTTTTTGTAAATTCTTCTTTTCTTCTTCTACTTCACAATATTTTTCATCTACTATGTGTTCTCTCTCCTCATTTTACTTTTTCATTTGCTTTTTTTCTTTCTTTTTAACCGTTTGTCTTTCCCTTTGCTTCTGCATCTCTGAGATTTATTCTTTCTTTTTTTTCTATGTCTTTTCTCTTTCCTTCCACTTTCTTAAATTCTTTTTTTTTCTTCATTTTGCCTCAGCTTTATTTCAACATTTTCAATTTTCCTTTCTGCCTCTATATTATGTTTGCTCTTACTCGTTGTCTTTCAACCTCTCTCTCTTTCTCATCTTTCTCTATTTCTCATTTTTTATCTCTCTGTCTTTCTCTTTGTCTTTCTCCCTCCCTTACTTTCTCATTGTCTTTCTTCTTCTCTCTCTCTTTCTCGTTGCTCTTCTCCCTCTCTCTCTTTCTCGTTGCTCTTCTCCCTCTCTCTCTTTCTCGTTGCTCTTCTCCCTCTCACTCTTTCTCATTGCTCTTCTCCCTCTCACTCTTTCTCGTTGCTCTTCTCCCTCTCTCTCTTTCTCGTTGCTCTTCTCCCTCTCTCTCTTTCTTATTGTCTTTCACCTACTCCTCTTTCTTGTTGACTTTCTCCATATCTCTCTTTCTCATTCTTTTTCACCTTCTCTCTCTTTCTCATTTTCTTTCTTCCTCTCCCTCATTGTTTTCTCCCTCTCTCTCTCTCATTGCTTTTCTCTCTCTCATTGCCTTTCTCTCTCTCTCTCTCTCATTGCCTTACTCTCTATTTCTCTTTCCTGTTGTCTTTCTCCCCCTTTCTCATTGCCTTTCACCTTCTGTCTATTTCTCATTCTCTTTCTTTCACTTTTCTCATTGCCTTTTTCCCACATGTGTTTTTCTCCCTTCTTTTTCTCATTGCCTTTCTCCCTCTTTGTCTTGTTGCCTTACTCCCCATTTCTCATTGCCTTTCTCCCTCTTTCTCCCTCAGTGCCTCTATCTTAGCCTGGCATAAGATACTTGCTGCAATGATTTTTTAAAAATCATTTCTCCCTTGTGTTTTTTTTTTGTTTTTACTAAAATGATGAGTTTTTCATTTATGGTTGTCATTTTTCTTTTTAAATTCTTAAATTTTTTCTTTTTTTCTTTTCTCTTTCTTTTTCTCTGTAAAAATGTTTTTCTCTTTTGCACTGATTTCCATTCACTTTTCCTCACTACCTATTTCTCTCTCCTACACTCACTTTTCATTACACAAGCTTTTTTCTCTCACTTACACACTCTTTCTTTGTTACTGTCTTCCTCTTTTACACTCATTGCTCTTCTCTATTTCTCATTATCACCCTCTCCCTTCTATCACTATTCTCATTGTTTCTTTCTGATTTCCTTTATTTCTCACTACTCTCCTCTCTCTCTCTCTCTCTATTTATGCTACCTACCTCACTCTTATTATTATTCTTTATTTCTCTCTGCCTTCTCTCTCACTCTTAATGCTATCCTCACTCTATTTCTCACTGACTTCTCTTTTTTCACTCTTTGTTTTTTTCTCTCTCTCTTTCTTCCGCAATACCATTCTTTTTGTCTTTCTCATTTACACCTCCCCTACCTTCTATTTCTCCATTGTTGAGATTTTGTACAAGAATAAATACCTCTATCTATTTAGCTGATACAAATAATTAATTCTAACAAAAGGACAGCCTTATTTGCTAAACAGAATTTTTCTTTATTCTTAATATTTTATTCCAAATTTAATGAGATGATTTGATATAGGATAGAGATTCACAAGGCTCCTCTAAATGAGCATTAACAATATAGAATGAGTTCAATTCTCACTGGGGGCTTCATACAAAATCATTGGCAATGCATTTTCATAGTAAAATCATTTGCAATGCATTTTCATAGTAAAATCAGTTGCAATGAATTTTCATAGTAAAATCATTTGCAATGCATTTTCATAGTAAAATCATTTGCAATACATTTTCTTAGTAAAATCATTGGCAATGCATTTTCATAGTAAAATCATTTGCAATGCATTTTCATAGTAAAATCATTTGCAATGCATTTTCATAGTAAAATCATTTGCAATGCATTTTCATAGTAAAATCATTTGCAATGCATTTTCATAGTAAAATCATTTGCAATGCATTTTCATAGTAAAATCATTTGCAATGCATTTTCATAGTAAAATCATTTGCAATGCATTTTCATAGTAAAATCATTTGCAATGCATTTTCATAGTAAAATCATTTGCAATGCATTTTCATAGTAAAATCATTGTCAATGCATTTTCAAAATAAAATCATTTGCATTGCATTTTGATAGTAAAATCATTTCCAATGCTTTTTCATAGTAAAATCATTTGCAATGCATTTTCGTAGTAAAATCATTTGCAATGCATTTTCGTATTTAAATCATTTTCAATGCATTTTCGTAGTAAAATCATTTTCAACGCATTTTCATAGTAAACTCATTTCCAATGCATTTTCATAATAAAATCATTTACATTGCATTTTCATAGTAAAATCTTTGGCAATGCATTTTCATAGTAAAATCATTGGTAATGCCTTTTTTTTGCCTCCACAGCAAAACACCGTTGTCTTTCTGTCATCTGCTTGTCTTCTTTTCTTCATTTCTAAATGTAATGACCTTTTGGGGATGTGATCTCTTCAATACCATCATGTTAACGTAAAGTATTTTAACATGAAAATATTAAGCAAAATACGGTTATAGTTTTGTCAGGTTGGTAGGTTAACCATTATTTCCAAAAAATGTTTTTGATCCTTGTAAGTTCTCCGTTTAACAAATTAGGAGAACAGATTATCAAAGCACAATGACCAGAGTTGAAACTAGACCAATTTTGCAGGCTTTGGGACCAAAAGAGTTCCAATTTGTGTATAAGCTTCTAAAAGTGGGTTTGCGAAAGATGCTAGTGAAAAAAAACATCATCCTTCTACGAAAGGCAATGTACCATCATTCTCATCCTCCATAATAAACTGAAGGGATGAATGGAGAGAATTATGTTCTGCAATTTCTGAAAATCTCTTTAGATACAAATTTATATTACAATAATATTCTATTCTGGATGGCGGAGTAATGGATAGCAGCTTGGACAGAGGAATCAGAGACCCGAGTTCAAATTCCATTTGAGCCCATTGCATTCATTATGTGCACATGCCCTTAGAAAAGGTATGAATCCATTTCTTCTAACCCCACTGCGGGTGAATAGCAAGACAGACTGGGTCCTATAGCAGTAGAAATAACAAAATGACAAAATTTATTAAGAGCTACAAAGAAGAGGAAATTGTGGAGAGCCATGACCGCCTATGTTCTAAAGGTATATAGCACATAAAAAAGAAGAATATGTTTTTTCAATTAGCCTCCAAAACTTGGATGATAAAAAAGACATAAAGAAAACAAATGATTTCAAAACCAAGATTGGCTTTTATATGAATATAAACAGTCCTCCTCTTTTGCTATTGTCAGAAGAAAATTTTCAGATATGGGTAAAGACTAGATTGCTTCCAGCAAATTTTTGATAAGCTGGGGTATGTGTCAGGATTCCTATGAGATCTGTTTGATTAAAAGACTTTGCATATTTATTTGAAATAAGTAAGTAAATAAACAATAAAGAATAAATTTATTTGATTACTTGTGCTCTCCAAAAATGATGACAGTATTTAAGTTTTTAAGATTTTACAAGTGCACTGCAGGTACAAAATTAATGTTCATTTGTCTGCAAGCTGCAAATAAACAGGCATAAATAATGATATTTTATTTATTCTGTCACCAGAAAAGTACAATACAATATAAAAAGGGGCATTGACTGTTACACAACGTGCTAAACTAGCCTGTAGTATTCACTTTTGCACTCATAGCCTTACTAAAGGCATGAATTCATCCCTCCCTGTGTA
>OZ010596.1:49564804-49714804 GCA_963932145.1 Acanthosepion lycidas | reverse complement strand
TTCTACATCCTACTCACTAGTGCTCACAAAGACACACACACAAACATATATATAACTAAATTATATAAATAATATTGTATAATAGGCATATCAACAAATTTTAGTTTTTTCCCCTCATTTATTCATTTATATGTTGATTTATTGCTATTGATCAGGAAAAGATATAGTGCTAGTGTACTATGCACTTATACTTTCTTTTGAAAATATTTGTATCGGTAATATATTCATAACCTTTAACATTCATTTTCTGCAAATAATTTTTCATTGATATGTGTGTATATATATATATATATATATATCTTAATAAATATATGTATATATAGATATATCTTAATAAATATATGTATATATATATATATATATCTTAATAAATATATGTATATATATATATATATATCTTAATAAATATATGTATATATATATATATATCTTAAATATATGTATATATATATATATATCTTAATAAATATATGTGTATATATATATATATATATATATATCTTAATAAATATATATCTTAAATATATGTATATATATATATATATATATATATATATATATATATATATATATCTTAATAAATATATATATATATATATCTTAATAAATATATATATATATATATACACACACACACGTCTTAAGAAATATGTGTATATATATATATATATATATATATATATATATATATATATATATATATATATACTAATAGTAATACTTGTTTGGAAAAAACCTTGGCTAGCTCAACTTGTAGATATTTCAAAACAAATTGGTACCCGAGAAAAAAATTGTAAATAAAAAAAAAAGAAATAAATAAAATCATTATAATGGGGTGGAACAAATCATAAAGTTGCCTTAAGTCTTTAGTCTAAAGAAAAAAAAAACAAGTCAGTAGTAAGACTAACACATAGAGTGCTCAAGATGCAATAGAGCAGGAATAAGTAAAATAAATCCTAAAGAGCCAGGAAAACCTACATAGTTTTCAAGTAAATGGATCTTCAGTGTAAGCTGGCCAGCTTACTCTAAAGGTTTAGTTTTATATATATATATATATATATATATATATATATATATATATATATATATATATATTAATAAATATATATGCAAGCTTCATTAAATATGATAGACAAGGTGCTTTGATTAATTTTTTTATATAATTTCCTATATGATGTTATAATTTTTTCTTTTCAATAGATAAATTATACAAAAACTGTCCCAATGTTTTATTTTTCCAAATGATTTCGGCTATACCTTTAGCCATTATCAAGGATGAATTACATTTACTGTTAACTGGAAATTGATTGATTGTATGTATATATTTAGCATTATAGAATGTTTTATTTTCAAAACACAGTCAGGATAATGTGTCCCTGTTCATAGTAGATATTATTGAGTGTTGGTTGTTTGTTTTTTTATTAATAAGGCTTCCGTTATTATTGATTTTATTACAATTAGAAAATCAATACTCGATAATATCAGCTTTGAACATCGACACAATATATTGAAAACAAAACTATTCTATAATGCTAAATACATACATAAAACAATCATTTTATATTTACATACACTCTGTTGAGCACTTTAACCCATAAATGTACCATAGCTTAAAACTGTCTTCATCATAGGTCTGTAAAATCTCGTGTTTTTGAACATAAACGAGATATTCGCCTCGGAAATTTAAACAATGCTTTAGTTGTACACATAACTAAAGCAGATCATAATTTCAATTTTGATTCCGTGAATATTTTAAAATATTTTCATAATAAAAATCTTAGGAGGATTTATGAAGCAGGCATAATATCCATCTCACGCATGGTGAATACTAGACCTGGCTTCTTTAGTATTTCCCCTTTTCTAGTGAGATTAATGCTCGACAAACGTGCATATACATTTTAGATCAAAATAGAATTCTTTTCATTTTTCATTCAAAATACTCAAATTTAGGAATACGTTTTCACAGCGTCACCCACGTGACGACAACGTGACCATGTTTAAAACGGAACGCTGATCATATAAAACTTTCAGTTATCTGTTTGGATCAGTCTTGTTCTTATGTCCATCGTCTTTGTCATGTTGAATTGATAATGTTAATTATATTTCATGAATATGTCCTGAAGATTGTTTATTAGACTGAAACATTCGACATTGACATTATACTAACATTAAAACAGCATAATTGCATATAAGGATTTTTGTTTGTTTTTTCCGTATATTTTTCTTCATACTGTCGGATCTATATCCATATATTTGCTTACATATACTATATATATATATATATATATATATATATATATATATATATATATATATATATATATATATATATATATATAATTAAGTTATAAGGAACTTGGTAAACCGAATTGGTAAATCCAAAGAGGATGAAATCCTGAGTGCTCAATGTTAGGACAGAGCTAATATGTAATGAAAAACAAACCACTTTAATGTACCATTACGATAATTTATTTCACCTAAATCCTTTTTTAAGGATTCAGGATCATCAGGTAAAACTTCCAACAACGAATTGAGAAAAAAAAAAAAAAATTTTTTTTTCTCAATTCGTTGTTGGAAGTTTTACCTGATGATCCTGAATCCTTAAAAAAGGATTTAGGTGAAATAAATTATCGTAATGGTACATTAAAGTGGTTTGTTTTTCATTACATATTTATATATATATATATATATATATATATAGTAAAGGTAATAAATCCATTGGTATATAATCCAAGTGGATCCTAGTAATATAAATGATTAAAACTGATCCACAAAAAGAGCTCTATGTATTTATTATAACAGAGTAAATAAATATTATTACACAACAAAATCCAAAATTACCTTATATGGGGAGAGGTAGATCTGTTTCAACTGACGAAAACTACGTCACTCTTACTCAGCCCTGGTGTAAAGATTTCATGTCGGAATTACAAATTTTAACTTCAACAGCCATCAAAAAACTTAATTCAATGTTTCAGTCAGACAAAATCCCTGAGAGGTGGTGGTTACGGGAGGGTGGAAGGTATTAGCCTTAAACGGAAGAGGTTTTATAAAATTAAACCCTAATATCAACCTTATGACATTAAGTTGGGGTTATATGAAGAATGAGGTGATAAGTTGAAAAGAAAAGACTGCTGAAAAGGGTGTTTAATAAAAAGAAATTTTACATGTATAAAAAGTTAGGTTCCAACTTGAAAATACACTTCATAAATTATACTTAAAAATAAGATATATTTAAAAGATTAAAAATAAGTCATATTAAGATAATTTATATTAAATTTAAATAAGAATATATTTTTAAAAAAATTTATATTATTAAAGATAAAAATATAGCTATAAATAAAAAATATAAGAAAATATACATTTTTAACTTTAAAGATAAGTAAAATCAAGTTATATCAAAAAATCCAATTAATACAAAATTATATTTAAGAAACCTAAAAAAAAAAACTAACAAAAAAAACTAAAAAAATATATGGATAAAAAGGTGTAAGTGATAAAAGGAAAGAGAGATTTTAGAACAGGGGACAATTATAATATATAATTAATATGGTAAACAGATGGAAAAATAGAAATTAGAAATAGTTATAAATTTGACATTTGAAGATTTAAAGATTTATAATGTAAAATCTATATTATAGGAGTCTAAATTTGTTTTTATGTAGACATTTTAAAACTAATTCATACCTTTGATTTAATAGTTTGCTTTGGTTATTGTATTTTATTATTCTGATTTTTTTCTTCTAAACACTATATATATATATATATATATATATATATATGTGTATATGGTGGCTGTAGACTTATAAAGCGAATATGAGCACCAATGACATATATAGCCCTTCACTTTAACTCCCCCACATAACACTGCATGCTGTGTGAATGACAGTGGCTCATAAAGCCAGTCATCGATCTTCATTTCTTGTCACATATGCAGCATATCAAATGGTGGAAGGAGACTTTGATCATCATCACTTCCAATGTGCCTTTTCATATGCCTTGTCAATCCCGACCTGGACTTGCACACCCTATCGAAGGTCGGGCATTCAAAGCATGTCATTACAAAATCATCCTATACAATAGACTGTTGGTGTGACTGCTGGTAACTGAGCAGACCCACCATGGACAGACATATCCAACTGCATTGGGCACATGGCCAGGTTGGCACCTCATGTATATATGTATCTATGTGTTGTAGCATACCTACGGATAATAATGGGTATGTCCCCATTCACATAAATACAGTAGTAAATACTGTATGTTGGTCTGCAGTTAGAGATTCAATGTGGAATTCACTTGACTCACTTCTAACAGTTGATTACTATTTCTCCGCACCACTGGTGAATCTTATATGTGTTGTTCTTGTCCTAATTATTATCATCCATTACCAACCTTTGTGTGATTATTCTACTCAGTAACCTTCCCTAGGTTACAACAATGTGTGTGTGTATGTATGTATGTATGTATGTATGTATGTATATATATATATATATATACATACATACACATATATATATATATATATATATATACACATACATACACACATATATATATATATATATATATATATATATATACATAGGTTGGTGCAAAAATAATGTCGTTTTTTGACGTTCAACTTCAAAAGAAAAACGATATTATTTTTGCACCAACCTAATATATATATTCACATACATACATACATATATATATATATATATATATATATATATATATATGCACACATACATACACACACACACACATATATATATATATATATGTAAAAGACAATGGGAAAACTATTATTAGCCAACATGTTTTGTCGAATGCGGACTTTTTTAGTGCAAAAATGAAATGAATTTATTAAAACAATGTAGCTATTAACTACAAAGCAAACATACACAACTGTATGAAGAAATCAAAAGAAAATGGTTGAATCCGTTAACACAACAATAAAAACAATATTTCAACACGTAAAAGTACTTGACGTAATTTTCAGTTGACAATATGAATACAGTAGCATTTTCTAAATTCGTCTAGTTGCTAAGGACATTTTGTTTTGTTGTTAATAGTGACTTTGTTTTAATAAATTCATTTTGTTTTTGCCTTGAAAAAGTCCGCATTGGACGAAACGTCTCCGCTAATAATACAGTTTTCCTATTGTCTTTTTTTACAGGTTAACTCTGAGAAATTTTTCATATATATATATATTTATATATATATATATATATATATATATATATATATATATATATATATATACATACACACATCGTTTTATAACCAAATTGTTTAATATTTCATTATACTCTTACATTCATAGCGCCTACCTTATTCAGTGACTCTCTACCTTGAGTGATTCTTGAGCCTTGTATTAAGTAAACGTCAGAAAAAAATAGACCTGGAATATTAGACTAACTAATAAAGATGTCATAATTGCTCAAGGTTGATCAAAAGTGTAACAAATGAAATTTTTGGTTTTATAATAAGGAAAAAATGTTTGGAAAATTTAACACTCACAGGGCATTCTAGAAGAAAGAGGAGGGTAAAATTGTAAAAAATTTTTTTTCAAGCAGTATAAAACAAAAAGTCCTGGAGAGACATCATTGCTGACATTCTCATATGACATGACATGTAGGGAATGAGAGATAGACTTTTAGGCGTCTTATATTTAAAAAAAAACTGCTATGAAAATAATTGGATATACGCTGGTCTGTATCTGACCATGAGAATTTTGTTGGGGAAAAGTAGGAAGAAATTTTATTTGCAATATGAGGCTAGGCTATATTTACAAAGATGAAAGCTATTGAACTCAGTGCAACATGAAAGTGAATTCTCTTTTCCTTGGTTGTTTTAATGTCCCTTTCTTTCTGATTTTGGGATGCTGCCATTCAAAGAAGGTAAAAAGAAATGCATTAAATTACAATAAAAAATTTCCAGAAGAACAATTATTCGACTTCGTCTTAGTTGGTAAGCAAATTAAATGACAAGGCCATTTTATCTGGACTTTTTTTGACAGACCAGATTTGCCTTTGTTTTTTCTTAAAATGTTTTACTCTTTTTCTCTTTCACCTACTGCAAAAATAGTGCTTTTTAAACAGGTGAAAGTTTCAGTGAGGCCTGTCGGCTAGTTTTAAATGTTTATTTGTCACTCTCTGACATCAAGCAACCATGTTGGAGGCATGTTTATTTTACATTGTGAAAAAGTAAACCATTAAAATACAAAAAATAAACAATTTTACATCAAAACATTATTTCAAATTTAGAAATTTTATTTACATTATTTACATTGTTCAGAATGTTGTCCTCATCTTTATTGCCATATTCATGACATTTCAGCTGTTGTACGCTCTGGCTTTCTTCAGGCAATTGGAATTTTATTCTTTATTTCATCCACAGTGGTAGATTGTTCAAAATTCAATCACTTGAAGAAGGCTGGAGAATACGACGACAGAAACGTTGTGAATATGGCAATAAAGATGAGGACAGCAGTTGAACAATGTAAATAATGTAAATACTTACAATACCTCATCTCAGAAATATAGACAGATCCTGATGAAGGCTGGAGCATACAACGGCAGAAACGTTGTGAATATAGCAATAAAGGTGAGGACAACAGTCGAACAAAGTAAATAATGTAAATACTTACAATACAATATCTTAGAAATATAGACAATATTAAATTATTAATATTAAACTGATTATTCAAAATAATTATTCTAAACAATTCTTACCTTGATAATCTCTTTAAGAGATCATGGTACGTTTCTGTTTCAAATTTAATTCCTCTTAATAAGCCATATGGAGAATCAGGATTGACAGTTTCATCAATCTCCAATTTATTCAAATCTTTCCAGGTAACCCAATGATACAATGCCCTTTGAAGAAATGATAAAGGGGTAGATTTAACTCTAAGAAAAACTGGACATTATGAATGAGAATTTTAAATTGTTACGTAGGAATAATGTATTGTAATAAAGCAACAACACCATTTCCAAGACGTTAAATATACATGTATGTTGAGGTAAAAAAAATGATTAAACGACTTACAGATTTACCCGGCCTTTTCAAGTTCATTTTCACAACATCCTTGTTAAATTGTGAACCAGTGTAGTAAACATTGTATGCTCTTTCTGGGCCACCTGATAAGGAACTGACAGGTAGGATTAGAAAATACACTTTCATATAAATTTTTTTTAATGATTTCATCCCAAACAAGGCAATAAAGCTACTAAGACACAAAGGGTTACTGGGTGTTATGAGGGAAAAAAAAATCTACCCCAGTGGATGAAATAAAGGGTTCAGTTTAAAATTCCAATCATCTGAAGAAGGCCGGAGTGTACAACGGCCAATATATTGTGAATATGGCTGTAAAGATGAGGACAGCCATCTGAAGAATGCAAATAATGTGAATAATCACAATACTTCATCTCAGAAATATAGATAGATATAAGAAATTTCTGTCTAATCTCTGGGATGATTATTTACATTATTCGGACTATTGAACTCCTCTTTATCGCCATATTTATCACAACGTTTTTGCTGTTGTACGCTCTGGCCTTCTTCAGGTGGTTGAAACTTCGAACTGAACCCTTTATTTCGATCACTGGGGTAGACTGTTCTAGTTCCACATGCCATGTTTAATGGATGTCAGTTATCAGTTATCTCCTGTTAATTCCCCTCTGAAAGTTCTCCACTGCCTTAACACCAGGTATTGAACTCACACTCTTTGGGTCCTGTCACTGGATCTAACCAATGCCTTTATCTACTGTGCCATGTGTCCTTGAGACAGACTCTCTGGGATGAGTTTTTATTATTTACATTCAGACTTATATCCTCATCTTATTTGTTATTATCATAATGTTTCAGCAATTATGACCTTCAGCCTTTATCAGGGGTTCGTCGATCTGGGTAAACTTCTCAGAATTTCAAATTGAACACTGAATCTACAGAGAAAGATTCTTCTTTTTCCATTGTCCAGGTCCAAAGATAACTTGTCTTGTTCATTTTTTGTACTGCCCAGTTATTGCTTGCCCTATTTCTACTGTCCTGGGAATGATGATAAACTACATCCGGTAGTAAAACCTATGATCAGGAGGTATTGAGGATCATGGAACCACTTCTTACCTGCTGTTGTTCTCAGGTCCATCCTGACCTGGGGGTCGTAGCATCTGTTAGACTCCAAGCTATGGGTAAATAGTTAACCCCCCTAAACTCAGATCAAAACACTATGAAAGTATAAAAATAGATTTTTATAGTAAAAAAAAAAACAGCAATACATTTTCAACAAAAAAAATATTACTAGCAAGATGTTGAAAGAAAAAAAAATATGAACATCAATACATTTGACTTTACAAAAAACCTTTACAAAAATACGTCAATGAAACCTGATCTACAAACTGATTTCTTACAAAGAATAACATCTAATCTAGTCATACGAATCTATCCTAAAAATCTTGTTGGTATTTGAGGTCGATATGCTGTAAAACAAAATAAACCAAACCGAACCAAAACCCTGTTCCCACTTAACCTAAATCTACCCTACTCAGCCCAGTGACACAATGACTATTTCATCAAATTTGCAAAATTTCACCTTGAGTTGAACAGTTCAAAATTATTCTGCATCAATTTACTCAGACTAGTATCCTTATCTTAGTTGTTTGAGTCACGGTTTTTCAGTCATTATATTCCCTAGCTTTCGAATGTCTGTCATAATCGGCAACCTTCTGAACATTTCAGATTTAACACTTTATTCAGTCTCTGCAGGTAGATTGTTCATATTCCGCTGTCCACATTAAGTGTATATCGTTTAGCATTTTCCGTGAAAGAATGAGAAGAATTGTCATCTTTTGTGCCATGTTCCTTCAAGACATAGCTGATCATGTCTCTCCACAATTTCCTTGATCCCAAATGCAGGCATAAGTCCAATTTACATTTGTTTCAAAAGTAAAATGTAGGTTCAGTTTGCTCTTGAATCAAAAATGTAGAAAATCAAGTAAATTATGATATAATTAAGATATTTAACCTTCTACACCACTTCAAACAAAAGGTTAGGAAGGAAACCACCATCAATACTACAAAGACTGCTAACTGGACTTGAGAAACCTGATTTTCTAAAAGTGTTTTAAGAGAAAGATTTTATAAATTTCAATTGAAAACAGTACTTGCTACTCGGTCAACGCATACCAAATATTTCCTTGTAGAGAAAGGGTTAATATTATCACCATCACTATACCATATCCTTGTCTAATTTTTTTTGTATGTTTTATGCTTTGCTATTTGTTGGTCATTCTTTTCTCATTTGAAGGTAGTAAAAACAAAAAAAATTAAGTATTACAAGGAAAATTCAAAGTTTATCTCCAACTCTCAGACAAAAAGTACAGAATATCAAGTTTCGATAAGTGGTAAATTTCTTTCTGCTGAGACGTGTGTAAGTTTTAGAGAGAGAGAAACAAACAAACAAACAAACAAACAACTTTTTCTTTCACTGGATTAATCTACAAAAGTCACCTAATGAAAAATCGATCAAAACACTGAATTAAGCAATCATGCATCCAAAATTCCAGACTGCCATTCATTGTCTCCTGGGCATTGATGTATCAAATTACCCTGCTAAAATATTTTTTTTTGAGGTTGAGGGAGGGGGTTGTTAATTTCCTTTTTGTCTTAATGTAGCACATTATAGCATTATAAAGAACTTAAGCTAAAATACCTGAATGTTGTAAAAAAAAATTTCCTCGGCAGATTGTTTTTCTTCCATTTTTCAAGAATATCAACATCTCCAAACTTTGTTTTTGCATATTAAAACTACTAAATTTCATCAGGTTACCATGAAAATATACCTCACTAATATGAAACCTGTAATGTGACAAACAAAGCAAAAAATAGTAATAAATGGCCAAAACGTAAAAGCATTGATCGAAGTAAATTTAGTTACCTGGTGTTTAAGTGTTCAAACACTTGGATAGTAATATTAGTTGTTTCCTTATAAGGAAACATTTGACATTCATTGACAGAACAGCCAGTGCATTTAGAGTTGTGCTTTTCTTTATTTCCTGGTCATCAGGCTGGAATCTGTTCTCTTCATCTCTAATGGTAACGATAATATTAACTGTTTCCTTATAAAGAAACATTCGGTATTCATTGACAGACCAGCCAGTGCCATTCCTGGGTGAAATTCATAAAATCTTACTCTTAAAATAATTTTTCAGGGCAATAAGTTTCACAAGTCCAGTAATTATAATTGCTCTATACAACATAATTTTTTGTTAGAAGTAGTGAGGAACATCAACATCTTTGTTCTGGTTATTATTTACAGTGAAAGTCCTCAAGTGATGTGCTTTCTTTTATTTGGTATCATTCTTTGATTGTCGTTCTGTAGTGCCAGGATAAAAGAAGGACTGATCCTTACTTTGACCTACAAGCTTCATCTTCATTGTCTTTATTTTCTCTCCATGTTGCATGTGCTATCCATTCTGGTTATTATTTACAGTGAAAGTCCTCAAGTGATGTGCTTTCTTTTATTTGGTATCGTTCTTTGATTGTCGTTCTGTAGTGCCAGGATAAAAGAAGGACTGATCCTTACTTTGACCTACAAGCTTCATCTTCATTGTCTTTATTTTCTCTCCATGTTGCATGTGCTATCCATTCTGGTTATTATTTACAGTGAAAGTCCTCAAATGATGTGGTTTTCTTTTGTTAGGTATCGTTCTTTCATTGTGGTTTTATAGCACCAGTTCATGCTGTTAAAAGAAGGACTGATCCTCACTTTGACCTGCAGGCTTCATCCTCATCATGTCTTCATTTGTTCAAATCCATTCCTAATTATTAATGTATACAGCTGACAATTTAGATATGTTGATATGTGGAGCTATGAATGATATCCTTATATATGATCAGGATATGTTATTTAAGAACCTGACTCAAGTTTTAAGTTAATGTTTTCATTTTGAAGCAACTTAGAGTATAAGTTGTAATCTATCTTACATTAAAATTCTTTACCTCCTATATTAAATTTTCTCTATCCTGTCAATATGTGGAAGTAATTAAAATATTTAGTATTTACTAATTCCACATGCAGACTATTTATGATGAAATCAGGCTACACATGATCATTACTTTCATTCCAATTTATTTTCTATCAATATTTTCATGGTAATTGTTCTGATGAGCTTTCCTCTTTGATATGTCAACTCTACAAATTTAAGTGCAGTGCTAGATTGGCACTTAGGTACCATCATTTTACATTTGAAATGGCCAGATGTAACCATAAGTTCTATGCTAAGAATTTATTCTCTTGCACATCTTAATGTGGTACTCCCATCTGGCTTCTTCCTTTCCAGTTACCTTTGATTTTCCAAAGTTTAAAAGCAATGTCAACCATCACCTTTTGTCTTCTTAATTCCTTTTCTTTTATTGTTCTCTCCTCTTAATAATGTTTTTTTTCTTTGTATATTCTCTCAAACTCAGTGACAATATATTATTTTACACTCAGTAACTCCTTGTGTCTTGCTTGGGGTGAAATGATATAAAAAATTCAAGATCATAGTTTCTGTTTGGAAAGGTTTCTTTTGTGCCCTATTTCTTGGAACACTTGGTTTTTTATTTTTTGTTCGAAATCATTCTTAGCCTAACTATGAATACACCTGTATTATTTGCATAACCCTGCTCATCATTAGTAGACTGGCCTTGGGAGAAAAACAAGAATGAATTCTTTTTTCTATTAGATTCATTTAAAATATGGTATCGAATGCTTAAAGGATCAGTGCCCATCTCTACACATTGAGGAAAAGATTAAATAGATTTTCTTTAGTCATGGTTCTACACAGCTTCCAGTATTTTGTTGCTCTCTTAACCATGCTACTAGATTGGCAAATTGGTCTCACCATTTTATTCTTGGACTAGCTATATGCAACCACCACTTCTACTCTAACAGTTTCTTTTCTCGCACCTCCACCTGTGGAACTCCCTTCTGATTTCTTGCTTCCCTAACAACTACAATCTCAAAAATTTAAATGCAGCATCAATCACCATCTTCCATTTTTGTTCTTTTCTCAATCCTCCCCATTTTCTTGTCCTCTTTCACTTATACTCCTCTAATCCCGTCTGTTCTGGAAGCATTATTGCTTTGCTTAGGGTGAAATGATTGAAAAAAGATAATGTCATTCTCTTGAAGTAATTATACTGTTTGAATTTTAATATTTAGATTTCAGCATTAAATATCCCATAAATGTGTTGATATGCCTCAAAAGAAAAACATCCAACAACCAATCTCTCCACAGGGATAGATTAACTAAAGGGTTCAGTTCAAAATTCCAAGAAGTTTACAGAGTTTAACAATAGACATTAGAAGAAGGCTGTAGAGCATAACAGCCAAAATGTGATAGTAAAAACAACAACAACATTTGTTTGAATATAAATAATGGAAATAATGATCTTTTCATTCCAGAAATTGAGACTGAAAATTTGTCTTGTTTTTGACATCAGGGATATATAGATATCCCATGATTCATGTGCATAAAATAATAAACAACAAAAAAAATATCACTAGCAAAAAAAAAAAAAAAGGAAACAAAAAAAAAAATTTATTTTGCTCAGTTTCATTAGTATTTACATTTTTTTTTTTTTATCATTTCTTTCAGAAAATTTTGTTTTTATTTTTTAAAATTTTTCTATGCAAATTTTTATTCATCAAGAAATTTATTTTTATTCTACATTGATTTTGTTTACCCTCACCCCCCTCTCACAGACATATTTAAATTTACTTGATATATTTTTTTTATTGATTCTAATGTTAAATCTGTCACACACACACACGCACACACACACACACACACACATATATATATATATATATATATATATAGATTTATTTTACTTATCTTTCACATTTACATACTGTTCTTGATGTTTTTCTCCTCCACCTCCACACAAAACCAATGTACTTTGTCTTTACAAATTCCAAATAGTCCAATTTAAATTCTTCTGTATTTTATTAGTCTATTTATTTGGTTATTTTTACCCTGTTCTATATTCAAATATCATTTTCTGATTATTGTTAACCTTAAAACATGAAAAAAAGTTAAGAAAAAATATCAAATAAATAAGTAGAATAAATAAATAAATATGTTGAAACAAACTTTGCCCAGAAGTTTTGATAGCTTAAAAATAGTAGTTTTGAAGTTAAAAAAGTGCATACACACACACATACATATATATATATATATATATATATATATATATATATATATATATATATATATATATAATCTGGTAAAATGTCTGTCAGAAGTTTCGTGATAAAATATTCCTGTTCATGATATCTTGGCAGACTTAAAGCAGAAAGTTTGGCTTGGAATTTTTGGTTTTGCTTTTCATTCTGATGCTTTTACTTATCTCACATATATAATTCATTTGTGTTTCTTTAAATCTTGAAAGCAAACCACTGTTTGTCTGTTTATTTTTAATTTTGAAAATTTAAATATTGAAAAAAAAATATATATTGAGAAAGTCTTGGACAATCTCAAGTAAAATTAGATTTCACAGGTCAACATTTAATGAAATATGTGTATCCATTTCATGATTTTATTCGAAAGTGGTTTTTGTTGGTCCGAACGAGAAAAGTTTTGATCTCATTATTGTTCCGTTTGTAAATGTAATCAGTTGAAGTCAACATGGATTGAATAAAATATTCCTTTGAGAATTTCTCAAGAGCTTACCAAACTGTATCAAACACCTGTAGAAGAATGAAGGATAGCTATGAGAACACAGGCTTATTTTCTGCTTTGTGGCGCTAAGAAGAAGACGTCTTTTATTTTTTATTTTTTTTGAATAAGGAGTGGGACTCCAATAGACCATGTTTTTATGGGAGCATTACAAACTTTTTGATACAAAAAGGATGTCATTTTTTCCATAAATCTTTTGCCTATTTTTTTAAAAGAAGAAAAGTTGTTTCATGAAATAATAATAATAAAAAGAGGTGTAGTTCTACAGAAGTGGCTGAGCCTGTTAGAAATCAGGAAGGAAAAAAAAGGACACTTATTTTCTTTTAATAGAATTTATTCCAAGCAAAGCAGTAAAGCCACTAAGACACAAAGAGCTAGTTTACCAAAATAAAGCATGTCATTTTATATAAATTTTTCTTATGCTAACTTTAACAAAAACAAGATTGGCTTTTCTTTTTTTTTTTTTTTTTTTTTTGAGTGAGTAGGACTAGAATAGACCATGTTTTTACAGTGAGCATTACAAACTTTTTCATACAAAATAGATATAATTTTTCCCATAAAGTTTTTGCCTATTTTTTTAAAAGAAGAAATGTTGTTTCACGAAATAATAATAACGAAATATATACGACAGTCCTTCTGTTAAATAATAGGATAGTAGACTATTATTTTTTAGATAAGGTGTATCTCTGCTCTGATTTCCTGAGGTTGATCTTAAGGATCAGATACAAGACAAAATAAGAAAGTGAATTTTGATTGGCTGAGCCAGCATGGGAAAGGAAATAGATATAGAGAAAAGGTTTTTCAGTGTGTTGGTTCTTACATGTCAACCAATACAGATATGATCTGTTTCATGTCTGAAACGCCTCCCCAGTGAAGAGTGTGACCCCCGCTGGATAGATAGAACATGTCGACATGAACATTAATACAATGAAGAAGAATGCCATCACCCAAGACCCCTGCCCCAGCATGAAAGAGAAGATATACAAATAGCAGTGATTACTGGCCAATTTCCTCACAGATGAAGAGAAGACTAGGCATCAGTGACAGAGCCTGTTAGAAATCATTAAGGGAAAAAAAGGACATTTATTCATTTTCTTTTAGTAGAATTTATCCCAAGCAAGGCAGTAAAGCCACTAAGACACAAAGGGTTAGTTTACCAAAATAAAGCATAAGTCATTTTATATAAATTTTTCTTATGCTAACTTTAACATAAACAATAATGGCTTCATGTAAAAATTCAAACATTGAAGATAGAAGTAAATGTGTTGATAAATGTAATTTTATTTACCAAAATGAAGTGAAAACGTTCTTCTATAGCCATTTTCAATGGTACATCTTACAGAAGCAAATATATATCTAGGATTAAAATGTTCTGATGCATTTGCCTCTTTGGTACATCAACTTTACAAACTTAAGCGCAGTAATAGATTGGCGGCTAGGTCTCACCATATTATAGTTGAAAGGGCTAGATGTAACCCTAAATTCAATGCTAATGTTTTCTCATTTGTGGGTTGTCTTTTCAGGCTTCTTGCTTTCCAGTCAAATTTTATCTTCAAAAATTTAAATGCAATATCAATGGTTCTCATCTGTCACCTTAAATCCTGTTCTTTTATTGGCCGCTCCTTAATAATTTTTTTTTCACACATTCTTTCACACCTTGTATCTTAGTGGCTTTATTGCCTTGCCCGGGGTGAATTTGTTTTTTTAAAAATGTTAGCAGTATATGTGTTAAATTCTTTGTTTGGTTATATCTCAACAAATACTAGGTGTTAACTTCAATAATTAAATTATAATAAATAGATGACAAGATAAAATTTAAAGGCAGTACTAGAGTGGCAGTTAGGTCTCACCATTTTATAGTTGAAATGACTAGATGTAACAATAAGTTCAATGTTAATATTTTCTTCTCTCACACTTCTCACTTGTGGGACTCTCTTCCGGCTTCTTGCTTGTCAAATTTTATCTTCAAAAATTTAATCGCAATGTCAATCATTGTCATCTGTTTCCTTAATTTTTGTTCTTTTATTGGTATCTCTTCTTAGTATTTTTTTCTCAGTTTCTTTTGCACTCAGTTACCCCTGTTGGCTTAGTGACTTTATTAACTTATTTGGAGTGAAATTATTTTATAAAAAGGTAGAAGTAAATTTATTAAATTCTTTCTTTGGTTATGTCTCAGAAAATGTCAGCTGTTAACTTAAATAATTCAATTATGATAAGTTCATGAAAAATTGATTCACAATAAAATTTCAGCTTTAATATGTTCATAATTTTTGAAAGTCAAATGAAATGTTATTGTTTTGAATCAAGAAAAATTTAAACCTGTTATATCGGAATAAATTGCCAACATGTGAGTTTGAACATAGGTCGCCAGAGAGTAAACACAGGCAATCACATTTATTGAATTAAGTATACCATGTGACCATAAAAGAAACACATAAGTAGGAAGTTGCGTGATGTCTAAATGATCAGTGCTCAATCCTCTATACTATTAGGATTGTTATTTCTAGTCTATCTTCTATACTATTCAGAACACTATTCTCTACTCTATTCACTATACTATTTCTCTATTCGGATAACTATACAGATTACTATCTGAGCAAGTATCATCGAGCAAGTGCTATTGTTCAATGGTGTACTATAGTTTGTATCTGCGATTATGAAGTCTCTACTAAATCGAGCATCACAAAAAGTGTTGGTTGACATCACAGAAAAAATTCATTTTTTTTTTTGTTTCAAAATGAGAACTTTCCATGGCTTTAATAAGGGATCACTTTGAAAATTTCCCAAATTACTAACTGCAGCAAACACTTGTAGAAATTTGAAGAATATAACAGCTTTTGCAGGTTGCTTAAAGCCAGAAAATGTTTTTAGACTATAATTATTTACTAAGGCAAGTTCTATTAATTAACCCATAGCTGGAGAGAGAGAGAGAGGAGTGGGATTCATATAACAAACCCAACTGAAACTAAAACTTGGCTCTCCATTAAGGTCTGGTGTGATCTCAATTCCCAATGGATGTCAACATTCAGTGTTGAATCTTAAGTCCACTCTGTGCACATATATATGTATATATAATTATAACAAAGTTATTGGTCAGAGTTGAATTAGACCAGGAAACAGCTGTATTAAAATATACACATATAAAAAAAAGAAAAGAAAAACTTAACATGCAGAGCTTTTAAATTTAAAAAAAATTAGATCAGTTGATCACACTCCCTTGGTTTCAACCTTATGGCACACATGGAATGAGATATGCAGAATCCAGTTATGGAACTGCAATGGACTGCCGCTGACTCTATTATAATTTTGAGTGGTGCCTTCTGTAGCATGTCTCTCATGTGTAGCCATCTTCATCCACTGGTTCAATCATTCGTACAGTGGGGAATATAAGTATTTCATCCCTTGCTGATTTTCTGAGTTTGCCACCTTACAAAAATAAGAACAGTCTATAATTTTCATTTCAGTCTATAATTGTCTATTATTTACTTAATTTGTTTATTTATTCAAACTTTTTTAAATTTATTTTTTCTTGGGTGTTAGTTCTTGTAATTGTATATAGTGTGTATATTTTCACTTATCATGAAAGTATTTTAGAAGTTATTCATTTTTAGTTTTTGATTTTTATGTAATGTAGGAACAGTTCATGTCTGCATTTTAAGATTTCTGATCATTTATTTAGCAATTTGTGTTGGACTGGGAATGTAATTATAGCTATTTTCTCCTCTAGATAAAGTTTACAGTTTTTGAATTTATTATTGTAGGGTGATGCTGTTTTCATTTTTTCTATGATATATTTTGGTGTAATTTGATTTTGGTTTTTAATTTCTGATATATGTTTAGAAAAATTGTGCTGTTCATATATTTACTATTTGTAAAGAATGTTTTGTGTATATAGTTTCTCTGTTTCCAGGATCCTTCAGTTACTCCTATATATTTTCTTCATTATCTGTAGATTTTACAGTGGCTTGGTATAGTACATTGTTTTATATACAATTTTTATTTAAAATAACCCATTTGTTCTTCACTCTGCAGTTACAAGTAGGTTTGGTTTGTGCAGTTGGTTTGTTGGTTATTTTTCTGTTGTGTTTTTATTGGGGAAAGTATAGTTGATTTTTACTGTGTTTCTTTTGAATATTTTGTGAAGAGTACTAAATGGTGGGAATGTTTGTGTATTAGTTTAATGAATATTTTTCCTACATTTGCTTTTACATTTTTGTAAATATCATATTTCTTTTTTCTTTTTACTTAATATGTGGTGTGTGTGTGTGCATGTTGACAAAAATCCACTATCATTTTCCCTACATTGAAGATGATTTTGTTGGAAGAATTGTCAGATAACCTATGGTTAATTGATTGTGACCTGATTCATTATTGTTAGTAGGTGATTGAAAGATGTGTGTTTGTAAAATTGTTTGTCATTACATTTTCTGTATGGTTGATATCTACCTATTTTAGGTTGAGTATGACATCTAAGAGATATACTTCTTTTAGGTTTGTTTTTATTTTTGTGCCAAATCCCATAGTTTTGAAAATTGTTATGTTTATTTTTCTCATTTGGTTCATTAAGGTTTAATATTTTCCCTGTGCATGCTTATATCATTTTTATTGATTATTTCACTTACTTCATTTAGTAAATGTATACCTATAAGCTCACACGTTTTTGCACCATCAAAGCTTCCCTTTGCAATGTCAAAGTTTCTTTCTTTATTCACCCATCTTCTCTGTCAAACAATAGTGATTTTCAGGAGAGTTTAATGATTCTTATTTCATTTATGCTTAATTTTAATTCTTGAGACAAGGAGATGGTTTATCTAGCATGGTTTTGGTTATATACTCATTACCGCCTACCCAATAATCATTAGGATAATACAATAGAACCACAAGGAACCATTGACCAGCATATATATATATATATATATAAAACTCAACACACATGGGCTTGCATTCAAGCATAAAATCAGCTCTCTTGGTGTTGACATCAATGTCCCCTTATCATATATATGTATATAAATATATATACATATATATGATAACATAGATTTTAAAGTATGCTATATTTATTGGAGAAAAGTGCTCAGTCTCAGGGACATAGGCATTAATACTGGATGGCAACAGTCTGTTTCATTTTTAAGCACAACCATCAGTGTTAATACTGATGGCCATATTTATATATATACACACACATATATAGTCATCTGCAGACAGACTATTTTCATTGTATCACAGCTCTTCAGTGTGGCTAGACGTCCGGTTACCTCTAGCTCGGGTTAAAACCTGGCTGAATTGATGTCAGTCAGAGATTCTACTACTAAGCTGTTGGTGCAGGGATGAGGGTGAATTTTAGCATATTTATTTTTAGATAAACGCACAGTAACTGAGAGGATTCGATTCACTTTACCGAAGAGTCTTGCTATAATAGCCATAATAGTTACTGTTTAAAAACTAACACTTCCTCCCCCAGAGAGCTCAAATAAATATATATATATATATATATATATATATATATTCACTGAATGTCACATTATTAGGCTATTCATGTTTAAAATTTTCTTTTTTAACAAGCAATTTTATAGAGTATTTTAAGCAGGGTAATATATATATATATATATATATATATATATATATATATATATATATATATATATTCTTTTAAGATTTTGAAATGTTAACTTCCAAGTGTCAGTTTAAGTATGCATTTACAAGCAGAAATGCCAAGTCATACCAACAACTAATGTGTTCTTTTTTGTTGTCATTGTTATTTTGGTGTTTAAATGCAATTCCGGGCTAAAAAGAAAGAAAGAATATAAAACACTGTTGCTTCTTATATTCTCATGCCTCATCATTAAAAAAAAGAAAAAGATTTTGCATGTCACAATATGTCATCTAATGTTCAGTCATGAGTTGGGAGCTGTACAAGATGATTATCATTGATATTTCTATTTTTCTTCCATAAACTTTATTCTTTTTATTTACCTATTTATTTGATTGGAGTCATCCAACCAAAATGTATTTAAAAAAGAGAAAAATTCCTTGTGTTGTTATATATATATATATATATATATATATATATATATGAGAGAGAGAAAGAGAGATACACATGCATGTATAATAGCTGTTGTAACCTTATCTGTACTTGCAAGCTTATATATATATATATATAAAACTTATCTCCTTGTCTTTACTTGACAAGTTACTGCTGTATATATTTTGTAAATAAAATGACCAATTTAGCACAACCTCAGTTTTTTTTAAATGTGTATATTGTAGTAAATAAAATGATAAATAATGGTAACAAGCTTTTTTTTAACCCTTTCACTGCGCAGTTATATTTAATGGTCATCGATGTTAATTATCTACCAAAAAGTAATATATATATATTGGGTTGGTGCAAAAATAATGACGTAATAATGTCGTTTTTTGACATATTTTTTTAAATGTCAAAAACGACATTATTACAACCTAATATAAAAGTGAACATTGAAGTCAACACTCAGAGGCAACTGGCTGTTTCATGCTGGATGCAATCGGCAGGCTACATCATAATTGCGTCGAGCATGAAACAGCCTGTTGCCTCTGAGTGTTGACTTCAATGTTCACTTTTATATTTATATTTACATACGCTCTATCTCTGATATTGAGCACTTTATCCCATAAATATAGCACACCTTAAGACTATATTTCTTCATATATATATATATATATATATATATATATTCTCAAATCAAGTTGAAGGCACTCAATTTAATCCTTTGACTGCATAATTGAATTTCATGGTCATCCCTATAATGATTTTAATTATCTACCAAAAAATAAACATGTCTGTTTAAACAGTTTTGACATGTCATGTTTGCTTATTTTCAGTAATATCTTTTTTTAATAACGTATAAGTTCACCTAAATTTTAAAAATATAATATATACAGCCATAGTACCTTTCTTGCTCTCTTTAATCAGGAAACAATGAAACTTAAATGTGAGTACAAAAGGATATTACTGAAAGTAAACAAACATGACATATCTAAATTCTTTAATCAGACATGCTTAAATGAAACTATGCTGTCAAAATATACAGAATTTACACATATATATATATATATGGTCAAATCATAATTTAACCCTTTTACTGCATAACTGAATTTCATGATCAGTCCCAAAATTACATTAATTACCAAAAAACATATATTGTCAGATCAACTTGCAGGCACTCAATTTAACCCTTTCAATGTGTAATTAAATCTCATCGTCATTCCCATAATGATGTTAATTAATTACCAAAAAGTAATATATATATATATATATATATATGATGGACTCTCCTGTCGAGTTTGACGTATGAGGTTCTGACGACCACAAACTAATTATCTGCATGTCTATGACGGGCCATGACTTTTGAGGCGAGCTTGAGAATTGCATAAAAGACCACAAACTGTACAGGAGAAAGTATTGTATGCAAGTGCAGCAGGAACACTGTTAGCTGTTTTATTTCACTTTTGTGTTTCACACAGTCGAATGATGCTTACTGCTTGATGGTGCATTATTCCTGCATGCCTATGACAGACATGACTTTTGAGACCAGCTTGAGAATTGCACAAAAGACTACAAACTGTACAAGTTAAAGTATTGCATACAAGTGCAGCAATTGTTGAATTATGTGGAATAATAATTAGAAAACCAACACAATAATTTGTTTAAAATGGTGAAGGGTTTTGTAGGACCAACCACACTTTTTGGATATATATATAATCATTATATAATAATAGATGGCCACTTGTATTCCAGGATACCCTTCTACTGGGGTGGCTAGCCAATCCCCATTGCAGACTCTCATTCAGGCACATTTGTGTTAGTTCAACACCCACAGAACCAACATGTGGCTTATACTGCAACTATGCTGAGGAGACTGTAGTTAAAGTTTCTGGGAGAGAGTGTGTTTTCTAGAATGATCAACAATCTGAACAACACCAGCACACTCAAACTGTTGTTCACGATGACTTGTGACTTCATTCTAGCACAGCTATTGACGGTCCCAAGTGTTCTGTCTACCCAATTTCACTCACAAAACTTGGGTCAACCTGTGGTATGGTTTTCAGGCACTTTTCAAAATTTGCATCATGCTGGGATCGTTCCCGCCTCCAAACTGATAACATCAGGAAGTCTCCTTCCTGACAAATCAATTGTGGTGAGATTTGAACCTGGATCATATGGTAAGAAAGCATATGTTTTAATCACTCAGCCACATACCCAATACATACATATATATATATATATATATATATATATATATATATATATATATATATATATATATATATATATATATATACCCAAGTATATGATTGGTGTATATAGAATAAATTCTAATAACTAACAATTACTATTCTTAAAAGAGTGCTCAATACAGAGTAGAGTGAATATAGTTATTTATTTAAAAATTATAACATAAATATGTTATAAAATATACTTATATACATATTTATGTTATAATTTTTAAATAAATAATTATATATATATATATATATATATATAGTCAAATCATGTTGAAGGCAATCAATTTAACTCTTTCACTAAATAATTAAATTTCATGGTTTTTTTCCATAATGATTTTAATTATCCACCAAAAAATTAAAGATAATATCTGCTTTTCACAGCATAAGGAGAGCTTTTTTTTTCAAAGCCATGGGGGAAATCCATCTTCCAGAGTTAACAGTAATAAAATTCTGAGTGGTTATATCTGCTTTTACAGCTAAAGATTTAAAATAAATTTAAAAAAAAAAAAAAAAAAAAAAGGATCTTGATTTGACTTGAGGTCTTTGTTACATATTTTTAACTTTTATGGAATTTATTTTCAGTAACAAAATCTGCTCCCTCAGTATCTGGGTATAGGTGTTGCTGTGCAATTGATTATAAAAATCCAGTATTTTTTCTCATCCTCTTTACCAAAACTGCCAAGATGCATATATTTTATGAATGACAGGGCAATTCTTACTTTCACTTGATATGATTCAATATATTTTCATACTATTTTTTATTAAACTGTCCCCGCAACAGATAATAAATTTGATATATTTATAAATTTATACAGATAATTTTATTGTCAATTAATGATAACCCCAAAATTTTAAATTTTAGATTGAAATGTTTCCTCAATGTTTAAAGCAAGCATTTGTTTACAAGTAAAATCAGCATTTTATTAGCTCCTAAGTAGGTACAGGCATTGCTTTTGAGTTCTCATCTGAAAATATTTTAATATTAAACTTAGCTAAGGTTGGTATAAAGTCATGTACACAAGGCTAAGTTAGGTCCATAGCATCTAAAAGTAATCTTGAACTGATGCACGAGGAATGCCTTTGAAATATCCATCAACACTCTTATCATTGGAATCATTTATAGAAACTGTCAGAAGATCATAATCTGGAAATGTTCTTATACAACTTTGTCAATGGAATCTACTTCGAATTTTACTCTTAGAACTTTCCGATACCACCTTTGTTATGAAGACAGAAGGACAGAAGTTCCTAGTCTTGGAAATTTCCAATGCCATCTTTTTTATGGAGTCTGCTAAGAGATCTTAATTCAAAAACTTTTCTTAGTTACAGAATCTACCATTTCTGATAAGTTGTGTCAATCGAAGCTTGGTTAGAGTCTGGCAAGAGATCTTAGTCATGGATGTTTCCAATACCACTTGGATTATGAAGTCTGCCACAAGATACTATTTCTGTATTTATTCAATAGTTTTTGGATAGGAAATTTGCTAAAAGATTCTAGTCCGTGAATTTGTGGTTAAGCAGGTGAAATTTTCTGTCAAATTCTTTTGTAATATATTAATAAAAACGTTTCTGTTCAGTGATCATGACCACAAATAAACAAAAACACATCTCACCTCCTACATCACCCAAGTCTATATAGGTATCCCACCCTGGCTAGTCTCATATCATGTAGCTCACTGTCACTTCATTGATGGGCTCTTGCTGAAAAAGCTACGGCTACTCTGTCTGAAAATTGCCTGAACAACATGACGATCAAGATGAATGGACATGTTCATCCCTGACATTCACCTAGCCATGATTGGCAGCAAGCACATTAGGTCAAGCTGAATCGTCTCTATTTCGGGCATGGGAGAAGGAAGGTTTTCATTAACAAGATTGGTCTCACTCACAAACTGAGCGGAACTTTCAGGGAGCTACAAACCATGCAACACGTCTTGTCGTGCACAAATAATACTGTATAAAAATATAGTTAAAATATTTTTGCCATTAAAAGAAATATGTATCCTGAACCTTCAAGATGCGTATGATAAAAAGGCTTTTAAGATCGTCCTTGCACACAAGCCAAAATGCACTTTCAAAGAGCTACAAAATGTGCAAAATGTTTTGTTGTAAGTGGGCATTACCTTGCATGTTAGCATGAATGAAGATAATAATTTTTTTCAAAAATGGTTACAGACGTGTAACATTGACATATGATTGTCTGAAATGCCTTTTGACACCGTTCTTTACACATGCATATACATGTCTGTGCCTGCCAGTGTCTTTATTCAAAGGCCAAAAAAATATCCTCCCTGGGAAATGAACAAAACAAAGCAATCTGTATATATAGTATAAAGAAAAAAATGACGTAATACATGGAAGAATGAAAATGCTTTGAAGGCTAGAGAGAATACCTTCCAAGACATGGTGATGAAAACAACAAAAATATTGATGTCAAAATAACAGATAGTAGAAAAATAAAATTCATCTGTAAACTTCCAAAAGCAAAAAGAAAACTATTGTATAAACTAGTTGATGTACTTTAAACAAATCAACAAAGAAAGGACGTTAGTCTAAAAAGTTAATAGAAATATGAAAATAATTTGTCTCTGAAATACAGTCAGCACAAGGAAGGCTAGAGTTGATTTTTTTTTTTTTTTTTAATAATTTCACCTCTAGCTAGGTGATAAAGCTACTAAGATCAAAAGGGTTACTGAGTGTGAAAGAATCTGAGAAAACATTGTTGAATAGAAAAAGATAATATAATATTGCTATCACCATATGGTCTGGTTGCCTGTGCAATTTACCTTGAGCTGCTTGATTCAAAAAAGAAGAATCAGCAATTATTTTTAGTTATAAAGTCCTGACCTACCAGCTTGGCTTCAGTAACTTTCCCACCACCAGAAGTTTGCCCCTCTGTGTCTTCTCTATAAATAATTTCATGGCAATTTTTTCAGATGAGCTCTTTGCAATGGTCCCTAGATTTTATTGAATTTAAGCACAGTATTACAGGGTGGTCCAAATGTCTTGTCAACTCTACATAATATAATTTTGTATTTCAATGCTATGTGGGGTATTACCAATGTGAGAGTTTCACATGAATGGTCCCAAAATATCCATCAGTTGAAGGACACCGTTTGGAGAGCCTTTGCGACAATCAACAAAGCACAGCTTCGTAAAATATCACACAGGACATGGCACCACATAATTTTGTGCTGTGAAAATGGAGGTGTTCATATAGACGTTCTCGATGTGTGTTAGCGTCAACGAAAGTGAATAAACTGAATCCAGTACATGTGCTTTGTATTACTGTATTACGTGTTGTTCTCATTACTTTTTGGGATTTTCAGTCTACTCTGTAGATTGGCATCAAGATCTTATCAGTTAACTGTTGAGCAGGCTAGATGTAGCCGTAAGTTCTATGCTAACAGTTTCTTTTCTCATACTTCTCACTTGTGGAACTCCATACTTTCCAGCCAACTTTAATCTTTTGAAAATTTAAATGCAATGTCAATTGCAATCGATTGTCCTCATGATTACACTTTTTGTTCCAGATCATTAGTAACGTTTCTGTTTCTAATTCTTCAACACCCTGTAACTCCTTGGGACTTAGTGGCTTAAATGCCTTGCATGGGGTGAAATTGATTAAAACAAAAGAAGTGGATTCAAAAAAGACAAAACATTGATTGACATTGTATTTAGATTTTTGAAGATCAAAACTGACTGGAAAGTCAGAAGCCAAAAGAAAATCAGCAATATTACTGGTCCTGATCTTGCACCTCAGCTTCAGTCACTTATCCACCACTATAAAGTTACCTCTCTGAGCCTTTTTTATAAATGTTTTCATAATAATAAGATCAAAGCTGACTGGAAAGCTGGAAGAAAATGGGGATAAACTACTTATATTATTTACATTATTCCGACTGTTATCCTCATCTTCATTGTCCTATTCACAACGTTCCAGCTGTTGTATGCTCCAGCCTTCTTCAATACCAGGCTACAGCAGTGGTGAACCCAAAACTTGGAGAGTTGAGTTAAAGAGAAATAAATTAAATATCCGGAAGATGCATGGCATGCGGAACTAGAACAATCTACTTCGGTGGACAAAATAAAGGGTTCGATTCAAAATTCCAGTCATCTGAAGAAGGTCGGAGTATACAACGACTGAAACGTTGTGAATATAGCAATAAAGATGAGGATAACAGTCCAAATAATGTAAATAAGATAATTAATCATAATCATATCAGAGATATAGACATATATTGGAGGAGAAACTATTAGAATAAAACTTTGTAACTACAGTTACATCTACCTATTGCAACATTAAAATGAGACTTAACTGCCAATCTAGTACTACATTTATACTACAATATTAAAAGAACAGGAATTAAGAAGGAGGAAGATAAGGATTAACATTGTGTTTAATTTTTTGAAGATCAAAGCAGGCTGGAAAGGAAGAAACTAAAAGAGAGTTCCACAGTACAAGAAAAGAACCTGTTAGCAGAGAACTTATGGTTACATCAAGCAATTTCAACTGTAAAATGATGAGACCTACCTGCCAATCTAGTCAGTCATTTAAGTGCCATGCATGAAATCACGTATGGACATTCATGTCTCTTATGATTCATGATTAATGAGGCAGAAGATTTTCTACAGTAGGTTGCCATTTCTCTCTGTGGTAGACCTGTTGTCACCCAAGGCGATAAAACCCAGTCTGTTCTATTATTTATCCATAGCTGGGGGGAGAAGAGTTGGAGTCATAATTTTCCCAAGGGTATTAGTGTGAACTTGACTGGGATCCAAACTCACCTATCCATTGCCTCAATCTGAGCCACAGTCCATTACTCTACCATGCTTAAATTCATATTGCGGTACCAAAAAAGAAAGGTTATCAGAACAATAACCACGAAAATATTTATAGAAACAGCACAGGAAAGCTGCATTTAGTAGTGGGAAAATATTATATACCATGTACCTATGAACATTAATCGGTATGCCCCAATCATCATAAATACGTTGGACACTATAGTAAGTGCTGTGTAAGTAGTTCACCATGATCAGTGGTTTACCTACTTCATGCGGCTGGTGAGTATTGTATTTTGTTGATGTTATAAAGATTACAATTTAATTTCCAACCTCCGTTTTGGTTATTCCTCATCCAGTAACCCTTTCTGGGTTATAACAAAAAGTGACTGAAGCCGAGATGCCAGGAAAGGAAGAAAGCTAATCAGAATAATTACCATGAAAATATTTATAGAAACAGCACATGGAAGCCACTTTGTAGTAGTGGGAAAGTATTATATACAACCATTTGTGAAAATCCTGATTTGAACATGATTACAAACTGTTAAATACTGTACCTATGAACACTAACGATAATGTCCCAGTACTCATGAATACGTTCAACACTAATGTAAGTGGAGGGTAATATGCTAAGTAGTTCACCACTGGCATTGGTTTACCTAATTCATGCTGCTGACGAGTATTGTATTTTGTTGATGTTATAAAGATTACCATTTCATTTCCAACTTCCGTTTTGGTTATTCAGTAACCCTTTCTAGGTTACAACAGAAAGTGACAGAATCCAAGATTCCAGGACAAACCCAATAACATTGCAGATTCTATAGATTTTATCAAGAATCTTGAAATATATAGCAGAAGCCTTTCTCTGTGTTCAGTAATTGCAATGAATCAACTTTATTTTAATGTTGGATTTTTTTAAAAACTAATTTTTTTTGAAAGGGCTAACAGGGAAACTGACCGTAATCTGAGAGGGTCAGGTGTTTCTACTTGTCACAGGGGATGCTCGACAAACATGGCTGGATAAAATACAATTTAAAAGCTAGAGAGATCATAAATATTTTATCAAGTAATGAATAAATTAATAATGAGAAAAAATGTAAAAAGTAACCCACGACAAACAACTATGATGTAATTTGAATGAACCCTGAAAAATAAACAGTAAATAGTTAAACCCTTCACACAAGCAACAAAGAAAAATATAGACAAGCTTAAATACAATTTCTCTGTTTGATGGCAATCAAGTTCAAAGGTGGAAGCTAAGAATAATATATTAAAATGGTAGGCACTTTATGTAATCTGAGATGAAGGCTGTCTGGATTAAGGCGATCACTTCGTTCCAAATGAGTTGCAGCAAAGTTCTTGGTCTGAAAAAGAACGGATTTTAAAAAAAAAATTAATGTTTGCTAGGACTTGCTTTTCAATGTTTTTGAATTCAGAATTTTTTTTCTCCCAGACTGGCTTCCAAGCAAGGCTAGAGAGCAGATCCTACCATACTATTTAATCTGCATCTGGAGAGAGAAGAGATCTGTTCCTGACTTTCACACTAGCTTATTGGAAAGATAATGGATTTCTGTTCTTATCTTCACAGTTTTGAATTTAATGTCACCTTTCTCCTAGACTGACTTGCATCCAAGGCTAGAGAACTCATTCTATCTAACCATTTAACCTGTATCTGGAAGAAGATTTATGCTTTTCTCAGGGCCATTTGGGAAAGATAATGAAGTGGTTTTCTGTTCCCTTCTACACAGTTTTGAATTCAGTGTTGCCTTTCTCCTAGAGTGACTTTCAACCAAGGTTAGATAACTCATATCGTACTATTTAATCCGTATCTGGAAGGAGAAGAGATCAACTCATCTTTCTGAAGGTCATTTTGGAGTGATAATGAAGTTCTTTTCTGTTCCCTACTTCACAATTATTTAATTCAGTGTTGTCTTTCTCCTAGACTGGCTGCCACCCACAGTTAGATAGCACAGTCCACCTGCTACTCATAACTTGGTTGAGGGAAAAATGGATTCATGCCTTTCCCAAGTGTTAAGTGAGGACAAATGATAATGCTGGAATTTGAACTCAACTTGCAGATTCAGCTTCCAGTACCACTAAGGGTAATGCTATATTTACAGAAATGCAGGAACTAATGATCGCAAACAACAAATAGGTGCTTGCAGATTCTAAGCCCAACCAAGAAGCCATAAAAAATAAGACATTTGCTCATTTGGTCAAACTGGGAACTTTTCAACATCTCGTAAATAGCAATGCTAAATAAAGTAGAAAGTACATTAACATGGTAGGGATTATTATTTTTTTTTTTTAAATGCACACATCTTCTTCAATGTGCCATTTCCCTTCAGTACATTGGTGATCATGGCTCTCCACAATTTTCTGCCCTTTTTAGCTCTTAGTAAATTGTCTTTTTGCTATCTATTTACATGAGATAATGAGATAGGTTATGTGCTGGTTTCCTCTGGCTTCTTGCCTTCATCTATATATCCTGTGTGTATCATATTTTCCAAGCCCTCTTTCCTCATTATGTGCCCTAGAAATTTCAATTCTCACTTTCTGATGTAAAGTATTAGGTTTGTGCAAAAATGATGACATAATAATGTCGTTTTTTGACGTATTTTTTAACGTCAAAAAACGACATTATTACGTCATTATTTTTGCACCAACCTAATATAAGTGTCCTTTTTGTTTCCATTTTTTTCCAAAACTTCATCATTGCTCACATGTTCAGTCCATGGTATTCTCTGCATCCTTCTGTAAAACCATATTTTTGTTGCTTGAAGTTTCTTATTCATTCGCGAGGAGATTGTCCAGCATTCACTGCCATATAGGAGGACAGATATCACATAACAGTACTCTTTTCTTTGTTTCTAACAAAATTTTTCTCTGTCTTAATACTTTGCTTAACTTTTGCAAGGCATCATTCACTATTCCAGTGTACCTTCAAACTTTAGTGTTGCACTTGCCATCCTCTGTTAAAATACTTCACAGATAATTAAATTGTTGTACTTCTTTGATTTTGGGATTTCTAATTTGTAATGTGCATGTTCTGCTGACAACCATAGATTCCATATTCTTGCAACTGATATTTAGTCCTTTTGTCTCTCTTTCCTTTGCCACCTTCTGTAGGAATTCTTGGAGTTTATTTTCTGTGTCTGCTATGAACACTGTGTCATCTGCATATCTTATGTCATTAAGATTGTGGCGGCCAATAATGAATTTTAGAAAGACTTCTAATTCTCTCAGAATATCCTCACAGTTTAAGTTGAGTCAGTCCAGTGAGAAAACATATCCTTGTCTTAATAGACAAAATTTATTAAGACCTACAAAAACAGAAAATTGTGGAGAAGTATGATTGCCTACATCACATCGAATAAGCTATTTGCACAGTGTAATGAAAGATAATGAAAATGTGACATAGAAAAGTGAAAGTTACTATTCTGTGGGTGAAAATGAATGGGAATTGCTTGATTGTGTTCGGATGGATTTGGAGAAAGTGTGAAGATAAAATGAGGGTTCTTCTCATCTTTTCCGTCTTCACTCTTCTTTTCTCGATTCTTTGTCCTATTCTCCACATTGCATTTTTCGTTTCTTCTTTCTTGGCTTTTCCAATTTTTTTCTTGTCTCTGTTTTTCGTTTCTGTACTTCTCCACATACCTTTTAATCTTTCCCTTTATCTGTTTTCCCATTTCTCTTCCCATTATGTTGGTTTCCTTTTCCTTTCTCTTTTCACTACTTCTCCTTTTCTTTTCTCCTTACTCTGCTTTCTTTTTTCTTTTCCCCTTTCTCTGCTCTTCCTTTTCTCTCTTTCCACTCCTCCTCTTCTTCTTCTTCTTCTTCTTTTTCCACTCCTCTTCTTCTTCTTCTTCTCTTTCCACTCCTCTTCTTCTTCTCTTTCCACTCCTCTTCTTCTTCTTCTTCTTCTTCTCTTTCCACTCCTTCTTCTCTCTTTCCACTCGTCTTCTTCTTCTCTCTTTCCACTCGTCTTCTTCTTCTCTCTTTCCACTCGTCTTCTTCTTCTCTCTTTCCACTCGTCTTCTTCTTCTCTCTTTCCACTCGTCTTCTTCTTCTCTCTTTCCACTCTTCTTCTTCTTCTTCTCTTTCCACTCTTCTTCTTCTTCTTCTTCTCTTTCCACTCCTCTTCTTCTTCTTCTCTTTCCACTCCTCCTCCTCTTCTTCTTCTCTCTTTCATTGTTTTCATTTTACCCCTTGAATTTCTCCTTATTTATTTAACCCTTTCTTTCCTGTTTTCCCTCTCCTCCCCATTTTTTTATCATCCTTTACTTGACATTTTTACTCATTTTCTATCTTCTCTTTTAGTTCCTCTTTCCACCTCAATTTTCTCTTCTCCTCTCACTATTCCTTTGTTTCACTCTTTAATTGATGTTTACCATCTTTTTTACCTCATTAAATTTGCCATTTTTTTATTTTTTATTTAACCCTTTCTTTCTTATTTTTCTCTTTTTCATTCATCTTTTTATCACTCCCTTGTAAAAGACCCATGAATAAACAATAACTTGTTTATGCATAACATCTTTTATGCAAATGTTTCTATCTTGTGGTTATCGGACACAAGTCTTTTATCCAAAATTCCTGACCTTTGTTATTTATCGTGTGATCCCGCTGGATTATTTTTTTGGCCTCATCCTTTTGTTCCTGTCTCACATAACATACTTTTCCAAATTTCATTCCTTTAATGTCTTTTCTTGCTTTATTCCTTTTTCTTTCATTTTCTTTTGTCTCTTTATTTTTCTATCCTTTTATCATTCCTATTATTTATCATTCCTTCTTTTTATCATTCCTATTATTTATCATTCCTTCTTTTTATCATTCCTATTATTTATCATTCCTTCTTTTTATCATTCCTATTATTTATCATTCCTTCTTTTTATCATTCCTTTTTTTATCATTCCTATTATTTATCATTCCTTCTTTTTATCATTCCTTTTTTATCATTCCTTCTTTTTATCATTCCTATTATCATTCCTTCTTTTTATCATTCCTATTATTTATCATTCATTTTATTATTCCTTCTTTTTATGTTGTTTATTAATTCATTTTTGTTCTATTTTTTCATATATTCTTCAATTTCTTTCCTTTTTCTTTCTTTCTGAACATTTTTTTTCTTCATTTGTTCTGTCTTTCTTTTGTTTAAATGTTCTTTTTTCTTTCATTTATTTTGTAAGTTCTCACTTCTTACTTTTTCTTTATATATATATATATATATATATATATATGTTTGTATATTTCTTCTTCTTCATTTCCTCTCTGCTTTTTTTCAATTTCGTTTTTAATTTTTGCATTTCATTCTTCTATCTTTCTTTTCAAATTTTTCTTCCCAACTGATTTTTTTTCACTCCTGTATTCATTTCTTCTTCTGTTTTATTTTTTTTTCCTTTTCTTCACATTTACTTTCCTTTTTCCTTTACCTTTTCTCATTTTCTTTTTCCTTCCTCTACATTTATCATTTCTTTATTTTTCATTTTCCATCTTCATTCACTTCTCCATACTTCTTTCCTTTTTCTTTCCTTTGTTTGTTTGTTTCATTCTTTCTTCTTTAGAGACTGTACATCCTGTTTCCTCTTCTCCACAGTTAATTCTTCCATTTTTTTCTTTCTTTCATGTTTGTGTCAGTCTTTTTTTCTTTCTTCTTTGTCTTTGGATTTTGTTTTCTCTTTTCCATAGTTCTTTTTTATCTTCCTTTCATCTTTCTTTCTTTCTTTTACCTTTCTGCCTCTGTTTGTTTTTATTCTTTCTTTTTTCTTCTTCATTGTTGCTAGCTTTTATTTCTTTTTCTTCTTCCTCTTTTCCACAGTCACTTCTTTTTTTTTCCTTATTTCTTCTTTTTTATGGTTGCTAGCTTTTATTTCCTCTTCTTTTTCCTTTTCTCCACATGTGCTTTTTTTTCTTTCCTTTCCTTTTTCTTTATTTCATTCATATTTGTGCCTCTGTTCTAACTTCTCCCTCTTCTCCACAGTCGTTTTCTTTATTATTTTTTTCAATCATTTTCTTTTATCGTTTCATTTTTTCTTTCTCTTTTACTTTTGTGCCTCTGTTCTTTCATTCTTTCTTTCTTTCTTCTTTCTTTCTTCTTTTTTATGGTTTCTAGCTTCTATTTCCTTTTCTTTTTCCTTTTTTCTCATTCTTTCTTCTTCTTCACAGTTGGTGGCTTCTGTTTTCTTTTCTTCTTCCCCTTTTCCACAGTCACTTCTTTTCTCTTTCTTTCTTTGTTTTTTATGGTTGCTTCTTTCTTTCTTTCTTTATGGTTGCCAGCTTCTATTTCCTCTTCTTCTTTCTCTTCTCCACAGTTGCTTTTTTTTCTTTCCTTTCCTCTTTCTTTCTTTCATATTTGTGTCTCTGTTCTTTTTCCACAGTCGTTTTTATTTTTTTCAATCATTGGCTTTTATTTTTCCATTTATTCTTTCTCTATTCTTTTTTATTCCTCATTTTTTTCTAATCTTCTTTCCTTTTTCCTCATTTATTCTATCTTTCATTCCTTCATTTTCCTCACTTCATCTTCAAAACTGATCTGCCAGCTGCTATCTTTGTAGCTATTTTTTTTTTCGGTTTGCAAAAGATGGGAGTTTTGCTTGTTTTATTTTTCCATTTTAAATGGATTTGTATATTTATAACTTTTCATCCTCAATATTGATTTAAGATCCTTAGGGAACTGCATATTTTTAAACTTTTATTTTGTTATCATTCCAGCAAGCTTCATATTTTTGTCCTATATACATGCTTTTTTTTTTTTATTATTATTATTATACTGGACTCTTGCCTTTCATCTTGTGTATCAGTATTTGATAGCGAGAGGGAGAACGATGAATTCAGAATAAAAAATGTAATTGGAACTTGGCTGTAGATACAAAGAATGATTATATTTAAATTTCTGGACAGAGTCTTTCATCAGTGGAATAATTTTGTAAAACTGGATGGAAAAAGACATAAATGAAGAGCAAAAATGCCGGATAGGAATTATCAGTGTCAACAAGTAACACTCAAGAAAATTCAAGTTTATAATCACATTATCCCTCATCCAAATCTTGGTCTTTTGGAGGAACCCTTCTCTGATTGATCATATCTTCACAGTATCTTCAGCCGTACTCCCCACAATTGGCCAGTTGCGGGTTGGTGATGTTATTTAACCTATAGTTTGGGGGGGATGGCTGTTGGCTCTGAAGAGTTCATCAGCCCTTATTTTTTGTGCTACTAGGGTTCTAATTACTCTCCTCAGGTTCTGATCAGAGTAGTGGTTCCCAAACAGTGTTGCACACCTCATAGGTATGATGGAAGAGGATAGCAGGTGAGGCAGAATGATTGAAATCAAAGATTTAGAAACAGTTTTTAAAAATTCATATGCTAAAAATACATATGATTTCAAAATTTGATATATTATTATGGAATACTTGTAATTGCACGCATGAGTCCCACTCTAAATAGTTATGCATAATTATTGGCTGATTTTATCATTGTGATATTTTTTGCATATCAAGTATTAAGAATATAGTAACTGGGGTCTGCAAATTGGAGGAGAGAGTTATCAATGATAATGTGATTTCAAATCCATGGTTATCTCCCTTTAATCCTATCTCTGTTTATTATTTTCAAGTGTACATATATAAAATTTGATGAGGTACAAGCAAATTTTAATTCTGAAAATGTGTCCCAAAGAAAAAAAATATTTAGGAACTTCTGGGTTAGAGAGTTGGGTTAGCCACTCAGGTTTTGAATTCAGAGTTTCTCCTAAACTAGTTGCCACCCAAGGCTATAGAACACAGTCTGTCATGCTATTTAACTTATAGATGGAGGGAAAAGATGGATTCATACCTTTCCCAAGGGAATTTTCATGCAAGGGAATGTAAAGAACTCAGCTCTTTGATTCCTGAATCTGAGGTACTCTTTATTACCCCACCATGTCTCCATTATACCATGAAGATTAATTAAAAAATATTATATTCATTAAGTGTGTAAATTACTCTCTCGAGTAGTCTGTAACTCATTATTTATTATCTTTCAGTTGCGTCTCTGTCTTTGGGCAGAGTGTGCTCAGGAGCAACTCCGTTTAAAGGACAGATTGCAATTGAGGAAAATTATACTGAGAGGTGCACAGCCCTGGGGAACAGCTGCCCTTTCATTGCACTAGAAAGAGGGATCAGTTCTTTCACCGAGGCGAGCACAACCAACAATTGCAGGGGCTTGGACAATTTTTGTTCTTGCCCAGGTGTACACGCTCGGGCTTCCCACATTAAACTGACTTTGTGTCACAACCTAACCTTGTTGTAGTAAAATGAATGAATATATTATATATAAAATAATGTCGTTTTCTCACCTATGTTACTATGTGAGAAAACGACATTATTTTTGCAACAACCTAATAATTTGTATTAGGTTGGTGCAAAAATAACGACGCAATAATGTTGTTTTTTTGACGTTAAAAAAACGTCAAAAAACGACATTATTACGTCATTATTTTTGCACCAACCTAATATTTACTGAACCACCCATGAGGTTAGGTTGAGTAAATACAAATTTATTAATTTTTTTTGTCAATTTCAGTCAAAAATGAATTCTGAAAGGTCTGGATGGTTTGCCCAAATCCCAAGAATTTATTCATCAATGTACTACTTACATTTAGGTTATAGGTGAGCATGGCTCTCCACGACCTCCAAATCCCTTAGCAACCTTTATCACTTTGCCAAGTTTACCACTCCCAGTTCTAACATCTGTTCACACAAGCACTTCCGGTAGGTGGCTTACTGTTTTCCCCTGTCCCTCTTGGTTTCAATATACCTTGTTCATGTCCAGTTCTCCAAGCCTTCTTTCCTCATTACATGTTCTAGAAATTTCAGCAGCCTCTTTCTGATTCTTTGTATGTTTCCTTTTTGTTTCCATTTTCCTTAAGACATCTTTGCTGCTTACATGCTCCATCCATGTTATTCTTAGCCTCCTTCTCTACATTTCTGCTAACTCCAGTTTTACCTTCATCTTTGAGGAGATTGTACAGCATTCACTATCATAGAAGAGGACTGATATCACGTAGCAGTTCAGCACTCTGTTCTTTGTTTCTAGCAACATTTTCCTATGTCTTAATACTTTGCTTAGTTTATGAAAGGCATCCTGAAATTGTCTAGCATCCAGTGCTACATAGGAGATTAGATATTACATAGCAGTTCAGCAATCTTTTCTTTGTTTCTAATGTCATTTTCCTATCTCTTAATACTTTGCTTAGTTTATGAAAGGCATGAGGAGATTGTCCAGCATTCACTGCCGTATAGGAGATTAGATATTACATAGCAGTTCAACACTCTTTTCTTTGTTTCTAACAACATTTTCCTATCTCTTAATACTTTGCTTAGTTCAGAAAAGGCATGAGGAGATTGTCCAGAATTCACTGCCATATAGGAAATTCAATATTACATAGCTGTTCAGCATTCTTTTCTTTGTTTCTAATGACATTTTCCTACCTCTTTAAATTTTGCTTAGTGTATGAAAGGCATGAGGAGATTGTACAGCATTGGCTGTTCTAGGAGATTAGATATTTCACAGCAGCGATAAACACGCGCATAGTTATATCCTGTAGTTTATCCTAAATGTCCTGTTTGTTGCTGTTAAGGTTGTTCAGTTTTTCTTTTGCTATTTCAATTTGCCTTTTCGCAAGGCTACATTTGTAATTCCATGCTGAATCATGTAATTTAAATTGTGTGCATTTAGGCAGCATCCTTTCATTCATACACATTTCATTAAATATATATATATATATATATATATATATATATATATATATATATATATATTGTATTCAGACAGCAATCCTTCATTTATTCATGTTTCATTCAAAATGACAGACAGCATTCTGAAATTAAGTTTTTTATTTAATTTAGGCACAAAGTGTGTAGAAACTGTCCAAATGTTCTATAATTCCCTTTTTTTTTTTTTTTCTTTTTTTTTTTTTTTAAGCGTTTAACCCCAAGCAAGGCGGGAAGCCACTAGGATGCAAGGGGTTACAGAAAATTTGGAGCAAGATCAGATAGGAGTGATAGAGGAAAGGATGAGGAGAAGGATAGTGGATAGATCAAGGCAACTGGAGATGTTGATTCACATTACATTTGAATAGCTGGAGATTATAGCTCTCGGGGAAACTGGAATAGGGAAGGGAGTTTCACAGGCAAGAGGTGTGAGACATGAAGCTATTGGAGTAGAAGAGATGGCTACATTTAGGAGTTTCGACACTGAAAAGGTGAGAGCAGGATGCCAACCTCGTAGGGCGCTTGAACTCATGAAGTCTGGGAACCAGCGAATGCAGCTCCTCAGAGCAATTGCCATGAAAGTATTTGTAAAACAGACAGAGCGAGGGAACGGCGCGTCTGTCAGAAAGTGACTGTAGACAAGATGCCAGAGCAGGGAAAATTATATTGCATATCCGCCTCTGGAGCCTATCAAGAACCCCAATTATATTGTATATTGCAAATTGTTGATTTGTAGATCTAGAAAATTGATTCCAGGGCGAAAAATTTTCTGAGTCTTTTCGGCTCTATTTTTAGTCATTATCAAGGATGATTTTCTTTATTCACTTTAATTGAGTGTGTGTGTTGTGTGTATGTTTTTAGTGTTATAGAAATGTTTTATTTTCTGAACACAGCACATTTTAAACATCTTTATAGTTAATATTATTAAGTATTGACTTTTACTTTTTTCTTTTTTTTTATTATTAAGGCTTCCATTAAGATGGAAAGATTTTCATTATTAAGGCTTCCATAATAAGATTAAAAATAATAAAAGCCTTAATAAGAAAAAAGAAAAAAACCAACATTTAATGATATTAACTATGAACATGGCCACAACGTGCTGTTTTCAGAAAATAAAACATCTCTATAACCCTAAAAACATACACACACAAAAAAGAAAACACTTGTTCGAACCCAAGAAAAATTATATAAAAAGCTCAATCATCGTACCTTGTCTGTTGTTTTTAATGAAACATGCATATATATATATATATATATATATATATATATATATATATATATATAGTCATCCACAGATTGTTTCTCTGTATCACAGCTCATCAGTGTGTCTAGACATTCGATTGCTTCAAGCCATGATCAAAACCCCGCTGATTTGTTATCAGTCAAAGATTCTACCCCTAAGCTATTGGCACTCAATAGAGAGGAAGGTCAACTTTTCATATTTATTTTTAAATAAACATGACAATGATCAATAGAACTCAATTCATTAGTAGAGTCTTGCATTATCAGCAGTAGTAGTCACTGTTTACATATTTGCACCTTCTCTCCAAAGGGCTCAACTGAATTAATTTTTCAGGGACATATATTAGGTTGGTGCAAAAATAATGACGTAATAATGTCGTTTTTTAACGTTAAAAAATACGTCAAAAAACGAAATTATTACGTCATTATTTTTTGCATCAACCTAATATCATCATGCACAAGCAGACTGTTTAACTGTATCATAGTTCATCAGTGTGGCAGGAATATATATATATATATATATATATATATATATATATTACGAAATGGCCAAAGTCCGACAATTTATTTATTAAAAACATTTTTATGTTTAACGTTCTTTTTATAGATACAAGTATTTAAGTAAATGCTCTGTTTATAATAAACAGTATTAAATAACATTTACTGGCCTGAATGTCTAAGAAATTTTCATAGAAAATATTCGTCCTTTGACAGGATTCGAACCTGCATCCTGTCAAAGGACGAATATTTTCTATGAAAAACGTTAAACATAAAAATGTCTTTAATAAATATATATATATATATATATATATATATATATATGGTAAAGATGTATTACAAAGTGGAAAATGTTTTTGTGTTATGACCTTATTTATGACCTCGTGAATGATAAATGAGGGTCAGCAATGGATGGTGCCTTTCCATTTTGCACTTATGCATCCTAGCAGGGGCTATTGTGGAGAAAATCGGGTAAGGGAAAGACATATTTCATTTGTACTTTCTTAAGTGTGATACTAGCCCAGCCTTGCTGCAGGCGACAAAGCCACACTGGCAGATGAAATTTATTAAAGTAGGATTTTAATGGAATCTCTGCTTCAGAGCTTGATGAAGATGATCATGGTGCTTCAGTCTAATGTCTTTAAAACCCTTTAACTTAATGAAACATCTTACGCCACTCCTTTTGGCTTGATGCTTGGGCTTCCCAGGTTTTCAGATCAAAGTTGAGACATTTGAGTTATCTTTCAATTTGTCTTTGTAGCATATACATATATATATATATAAACAACAAATTTCCCATGATTTTTTTCTCTAATGCTCATATCTGCTCAAAGCGTATCTTAACATAAACAAATGACATCATATATTATGAAATGGACTAAGTCCGACAATTATCTAATATATCTTCTGTTTATGCATTATTTTTATAGATACAAATATTCAAGTAAATTCTGTTTATAATAGACAGTCTTAACTACATAGTAATAATATATTTCTAATAAAATATGAAAAAAGCTGCTAAAAGGACTGACCACAAGCACCCAACAACAGTGTGAAAGACAAATTAAAGAATTCAAACATCAGTGCTCAGATTTCATGAAATGGAAAAAAAATTGGTGCTCTGTCAGTTACAGAAAAGTAAAGAGCTGTATAACTTCATGAAGTAGTCCTTTGGCCCAAGAATTTTAGATTAAAAGATGTCACAGTTGCTTACTAGCAGGGTTGAAATCCACAAGAGATGGAAAGAACTCTTTTCAGATCTGCTCAACAGGGGTAGCCATGTTAACCAATCTGCTCTTAACCATCTTCAGCAAGAAATGGAAAGAACTCTTTGTTGGAATTTTTGGGTACCCTGGTGTACGAGTGAGCCTGCCAAAATGAGCTGACTCATTTTATAGTTCACCAATAGAAGGGTTAACCAATCAGAAGGCTCAGAATATTCAATGCAATGTGTATAAAGGCGGCCATGTTTTTCCCCGAATATTCACTGCCAGCCTTTGATATCAAAGACTGAAGAATTACGGAACAGTTGGTGGGGGTATTGGTGATATAGTCAGATTCAGTAGAATGTCTGACTCGTGAGTGTTAATCTTTAATGTTGTTTCATTGAACAGATTACGTACTGCGCTGTATTCTATATTTATAGACTATGGTGAACATGGTCAACACTCTTTTCAGATCTGCTCAACAGTGATAGCCATGTGGACCAATCTGCTTTTAACCATCTTCAGTAAAATCCCATAGTGGGATCTATGAATGATCCTCTTGCCTTGAGCAAAGTAAAACATCACTTAGGAAGCTGAACATGTGGTTGGCTGCTAGAAAATAACAGCATTTTTGGTGATATCTTTTGGTATGGTGGTGATCAAAATACTGGAGTGGTTTCTCCACAGTTTGAAACTCAAAATTTTCCTTCACTTATGCTTATTGTCAACAAAGGCTAGACAGTCCAATCTACACTGCTATATAACCTAGGACTTGTGACAGGAAAGTTAGATTCATGCCTTTCGTAAAGGTATTTGTGCAGAACTGAAAGCAAATGGCTCAGCTAGAATTTTAACATGTGCTTCTGGTTTCACTTTCTGAATCTGAAAATTACAGATTTTGCTACTGAAATCAAACTGGTGCAACTATTTAGATATCTGAGAGGGAATTGTATTAACAAAACACAGAAAATGCGACACTGAAATCCAAAGGTGCATTTGGATAGCGAAAGATGACTTCCAAAAGTTGAGTAAAGTATTAAGAAACCAAAAAAGTATCATTAAAAGCAAAGAAAAGAGTACCGAACTATTATGTAATATCAATCCTCCTATGTGGCAATGAATGCTGGACAATCTCCTCATAGATAAAGAAGAGACCTGGAGCAACAGAAAGAAAGAAAAGACTACTGAACTGTTAAGTAATATCAGTCCTCCTATATGGCAGTGAATGCTGGACAATCTCCTCAAAGATGATGAGACTTGAAGCAACAGAAACAAAGAAAAGAGTACTGAACTGTTGTGTAATATCAGTCCTCCTATATGGCAGTGAATGCTGAACAATCTCCTCACTGATGAAGAAGAGACTTGAAGCAACAGAAACAAAGAAATGAGTACTGGGTTTTTATTTCATATCAGTCCTGATATATGACAGTGAATGCTGGACAATCTCTTCATAGATGAAGAAGAAACTTGAATCAACAGAAACAAAGAAAAGATTACTGAACTGTTATATAGTATCAGTTTTCCTATTTGGCAGTAAATGCTAAACAATCTACTCAAAGAGACTTGAAGCAAATGTGGTTCTACAGAAGGATGCTGAGAATACCATGGACAGAACATGTTAGGACACTTATGCTTAACACCAGGAAAAGACAGGTGAAATTTCTTGAGTACATAGTGAGGAAAGAGGGCTTGAAAAATTTGATACTCACAGGACAGATTAAAAGTAAGAAGGCCAGAAGAAAGCAACACCCACCCTACTTGGTGAACTTGAGTGAATGGAGGGTGGAGCAGGGTTTGGGGGAGGTGGTAAAAAGACAAAAGTTATTAATGGCGGCAAAGTACAAGAAATTGTGGAGCGCCATGATTGCCAGCATTCTGAATTACATGGCACACTGGAGAAGAAGAAAGATAAAATGGTTTTTGCTTTGTTAAGATATATTAAATCTAAAATAAAGATAGTACTTTTTTTATGAAAAAATATTCCATATTTTAAATATTGCTTGTTTTCTCAATGATTTTTCCCATAATGGTATTTTCTGCAAATATTTTTTAAATGCCATATCTCTTCAGCACATATTTCGCTCTCCACAGCTTTCTTTTTCCTTATTATCTGTTAATTGCCATGAATTTCTGACAACCATATAGTTGATCTCCAAGTTTAACAATTTTGCAGAAAAGTAAAATCAACGAGATCAGGACAGAAAATAAAATAGCCAGAAAAATTTCTCCAGCTAAAAAAAAAAACAAAAAAAAACAAAAAAACAATATTTGTCTTTTATTCATTATGTTTGTTTTTGTAAAAATTCTGTTTTAAAAGACTGATAATAAATTGCAATTGAGAAATAGCAAAAATAGCAAAAAGACTCAGATGTGAAAGCCAAAAAGAAACAAAAAAAAAAAAAAAAGTTCCAGCATTTAAAAATTCCTTCCATTTTTCTTCCGTTGCAATTCATTTTATAAAGCCGTTGTCAAATCTGAATTCTTGAGAAATGGTTTTCTGGTGCTTCATGTATTTTTACTCTTGAAAAATGTCCCCTCTTCTCTCACACACACACACACACACACATGCAAGAAGAAACAAAAAGAAGAACTATAAAATTTAAAAAAAAATTAAGGAATAAAATGACTAACTAAAAATATTATAATTACTGATTAGGTGGAATGATAAGTCCACTTACAATCACAATTCAGAAAAATATTCTGCCTGTAGGGGGTGTTGTTGCAATAGCAATCATAGCTGTAATATTGATCACATTGTGGGCTAGGAGGGTGTGCAAAAAATGTAATATAGAGGAAGTGAAGGATTTTTGATGATGATGATGGGAGGGGGAAAACTTGTACTTGAGAGTTTGATTGAGTAAATGTCACAGTATATGTTCCTGTTCTCTCTTATATTTGTGGCAAAAAAAAAAACAAAACAAAATGAAGGAAAAGGGTATCTCCTGTCTTTTGCTAAGGATAAACGTATAAATATGTATGGACATGTGTCCACATTCCTTTTTTGATAGTTAGAAAGGAAGAATAAATTTAAAAAAAAAAAAAAAAAAAAAAAATGGCATGGAATAAATAAATGAAAAACAAATGTAAAAAGAAGTAAAAATCAAAGTTAAAAACATGGATAAAAATGGAAATAAAAACAAGAAAATAGGAAAAAGAAAAAGCTTAAAAAAAGAAAGTGAAAAAGAAAGAGAAGGAAAGGTTAAAAAGAAATCGAAAATATAGAAGAAAAGAAAAGTGAAAAGAAAGAAAAAACAAAAAACAAAGAGAAAAATTAAAAGAAAGAGAAGAAAAGGTAAAAAGAAATCAAAAATATGAAAGAAGAAAAAAGTAAGAAAAAAGAAAGAGAAAAATTAAAAGAAAAGAAGAAAAGGTAAAAAGAAATCAAAAATATGAAAGAAGAAAAGAAAAATGAAAAGAAAGAAGAAAAGAAAAATGAAAAGAAAGAAAAAACAAAGAAAAAGAAAAAGAGAAAAATTAGAAGAAAAGAAAAATGAAAAGAAAGAAAAAACAAAGAAAAAGAAAAAGAAAAATTAAAAGAAAAGAAAAATGAAAAGAAAGAAAAAACAAAGAAAAAGAAAAAGAGAAAAATTAAAAGAAAAGAAAAATGAAAAGAAAGAAAAGAAAAAGAAAAAGAGAAAAATTAAAAGAAAAGAAAAATGAAAAGAAAGAAAAAACAAAGAAAAAGAAAAAGAGAAAAATTAAAAGAAAAGAAAAATGAAAAGAAAGAAAAAACAAAGAAAAAGAAAAATTAAAAGAAAAGAAAAATGAAAAGAAAGAAAAAACAAAGAAAAAGAAAGAAAGAGAAAAATTAAAAGAAAAGAAGAAAAGGTAAAAAGAAAATCAAAAATATGAAAGAAGAAAAGAAAAGTGAAAAGAAAGAAAAATCAAAGAAAAACAAAAGTAAAAAGTAAAAGAAAGAAAAGAAAAAATAAAACAAAACTTTGATAAAAACAATAAAATAAACAGAAATTAAAACAAATTTAAAATCAAATAAAATTTATAAGTTAAAGGAAATTAAAAAGCCGATAACAGAAAACTGCAACCCTGAATTCCGAACTGTGAATAAATCAGTGGGAAAGTATTCCTCTTTCTCTAGAATTCATGGTAATTTACAAATGAGAAAGAAAAGGAAGCTATGGAGAGACATGATCATTTACATCCTCCTGAAAGGAGATGGCATTTAAAACATTATAACTAATATCTTTAATATTTCTTTAATATATATATATCTTTAATATTAAAAAGAATAAGGAAAAACAAATTAGGAGTTTCACCAATCTTACTCTTTTCAAAAAGACTTATTTGAGGCGATGACAATAAGCGTTTATTAAAATGACAGAAAATATTTTTTCCAATACTAAATTGTACAGAATAAAAATGACTTTGCACAAAATTTCCGGCATTCTTGGCCCTTCGTTCCCACAAAAAACAGTGTGTCAAAGTAATCAATGGTTTATCCCTTGACACTTCCATTACTTTAATTAATTTCCCTCGTATTAAACAATCTAATAAATAAATAGGGTTTAATATTTTTGTTGTAAATTCTCAAGAACAAAAGAAAATGTATAAATTCATTTTCATCAGTAATACCTTGAGATAGGAGCATACCGGCATACAAGTTTTTTGAGCTATGACTTAGAGTTTAGTTGTATTTTTGCCTCTGTAATACAAGCTGAAATTTGCGAAACAAACAAATTTCAGTTAAGTGTCTGCAGTACACATGTTCACCTCTGCTCTTGAAGGATCTCTGTTGTGTCTTTTTTTGCCATTATTTTGCAAAATTTCTTTACTGACACCATAGGTCCGAAGAAAGTGTAAAGAGCAGTGGTGAATTTTTAGGGGCTTGGAACAGATTGAAAATATTCCCATTAATTTCAATGGGGAAGATTTATTTCAAATATGAGTCATTTGTGTTAGGAGCTCAGTTTTGGAACAAATTAAACTTGTATCCCAAGGCATTACTGCATCCTAGGTATGACGATAAACTATATCCATCTCCTGGGTAAGACGATAAACTACGTCCAGCAGCAAGGCCTCTGATCAGGTGGTTTTGAGGAGCGTGGAACCACCTCTTAATTGCTGGTGTTCCCAGGTCCACTCTGACCTGGGGTGGTAACACCTGTTAGGGTCCCAAATATGGGCAAATAGTTAACCATGAAACTGGGGTCAAAACACTATGAAAGTGTAAAAATAGGTTTTAATACCAAAAATACTTTGTAAAAAATTATTAACATAAAATTATTATACATTTTACCAACAATATGTTTTTGAAAAAAAAATATTACCAGCAATACATTTCAAAAAACTATTACCAGCAATACATTTCAAAAACCTATTACCAGCAATACATTTAAAAAAACTATTACCAGAAATACATTTCAAAAACTATTACCAGAAATAGTTTTGAAGGAAAAAAATTATTACCAGAAATAGATTTTTCACAAAACAAAATATTACCAGCAATAAAAATTTTGTTGGCATTAAATAACCCATTAAGGCTGATATGTCTTAAAACAAACCAAACCAAGGCATTACTTTATATAAGATAAAATCTCATGTCTTCAAATATTCTTCTTTTTCTTCAGCAGCAGCAGTAATAGTAGCAGCAGCAATAGTAGTAGTAGTATTTCTTATCCCAAATAGCAAGCAGCAGTAATAGTAGCTTGAGTGTTTGTCAATGATTTCTGTGCTTGTCAGTTATCCTTTATATAGCAAATAAGTAGCTTCAACTGAGTCAAATTTTGCTTTTTTGGGACTGTAGATCTTCTTTTATCACCATTGTTTAAAAACTCATAATTAACTATCCAAGTGTTCTGATTAAGCTTCCTCTTTGATGCTTTGCGTTCATGAATTTAAGCATACTACTAGATTGGCAATTAGGTCTCACCCTTTTACTGTTGAACTCGCAAGATGCAACTGTAAGTTCTATTCTAATAGTTTCTTTTCTTGCACTTCTCACCTGTGGAACTCTCCTCTGGTTTCTTGCTTTCCTGCCAACTATGATCTTCAAAGGTTAAAATTCAATGTCAATCACCATCTTCTCTCTTTCTGAAAGCTGTTCTTTTATTGTCCTTTCTCTTCACTAAAGTCTTCTCATTCTCTTTCACACCCAGTAACCCTTTGAGCCCTAGTGTTATTATCACCTTGCTTGGAGTGAAATAATCAAAAGCTAAAAAAAACCCTGCCTGTTTGCAATTTAAACTTGGCAGGTTTTTGACAACTGAATTGTAGCCACCTTTCTGAAAAAATATCAACTAATAAAATATAACAATTTAAAAGTTATATGACAGATAGAAGATTTGACCTTACTATGGGATCTTATTAGGTGCAATAAAGAATTAACTTGTAATGACACTAAGAGCAGAAACAAGAAGTTATCTCTTTCATAGCTTAAAACATAATGACATATTTCGTACTTTGCACAATAGGCTACATGCATAACTTCCGGTTGAAGTTGATTGAATACAGTCCTAAATAAATATATGTTGACCAATAAGAAATGAATGCACCAGAAATAATCAACAATTTAATTGGTGCCTCTTTCAACTTTGCTAACAATATAAATGGATCCCTGTCTAAAAGAAAAAAAGGGGAAATTCCAACAGGAGACACACAGAGAAGACAAACACTTACAACTATGAGTGGATACATCAAAGGCATCTTGGCTTCAACAACTACTATCACTCCTCACACCTTTCTCATCATTTTCAACCCCCTTTACTTCTCTCATGCATTCAACCTCCATTTTCTTATTCTTGGGGCATACAGTGTAACCCGGATATAAGAGAGATCCAGATATAAGAGAGATTTTCTCTGGTCCCAAATTAGAGCCTGTGTTAATGTACAGTGTAACCCGGGTATAAAAGACCCGGATATAAGAGAGATTTTCTCTGGACCCAAATTAGAGCCTGTGTTAATGTATATAAATTAGATCAAACCCGGATATAAGAGACTTCTTCTCCGGTCCCCACAACTCTCTTATATCCGGGTTACACTGTATTACCAAATGAAACTACCATCTCTCAAAAACACTTTTACAAACTCTTGTATTCACTGAAATGTACTAAAAAATATAAAAAAAAAACATTCTACTTAATCTTACTTAAAAAACAATCTTGTGCCATCTATGAACATTGCCACTGTTTTGTACAATACGAAACTATTTATTAATGCTTATATAAATTTTGTTATACTCCAGACTTGAGTGGCCTTAAGATGTAGTTTATCATGTTTTATTTACACATTCATACATCCCTTATGGTGAGCTAATCCTAACAAGGTCCAAATCAAACCTCACAAATAACCCACTATAAACTACAGTAACTAATAATAAAATGTCATGAGAATTCTTTTGGTAGCTGATACAAAATGTAGGATGCAAACCCTACATCCAGGCAAGTTAGTTGAGATACCATCGCTAGAAAGATTGCCACCCAAAGCAAAAGACTTATTTCAAGCCATGAAGTGATTTATTCCATGCCAGACACCAACTTGGAATAATACATCCATCAAAAGTGTTTAGGACTTCAAATATTGCACAAAAAAGACTTCAACATCGGCAAAACTCTTGCATGGTCTGCATGTAACAAATTTCACAAAATTTGGCACTCGAACCTGCCATCCTCCTGAAAAGTCCAAATATTTCAAATATTGATTGAGCCAGTCCTGTTGTATGGATCAGTATGTGCTCATCTTGAAAGATGACAGCATAGAACATATACAAATCTGCTTAGAAAAATCCAGAACATCAGTTAGAGATGACATGCAACACTTATTCATCATCATCATCCTTTGACTTCTATTTGGTTGGTCATAACTCGATTGACAATCTCTTTCCACACTGTTTGGCACTGTCTTGCTGTCCCCAGATCCCCAATGTCGATCTCTGTGTCCTGAGCTATGGCGTCTGGGAAATTCAATTTTTGTGAAACAACACTTCCAGAAGGATGCTATAAGAGTAAAGATGAGAAAATTTCACTGTCTGCTCAGTGGCAGTGGCTGGTAAATTGTAATCATTTTTGTTTGAGCTTAAAAGACATTGGTCTCAGTTCTCCATAAATTTCATGGGATCTCCAACTGATGTTCTGGATTTTTCTAAACAGATTTGTATATGTTCCATCTAGTTGTCTTTCAAGATGTGCAGATAATGTCAAAGTTTCTGATACATACAGTAGGACTGGTTCAATCAATGTTCAAAATGTTTGGACTTTTAAGGAGGATCGAATGTTTAAGTGTCAAATCTTGTGAAGTTTGTTATACACATCCCATGCAAGAGCTTTGTGGATGTTGAACTCTTTTGATAATCTTATATAAATCTTATAATAATATATAATGTATTATTTAAAAAAAGTGTCTTATTATTGATGTACTTTGTTAATATTTTTTTTTGCTTATATTCCAGGCCTCCCCTTACAGTCCAGATTCTGCCATGAACAGTCATCACATGAGTTCCCCCACACTGAATACAGTCAATATGCACCCACCTACAACCCAGGGTAATCAAATACAGGTATGTAAATATTATTGTTTGACAATTTATAAACCAGAGGATGTCATCTTTCTTCTTCTTGTGTCTCCAGCAATTAAAAAAAACTGGGTAAAAAATTACAGGTAAAAATCTTTTTGGTTATTTGTCTTTGACTCTTTTACCTACAAAGTTGTTTTTTGTTTTAATTCTGAATGATCTGCAATAATTATCAGTCCTGACCTGGTATCTCGACCTCAGTCACTTTTTCACCAATGCGATGTGATTTTCTGCAGTCTTTTCAACAAATATTTTCATGGCAACTGCTCTGACAATTTTTTCCCCCCCATCAGAATCCATTTATAAATCTACAATTCCTTCATGCATTGAATACTCTTTTCATATCAAGTCTGATGTTCCTGTTTTGCACCTCAAAATTCTTAACAAAATCCAAAGAAGGGTTCAGTCACTTTGTTAACTGACATGACATGGCTTCCCTCTGTCTTTTCTACAAGTATGTTCATGGCAACTGCTCTGACAAGCCTTTTTCCTAGTGCCCCAATTACATGAATTTAAATGCATTACTAAATTTGCATCTAGGTCCCACCCTCTTACTACTGAAATAGCTAAATGCAACTGCCATTTCTACTTCAACAGTTTCTTTTCTTACACTTCCTACCTATAGAACTCCCTTCGGTTTACTTGCTTCTCTGATAAATACAATCTTCAAACATTTAAATGCAGCATCAACTGCCATCTTCTGTTTTCTAGAACTTCATTCATCTTTTGTCCTTTTCTCAATTCTCTCACTTGTCACTCTCTGTAATCCCTTACATCTTAGTGGATTCATTACCTTGCTTTGGGTGAAATGATTAAAAGAAAATGTCTATCTTTTTTTAATTGTATTTTCTTTAATCAGTGTTTTTTTTTCACAAGGAAATTTTTTTGGTCTCTCTAGGTTTTGATTTACTTTTTTTAATTTCTATTTTTTTTACCTATGAAGTTTTTGTTTTGTTTTTTTTTAATCTATATTTATAGTTTTTACCTAAGAAGTTTTTTGTTTTCTTATCTATGTCTACTTTTTTTACTTGGGAAGTTAATTCTTTTTAATTATTTTTCTTTTCTTTAGGATGCTATTCTTATGGGATGTAGGTGAACATGACAGTCCATATATTCCTTTTCTTATTATTTGTGAATTGCGATGACATCTTGGGGAAGATAGTGGAGTGGTTTCCCCCACTGCATTCTCCACAGATTCCTTATCTGTATTATTTGTGAATTGCCATAATTTCTTGTAAAATATAGTGGAGTGGTTTCCTGTTGCCTTCTCCACAGATTCCTTTCTTTATTATCTGTGAATTGCCAGGACTTCTTGGAAAAGATAGTGGAGTGGTTTCCCATTGCCTTCTCCACAGATTCATTTCTTTATTATCTGTGAATTGCCAGGACTTCTTGGGAAAGATAGTGGAGTGGTTTCCCGTTGCTTTCTCCACAGATTCCTTTTCTTTATTATCTGTGAAATGTCCTGACTTCTTGGGGAAGATAGTGGAGTGGTTTCCCGTTGCCTTCTCCACGGATTCCTTTCTTTATTATCTGTGAATTGCATTGACTTCTTGGGGAAGATAGTGGAGTGGTTTCCCGTTGCCTTCTCCACGGATTCCTTTCTTTATTATCTGTGAATTGCCAGACTTCTTGGGAAAGAGAGTGGAGTGGTTTCCCGTTGCCTTCTCCACGGATTCCTTTCTTTATTATCTATGAATAGCCATGACTTCTTGGGAAAGATAGTGGAGTGGTTTCCCGTTGCCTTCTCTACAGATTCCTTTTCTTTATTATCTGTGAATTGTCATGATTTCTTGAGATATAGTGGAGTTGTTTATCACTGCCTTATCTATATTTTGGAATATAGTTTTCCTTCATTTAGATAGATTGCTACTCACGAGGAGAGAACACTGTTATTTAAACATCTGTGCATTTAATATTGCTGCCCTATCTGGTCCAGTGCTCCCATTAGATATCTCGAGATACTTGACAAGATTCAAAGAAGGGTCTGTCATGTAATTGATCCTGACCTGGCATCTCGACATCAGTCACTTTCCTACAGGCATGACATGACTTTCTTTTCTGTTTTTTAAAAATATTTTCTTTTCTCGCACAAGTAATCCCTTGTGTCTTAGTGACATTATCACCTTGCTCGGAGTGAAATGTTAAAAAAGGAATAATACATTGTCTGTGATCAGTACAGTAATTCTTGTCAAAGGTCCCAATGAGTGATGCGAATATTGCATCACACTATTTCCCATTCCATAAGTACTGAACATTTTTACCTATATATATATATATATATATATATATATATATATATATATATATATATACACACACACACACAGTGGTATGGATGCATATATATATATATATATATTTACTTGTGTATAGGAATAAAGGTGCATTAAAATTATAGACATCTTTTATCTTTCTGATAAATTGTAATATTTGTAACTGACACTGGCTTGAATGACTTTTTTTGTTTTCCAAACTGCCCAAGGAATTCTCAGTATTTTATGAGAGGAATGTCGTTTACATTTTTTTATTTTTTATTTTCGAACAACCTTAATATTTTATCTTGAAGTGTAAACAAAGAATGTTTCCTAAATTATAGAGTTAGATTTCTCTCCTGCTGAAATACTTATCAATACAAGAAATAAATTCCAATTCTTTTCACGACACGCACATACTCACGAGGGTATTCTGAAAAGTTCTTAACCAACCCTATTTTCTAAAATCTGACCAAATGAATGCATATCAGATTTTGGGGGAAAAGGGCTTCTTAGTTGGGTCAAGAACTTCCAAAAATTCTGATATATATATATATATATATATATATATATATATATATATATATATATATAGTCATCCACAGACAGACTGTTTCACTGTATCACAGCTCATCAGTGTGGCTAGAAATCTGGTTGCCTCTAGCTAGGATCAAAACCCTGCTGAATTTGGAGATTCTAGCCCTAATCCTTTGGCACACAGCAGGGATGAAGGTGAATTTAAGCGTATTTATTTTTAGATAAACACACAGTGACTGAGAGAACTCGATTCGCTTTACCAAAGAGTCTTGCATTATTAGTCATAATAGTTACTGTCTACAAACTCACACTTCCTCCCCAGAGAGCTCAACTGAAATAAATTTTTCAGATGCATATATTGTAATCTACAGACTGTTGTGCTGTATCACAGCTCATGAGTGTGGCTAGACGTCTGGCTGCCTCTAGCTATGATTGAAACCCAGCTGAATTCAGAGATTCTACCCCTAAGCCTTTGATGCACGACAAGGATGAAGGTGAATTTAAGTGTATTTATTTTTAGATAAATACACAGTGACTAAGAGAACTCGATTTGCTTCACCAAAGAGTCTTAATTGATCTGCATTTGATATTTAACGTGAGTAATTTGTTACAAAGTCCTGATATGAAGGGTTATATTTAGATTAAAATAAAAGAACAGATATCAGGTTTAACATTTTTTTCAGTGTTTTATAGTAAACAAATAAGCTAATGGTAAGTGAAATATAATGGAATTGATTTTAAGGAAAAAATTATGTAATGTTAATGAAAATTCAGTAAATTAAGTATGCCACATATGCAAAACAAATAATGTAATGAGGATTTTTTTAATTGCTATTGCATGATGATTCTTTCCCTTCTGTTGTCGTTCTCAACCTTTTCCATATTTCGTTTTGCTTTTGTTCTTGAAATTTTTTAAACAAAAGACACTTTTTAACTCTGCATGCATTATTACAATCGTCACTGCTGAATGCTGGCTTTCTTTCCATAAAACTGACAACCTTTTCAATAGCTTTTTCAATTTCAGTCCAGGTTTCATCATAATGTTTTTTATTTCATTGTGACAGTTTGAACGCTGGGGAATAATTTCTTTGGAAGACTTTATATCATACAAACGTTGACTTTCCTATGTTGAAGTCAGCCATTAGTTACAATGAACTTTCATCAGCGTCTAGTCTGCTTAAAATTTCCACTTTTTGTGATAACTCCAAAGTTGTTCTTTTCCGCTTATTCCCATCATCTTTTGCACCAATAAAAGCCATTAGGTTGAAATAACCATAAGCAATTATCCAAAGTAAATTTTCTGAAAAAAAGAAATTTCAAATCAGGTATTTATCACCCAAATATTTCAAATATACACATCAAAATCAAGTCCGGATATGTGGGATTCCAGATATGAGGGACTCCGGATAGGAGGAATTCTACTTTAATATATATAATATATATATATATATATATATATATTATATATATATAGTCATCCACAGACACTGTTTCACTGTATCACAGCTCATCATATATATGAATGTATGTGTGTGTTTAAGTATTTATCTCTGGAAAAACAATTCTCATAAAAATACAATATCTTAATAAATATGTTTATATGAAGATACAGTCCTATATATGAACACACACACACACACACATATATATTTATTTATAATAATTATTTTCTTTTTTAAAAATACGAGCCCATTGCAATGCAGAAATTTCTATGTTTTGAAACTAAATTTGTAAATTTAATTATAAAAATTAAACTTAAAATCCTTAGTTTGTTCCATTGTCAAGCAATGCTAGGAATAACTTTCTAAGAAATTTACTTAATTTATAAGTGCAGACAATATTTTGAATTGTTATAGTTAAGGAAAATTCAGTCTATTTTGAATAGGGGTGGTTGAGTTTTAATTTTCCTATATATATATATATATATATATATATATATATATGGTGCAGTTTAATTTATATTACAATAAATCATTCATACAAAAAGTAAATTAGCAAAGTTAATGATATAAAATGGCGAAATCCCTTTGCTAACAAAACTTTAAAGATGCATTAACCTAATCACTTGATGAATGTTATCCTTGTTTTTTAAAATTATAAGCTGTATAAAGTGATTCTTAAGGATGCAGGTACTTTTGACAGCACATTCAGTCATCTTCAGGCATGGAAATTAGTTTTTGTGACCGTACACTCCAAAAGTTTGTAATCCATTATCAATAACACATTTAAAAAAACACATTTTGATTTGCATTATATTTTTTCATCTCAAATGCTACCTGAATTTTACTAAAAACAAAATAATTTCCATGCCTGAAGATGACTAAATGTACAGTTGAAAGTACTTGCATATTTAAGAAAGACCTTATGCAGCTTGTGTATATATATATATATATATATATATATATATATATATACACACACATTCTCATTTAAAATGACTGCCAAGGTACTGCAGTTACGTTTTTTATTTAATTTCCATGTTCTTATAATTTTTTCATTTCTGGACATAAATTATGTAGAAATTGTCCAAATGTTTTGCATGTCCAAGCACTTTTGGCTATACTTTTAGCCATTATCAAGTATAAATTTTATTTTTACTTTTAACTGAATGTATGGATTGTTTTATGTATGTATCTAGAGTTATAGGAATATTTTATTTTCCAAACACGGTCAGCAGATTGTGGCCATATTCATAGTTGATATAATTGAGTTTTGGTTTTTAATAACACTTCCATTATTTTTAACCATTTTTTTGCATATGGATGCAGCTATTGTATTTGTATTATCAATGAGTATATTGTAAAGTTTGGTAGGTCTCTATATATCTATCTATTTCTCTCTCTCTCTCTCTCTCTATATATATATATATATATATAAAAATCCATCCAAACACAAGAAAAATTAAATAACAAACTTAACCATGGTACATTGTCAGTTGTTTTTAAAGAAAATTGTATAAAAGGAGATTGCTACCCAAATACACAATGTCATATATATATAATGTGTATGCTTTTGTAATTAAGCATACACTCAAATATATAGAAACACATATACAGCATATATATATATATATATATATATTGTGTGTGTGTGTGTATATCTAAGATTATTTTAAATGTACAAATGACATTAAAATAACAGTGAAAATCTAAAACAGACCAATTTTTTCCTTTTTTCAAGAACCATTTTTGAATCAAATTTGTCTTCTAATACACTTTTTTCTTCTTTGTTTTTTATATTTAAAATGTTAAGTATTTTTTCTATTGGAGAATTACCTACAAGGGCATGCTGAAGAATTTTCTATTCAACCCACATTCAAAAATCAGTATTTCCATTACCAAACATCAGAATTTCTTTTGGTATAGTTAAAGAAACTTGAGAAAAAGAACGTGCCAAGTGTTGGATTTGCTGATAGAACATTTAGAATAACATGTACATTTCATAGCTGTCAATCATTCATTTTGGTCAGGTTGAGAACTTTTAGCACCCTCATCATAAAACTGGAATAACATATGGAAAAAAAAAAGAAAGAAAGAAAAACCGCAGATGTAATAATTCATTACCAGCCCCTGTCTGAGTTTTGGTTGAGGAGTTAGAGCAGTAAACCGGTGGCAGAAAAAAAATCTAAGATAAAATTCTTTTCTTAAGACTGCTAAGAGTATGACAAAGGACTATGCCAAGAGTGTACAAAGAGTATGAAAGAAGCGTATGTCCGGAGTATGAGAGAGTATGCACAGAGTATGACAGAAGCCTATGCCAAAAGTATACTAAGAGTTTGGTAGAGGAGTATACAAGAGGTGTATGCTACAAATTTGCTATAGAAGTCTGCTGAGAGTATGTAAGTGGAAGATGCCAAGAGTATATTAAGAGTTTAGTGGAGGAGTATACAAGAGGTGTATGCCACAAATTTACTGTAGGAGTTTGCTAAGAGTGTGGAAGAGTACTATGCTAAGTGCATACAAAGAGTATGAAAAAGGATTATGCCAAGAGTTTAGTTGAGGACTATGCCAAGGGTTTCGGTAGAGGAGTATGGCAGGGGACTGTTGCCGAGTGTATGGAAGGGGAGTATCCAAAGGGATTGGTAGAGAAGTATGCTAAGTGTATGACAAAAGACTGTGCCAAGAGTATGCAAAGGGTCAGTCAGTTATATGCCATACGTGATACACGCTTAGGCGATCATGTATCTTTCAATATATGATCAACGAGGCAGATTTTTTTTCCTGCAGTAGGTTGCCATTTCTTTTTGCAGTAGACCAGTTTCCATCCAAGGCTATAGAAACCGGTCTGTCCTGCTATTTACCCATAGATGTCAGGGAGAAGAAGAGGATTCATACCTTTCCCAAGGGTATTAGCATGTACATGAATGTAATGGATTCAACTGGAATTCGAACTCAGCTCTCCAATTCCTCAATCTGAGCTGCTATCCATTGCTCCACCATGTCTCCTATACAAAGAGTATGGAAGTGAAATATGTAAGAGTATGGCAGGGGAGTATGCCAAGGCTATATTATGAGTATGGCAGAAGTGTTTAATTTCTCTGGATTCAGGAATTTGTAAGTTACCATGAAGGCTGATAGACTTTTCATACTGATCTGGAGTGTGTTCATATGGAATGACTTGGGTTTGTTTGTCTGGCTGAAAATACTGCTTGGTGATTTGCTACCTTGTACTGCTTCATGACAATTTGCACCCATCCATAGAATCTACATACCCTAACAATGATGTGTTATTTAAATACAGGCCGACATTAATATAAGAACAAACATGACCCTAGCTGATTTGTATTTTTGGCAAAATTATCCAACAGGATAATGCATTGTGTTATCATGTCCAAGTTGAACTGAATTAGTTTCAGGAGCATTCTGGAGATGTTTGATGAATTATGTGTCCATCATGTTTGTCTGGCATGAGCCCAGATAAGAATTTACAAGTTCCTGCAACTAGAAATATCAGAGAGTTGTGGACAGTTATTGAGATGGCATTACTTATAGGAATTGAAGCTATCATGAGCTGTTGAACTTTATCATGTCAGAGGATGTCATACACATTACTAGGCACCTATATCATGACTTTTGATACGGCAGTGTATATCTATCTTCGTTTCTGTCTATCTCTCTTCATTTATGTCATAAGCATTAACTTCTCTTCATTTGGTCTCTTCTGGAATTTTTCACTATATATATATATATATATATATATATATCGTCATTTACTTGTATTTTATGTATTCATATTTTCTCTTAGCCCTGTCGTGAACTACACTGTTTATTAAATCCTTTCTCAAGGTAGTTCTTTAGTTCTGTTTTGTATTACAGCTTATATCTATCTCTTTTTATTTATATCTATCTTTGTTTATATCTACCTCTTTTCATTTATCGTATATATTCACATATTTTGCAACCTTTGAAGACCTAATTTTCAAGCTTATTTGACTACAGTAAATGGATATATAGTTTGGTCAGGGCCAGCAGTACATATGCAAATTTTATAACTCATGTATGATACAACTCTCTTAAAATTATCTTCAAAATTAGGTCTTCAAAAGTTGCATGATACACAAATGTATACAGTATATCTATCTACATTTCTATCTATCTCTTTTCATTTATATCTTTATCTGTTTATTTTCCTTTATATCTATCTTCATTCATTCATTCATATATATATATATATATATATATATATATATATATAATGGACTCTCCCATCGGTTTCAATATATCTATATATCTATATATATATATATATATATATATATATATATATATATATGTGTATCTTTTCCTTTATATGTATGTCTTTCTTATGTCATTTCTATCTCTTTTCCTTTATATCTATTTTCATTTCTATCGTTTTTCATTTATCTCTCTCTCTCTCTATATATATATATATATATATATATAGATATATCTTTTCCTTTATATGTACCTGTTTTCATTTCTATCTCTTTTCCTTTATATCTATCTTCATTCATATATATATATATATATATATATCTTTTCCTTTATATGTACCTGTTTTCATTTCTATCTCTTTTCCTTTATATCTATCTTCATTCATATATATATATATATATCTTTTCCTTTATATGTACCTGTTTTCATTTCTATCTCTTTTCCTTTATATCTATCTTCATTCATATATATATATATATATATATATATATATATATATATATATATATATATTCCTTTATATGTACCTGTTTTCATTTCTATCTCTTTTCCTTTTTATTTATCTTCATTTCTATCTATCTCTTTTCATTTATCTCTCTCTCTCTCTATATATATATATATATATATACCTTTATATCTCTTTTCCTTTATGTATCTGTTTATATCTATATATCTCTTTTCCTTTATATCTATCAATTTATATCTATATATCTATCTCTTTTCATTTCTATCTCTATTCCTTTATATCTATCTACTCATTTATATCTATATATCTATCTCTTTTCATTTCTATCTATCCATTTATATCTAACTTGTTCACCATTAAAATGAACAATCATCTTTACTATTAAATGTTGACAAATAAAAAGAAATTGATTAACTCTCTTGTTCTATTATTTAACAAAATTTAACTTCAGTTTAAAAGGTAGAATTTACACTAAATTACATATAGGTCGACCCCCAATTATATAGTAGACTACTAGTGACTAAAAAGATTTTTTTACTATCTGTCTATATTTCTGAGATGAGGTATTATGTACAATATTTACATTATTCCGACTATTGTCCTCATCTTTGTTGCCATATTTATCACAACGTTTCAACTATTGTACACTCTGGCCTTCTTCAGGTGGTTGGAATGTTGAACTGAACCTTTTATTTTGCTCCCTGGGGTAGACTGTTCTAGTTCCACGTGCCATGTCTAATGAATGTAGGAGATAACTGATATCCATTAGACATGGCATGTGGAACTAAAACAGTCTACCCCAGTGAGCGAAATAAAGGATTCATTTTGACATTCCAACCAACTGAAGAAGGCCAGAGTGTACAATAGTTGAAACGTTGTGATAAATATGGCAACAAAAATGAGGACAATAGTCTGGATAATGTAAAGATTATTTAAGCTTGAAAATTTAACTTGTACACCACAATTTATGTTAGATATAAAATGCAATGTTCAGGCCATCCAGATATATATATATATATATATATATATATATATATATATATATATGGAGGCATGGGGTGTAGTTGATAGCGGCTCGGATTGAAGAATTGGAGAGCTGAGTTCAAATTCCAGTCGAATCCATTACATTCACTTATATGCAGAGGGTCATTTGGTGACCTTGTGACACATAGTGCACCAGGTCTCTGTATTTTGCCCTTCAAAAAGTGTGGTTGGTTCTGCACAAAGCCTTCACCACTATAATCAAATCATGTGCTGGTGTCTGGGCTGTCGGTTCGCAAGAACTGAGCTGCTTGACCCTCATATGTCAAATATGAAGGGAGAGTTCACTATATATATGGATGGCTTGAATATTGCATTGGGAAGTCAGAGATCCTCACCAAGTGTAGACACATTAAGAAGTTTAGTTTGGGGTTATTTGAACCCAGATAAATTTGGAATTTTTTTTTTTTTTTGCTACATCTCCCCTCCTATTACTTCTGGTTTCGAACAAAAGTACTTAAGCTGTTGAGCTTCATTTGATTGATTTGCTGAACAAACCATGTGAGGAGACCATAGTGGTTGAAACCATGATAATGTTCTGGTCAACATTCATATTTTTTAAAACATTAAACTGCTCTGCAAGTCTGGTCTTCCAACTTGATATTGAGGACTTTTAATGCATATAATCTTAAATATTTTACTGTTTGTTTACTCTGGCATATATATATATATATATATATATATATATATATATATATATATTTTCTGTTTATATGTTATTTTTTATAGATACAATTATTTAAGTAAATGCTCTGTTTATAATAAACAGTATTAATTACATTTACCAGCCTGAATATCTGAGAAATTTTGTAGAGAATATGTGTCCTCTAATAGGAATCAAACCTGTGTCCTACATGGAACCATCATTTGACCTGACATGCTATACCGCTCAGCTACAGAGGAAGCATCTGGTTAGTAAAGTCCAAATTACTGTTTTTAAATGAGATAGTTTAGAGTTTTAAATGTTTAGGAGAGAAGACAAAAAGACAAAATTTACTAAGACCTTCAAAGAACTGGAAATTGTGGAGAGCCATGACTGCTCACATCTTGAAGGGAAACAACACAAGGAAGAAGAAGAAGAAGAAGAAGATGCAGATGAAATTTGTAGGGCACATAATAAGGAAAATGGGCTTTTGATGCTCAATAGCCAAGAAGGCACAAGGGACAAAGGAAGACATTGCATAATCTACCTAGAGAGCTTGAGTAAATGAATGGCAGAACTGGGTTTAGAAGAGATAGCAAAAAGACAAAATTTATTAATAGATACAGTGGACAGGAAATTGTGGAGAGCTATGATTGCCTACGTACTGAATGGACACAACACATAAAAAACAAAGCAGAATCACCACTTCCTATCCATGTTCAGATGTTATCTATCCTACATATCCATAAAACAACCCCATTCAGTAACTCTCTGCCTTGAGTGGCTACTAGTGTGAAAAAAAACATTTGTTACTTATTAATTTTATTTTTAACACTTCTGCAAATTTTGATGTTGGGTTGATACTGATTTTGAGAAGTGGTTTGGGCAAGGCAAAGAACCCCCCCCCCCCCACTCATACAGGGTTTAGTACCATCCATGTTTTCAGACATGTTTTCCTCAGGGCTGTTGTATTCATTTTATCATGACAATCTTTATTTATGAATTTATTCATTGGCAGCTGGTAATGAATGGGAATACATTGAAAAGTTCACAGTCTGACCAAGATTTGTTTAGATTTCAGGAAAGGAAACAGGTTAAGACAATGACTTTTCACCACCCACTCATATTTTATCTTTGTGAGAAATACTTGAAATTTTTCTTTTATTTCTGAAATATTTAGGAAATGTTATTATTATTCTACTGTCTAATAAGATGACATGACTAAATCACTTCCCCATAGCATTATTGTCTATTCAACTCTTTTGTTAATTACTATTAATTACTACTATTGAGTGGGTGTGTTTAGGATTTTCTCTAAACATGGATTCTACATTCACATGAAGATGTAAGAGACTATTTTCCTCTCAGGTGGGTTCATATATTGCTACTTGTCATTCAGTTTGTCTCACATGTACGCATCCTAAATGCAGCTGGATTTGTTTACATGTTGAGAGCAGCCATACACTGATAAAGAGTTTAAGTTTTACCCTTTGTCATTATTCGGACTATTGTACTCATCTTTGTCGCCATATTTATTACAAGGACACATGGCACAGTGGATAAAGGCATTGGTTAGATCCAGTGACAGGACCCAAAGAGTGTGGGTTCAATACCCGGTTAAGGCAGTAGAGAACTTGGAGGGGGGAATTAATGGGAGATAACTGAAAACTGACATCCATTAAACATGGTACGTGGAACTAGAACAGTCTACCCCAGTGAGCAAAATAAAGGGTTCAGTTCGACATTCTAACCACCTGAAGAAGGTCAGAGCATACAATGGCTGAAACGTAATAAATATGGTGACGAAGATGAGGGCAATAGTCTGAATAATGTAAATAGTGTACATAATACCTCATCTTTAACTTTTTGAGGATTAAGTGAAAGAATATATTAAATGAAATGAACTGAATTTCAGAAAAGGTCCATTTTTATGAAACTGATGGTCGATGATTAAATCCTTGTTGAGAAGTTCAGCAACTCAGCTGCTTGCTCTCCAGTTGTTTTTCTGAATTAAATTAGACAGATATAGAAAGAGAAATAGAGAGAGAAATAAAACAGACTAACAATTATGGTTTGAGCCATCCATCTGTGACAAACTTACTCCTGGAAGCACTGGTCAAACTGGGCTGTTAGTGACAATTTTCCCCAACCTCCAACAGAGTTTTCTTTTCTTTCTTTCTTGGTTTTCTTTTTTTTACAACATATGCTTTGAGGATACTAAACAAGTTAGGACATGTTTTTCTCTGCGTACAACAGCCAACTCTTTATAATAGGCTTGTTGACTGGATAAAATCTTTTTGTTAAGTGGGTGAGACAGGATCATGTTTGGAGATGATGAAATTATTATTTCTATTTATAGAGTGTTAATGCAAATAGACATATTTTCTTTTCTCTGTTACTGTCCTTATTTCAAGGAACAGCTGCATACACAGCACTCAGTTCTTTATTGGATTGTTTAGGAAAAATGTATGAAGGGTACTTCACTAAAAAAAAAAAGAAAAAGTGGAGATTATTTTGTAAAAATTTTCAAGTTTCTGCAAATCATTCTCTGTAAAATATGAATGTGTATAAATTTTGAGGATTTGTAAAAAAAAATTAGGCTAAAAATTAATTTTGAGTCATTTTATTTATTTATGAAAAAAAATTAATGGGGAGCTATGCTTTGTGCTCAGAGAGACTTTTATACTGCAAAGTCATACACAAAACTATATATACGCATATACATTTGTCCCACACAGAAAATATAGAACATATCTACACAACAAGCTGTGTGAAAAGAGAATGAAGTGAAAAGTTACAAAACACAATTGCTTGGTTTGATTCCTGGAAGCTGACTGTCACTTTCATCACTGACTTCATCACAATCAAAGGGAGATAATCACCTTTTATATATATATATATAGAGAGAGTTTGATTGAGTATAATTTTTAGAGATTTAAAAAAATTGCATCTCGTGCTTGAGATGAAATTGCAAATATTTTATTTTCTCACACTTCTCACTTGCAAAACTCCCAGTTTCTTGCTTTCCTGCCACCTACAATCTTCTAAATTTAAATGCAATGTCAATTGCTGTCTTCTGTCTTACTGAATCTTGTTCCTTTAGTGTCCTTTTCTTCATGTCACTTCACTAAAGTCTAGTGGCATCATTGCTCTCTTCTGTTTTTCTGAATCCTCTTCTTTTATTGTCCTTTCTCTTCACTAAAGTCTTCTTATTCTCTTTCATTCCCAGTAACCCCTTGTGTTTTAGTGGCATTATTGCCATCTTCTGTCTTTCTGAAGCCTCTTCTTTTATTGTCCTCTCTCCTCACTAAGGTCTTCTCATTCTCTTTCATTCCCTGTAACCCTTTGTGTCCTAGGTGTATTATCACCGTGCTTGGGGTGAAACAATTTTAAGAAAAAATTAAACCGAAGAAGGTATGAATCTTAATAGCTTTTAAATCTGGTGTGGGTTGGGGCTAAAAATTTTGGCTGATAGTATAACATCATCGCAATATTTGTCTTCCTTGATTTTCTCTTGCATCTCTTTTTCTTTTGATTTTTCATTCTGCTATTTCTGCTCATCATTGTTACCTGATCGGTAACAAACATTAATTGGTAGCATGAGTCACGTGAGTGTTGGAGAAGGGAAGCTCTTTCAAGCTTTTCATTTATATTCCATGTTACACTGCTCTCGGTCTCGTTAATTGGATTGTTTGCTTCTTGTTTTTTCATGATGGACACTCGACAAATGTATGTAGAAAAGGTGTAATTTCCAAAACCTGGTTTTCAGTTGAACAAAACAAACCAAACAAATGAAGACAGATAACTGCCATATGTAGGTAATAAAAGACAGAAGAAAGTAAAAGAATATTTATAGAACAAAACCAAATCTATCTATCTATCCTACCTTGTTCATATCTATCTATCTATCAATCTATCTATCCTACCTTGTTCATATCTATCTATCAACCTGTCTATCATAGGTTGTACATATCTGTCTGTTCATTGTCTACCTCCCTATGTCTGTTCATTGTCTATGTCTGTTCATTGTCTACCTCCCTATGTCTGTTCATTGTCTACCTCTCTATGTCTGTTCATTGTCTACCTCCCTATGTCTGTTCATTGTCTACCTCCCTATGTCTGTTCATTGTCTACCTCTCTATCTGTATCTGTTCATTATCTAGCTACCTGTCTATGTTCATTGTCTACCTCTCTATCTGTATCTGTTCATTATCTAGCTACCTCTTTTTGTCTGTTCATCATCTACCTCTGTATCTGTTCATCATCTAGCTACCTCTCTATGTCTGTTCATTATCTAGCTACCTCTTTATGTCTGTTCATTATCTAGCTACCTCTTTTTGTCTGTTCATCATCTACCTCTCTATCTGTATCTGTTCATTATCTAGCTACCTTTTTTTGTCTGGTCATTATCTATGTCTCTGTTTGTTCATTATCTAGCTTACAGTGTTTGTTTATTATCTATTTATATATCTATCCATCAATGTCTATTCATTATCTATGTATATATATATATATATATATATATATATATATATCTATTTATGTCAATTCATTATCTATTTATCAATCAATGTCTCTTTATTATCCATGTCTGTAATTATCTATTTATCTATGTCTCTTCACATCTATTTATCTATATTAGTCTGTTCATATCAATCTATTTATCTCAGTCTGTTCATATCTATCTCTGTTCATTATCTGCCTATCTATCTGTTCATTAGTTATCTAAGACTGTTCAAAACTAAGTCTGTTCACATGTATCTATCTTCATTTATTTTGGCATCAGTTGAAGATTTTTCCCCTAAGCTATTAGCTCCCGGCAGAGAGGAAGGTGAATTTTTACGTATTTATTTTTGAATAAACATGCTATTGATTCAGAGTGCTCGATTCATAGAAGAGCTTCGTATTATCAGCAGAAGCAGTCACTGTTTACAAATTCGCGCTTACCTTCTAAAGTGCTCGACTGAATTTTATTTTTGCAGGGTCATATATATTGTCATCCAGAGACAGACTGTATCACAGCCTCATCAGTGTGGCTAGATATTCGAGTGCCTCAAGCCAGGATCGAAACCCGATTGATTTGGCTTTGAGACTACCCTCTGGATTTTGACGAATAACATAAAAATGGAAATTCCATGCCCTTTTCAAAACTAACCTACTAACTCACTTTTGGTTAGATGATGTGTGGGAAATGTTATAGTTAATGGTTTGGAATGAGAAACTGAAGAGTTGAGTTTGAATTCCATGTGAAAATAATCTTGGAAAAAAGTATGAATCAATCTCCTCCCTCCAGCTGTAGGTTAAATAGTATGACTGGAAAAATTATTGTTATTCTTTAAAATTTGTTAATGTAATATTTATTGCAAAGAAAATATTTTTACAATTTAAAATATGTTTTGGCTTTAAATAAGCCGCAAATGGTTGATAAGACATAAAAAATATCAATCAACAATTGGGCCAGAGGGACTTTCTCTTCATGAAGAGTTTTATATATTCAATAATAATAAAATAACTAACCCATTTAATTTAATTACATAAAGTATCCCAGAAATTTTTGTAACCCCTAAACTTTTGGACCATGTGTGTGCATATGTGTGTATATATATATATATATATACCTACGTTTGAAGTGTTAATGTATATTTATTAAGATAGATTTCTTAGCTCTGTCTAACCACATTGAGTGCTGTTTTTTTTACACATTAAAGTAAATTTAATAAATATTTATTTGCTTAACTCTGTATGCATGCTAACACACACATATACAGTTGCTAATATCTAATTATTTGATTTACCCACCTCTATACCTATATATATATATATATATATATGTGTGTTTGTGTGTATGAAAAAGTGGAAAAGTGTGCATTAGGTTTTTGCTTCTTCATGTTGGAATATGTGGAAGGAGAACGCCTTTGGGGTTTAGAGCGTAAGAGGGGCAATAAATTACCTGAACAAATCTGATGATCAGAAACCAGAAAATTTTTTTTTTTTTTAATTTTTCATCTATATTAAAGCTGTGTCTGTCTTCTATGTGTCATGTCCCTTCATGATGTGGACAATCATCGCTCTCCCCAGTTTCCTGTCCTTTGTAGCTCTTGCTTAATTTTGTATTTTTTCTATCTCACCTAAACCCTCTTCTGCCATCCATTTACAAAAGCTCATTAGGTAGGTTATACTTTTCTCAACTTCAATGTCCTGTGAGTGTCAAACTTTCCAAGCCCTCTTTCCTCCTCATGTGCCCTAGAAATTTCAACTACTTTTTCTGATGCTCTTTTTGTTTCCATTTTTTCTAAAACATTGTCACTGGGTTTGAATGAAAAACAGAACTGTGTGGAATGAAAATGCATTAGGGTTTTAGATGATAAAAGTGGCAATAAATTATATAACCATATCAGATCCAATAACTAGAAACCAGAAAATATTTTTTTTCTGTTTGATATTTTTTTTCTGTTTGATATTTTTTTTATCTGTATTAGAGCTATATTGGTGTCTGTTGGATTTTTAATCAGTCCACTCTGATTTTTTCTATACTAACTTGTATATCACACTGTGCTATTATTGCTTTTGCAATGATCAATCATATTATGTAAAGTCCTGGTCTTGAAATTATCAAGAATTGGGAGATGAGCACACTCTCAATGCATTTTCTTCTTAGTGAATCCTTTTCTTTCCCAATTGGTGCAAAACCAGTGCATTTAAAATGTTGTTATGCAGCATATCTCTGTGATGTTCATATAGTTTCTGTTGTGGAGTAAATAGTACACCCCCAGTGACTATATGAACTAGTCCATAGCTATAAAGAGCTCCAAGTCAAAGGTAAGAGAAGAGAAGGCATTTGGAATCAGTCTTCAGACAAATTAATACAGGCATCACAGCAAGTTGCTAAAGCATTACTTATATTACTTATGGCCCTATCAAGTTGAAACACCTGATGGTGACAGGAAAAAAGATCTCAGGCTTTCACTAATGGTACCAACATTCATACTCTGGCTTCCATCTTCAAAGTCTGTTTAAGAACCATCAAGAGATTGGTGAATAAGTTTTAAAAAGAGGGAACAGTAGAGATGAAAACTGGGTCAGGAGGTCACAACAGCAAGAGGGGTCATCATTTCAACTTAGAGCTAAAGCGATCAATTAGAAAAGATCCAACTCAATTCATAAGATGTTTGGGACATGAGAGAGTATTTTCAGCTACAACAGTCCAAAGAGCTATGAAGTGTGATATAACAATGGCAATGTGGGATTCAAAACTCAGGCTATTTATAACTGTGTGATGAGGATTTGGATCTTTTGTGACTTATAGCAGCAATGAGGCTTCAGGAACTCATACGCGTTGTATTTAGAGTTCCAAGGATTTTGGAAACTAATACTGGGGGAACAAGTATGAAAAAATAAAATATATACTTGTTGCTTCGGGAACAAGGATACGGGTGAATATTTTCAAAGCTGGATCTTCCTGAATCATATTTACAAAGTCAGATTGAAAATGAATGTTCAGAATTAACAAACATGATTACGTGCAAAGGATTTTATAAGTTTAACTGACTTCCTTTTGGTATAAAGGTGGCACCAGCTGTTTTTCAGCAAGCTATGATACCATGTTTGTGGATTGTGATTTTGCAGTGACTTATCTGGAAGACAATTTAATCAAAAGTATATCAAAAGAACAACATATTGGACATGTGAAAACAATTTTGGAAAATCTCAGAAAGCATGGATTTAAGCCCAGTGAAGAAAAACGTGAATTGTTTGTGCTGAAAATTAAATACCTTTGTCAAATTATTGATAAAAATGGTTGTCAACCAGATCTGTCGAGTGCAATTAAAATATGCCTCCACCAACAAACATGACTGCGTTAAAAGCTTTTCTAGGACTGGCTAATTACTATGAAATATATGTAAATAATATGCATAATCTGGGAGCTCCACTGAACAATCTACTTAAAAAAGGAGTGAAGTGGAACTGGAAGGGTAATTGTCAAAAGGTGTTTGACAAAATAAAAAAAAAACTTACATCAGATTTATCTTTAGCACCCTATGATCCAAAAGCAGAAATCATAGTGACGTCAGATGCTAGTGAGTATGGATTGGAGTGGTGATTTTACGCAAATATAATGGTGGCAAAATGAAAGCCCTCACTCATGGTTCACACTCATTTCTACCAGCAGAGAAAAATTACAGCCAGATAGAAAAAGAAACTCTGGCAATTATATTTGCTGCAAAGAAATTTCATAAATTTATTCATGAAAGAAATTTTAGGTTGCAAACAAACCACATACTGATATGCACAATACATGGTTCAAAGAAAGGAATACTTATATATACAGCTAATAGACTAGAACACTGGAGTACTATCTTACTCAAAAGGATTTTATGATATTTTTAAATTTATGATTTTATGATGGGGTACCAACTGTCTAAAAAATTAGGATATGTGAATTGATTATCAAAATTAATGTCTAAAAATGTGGAACCATTTAAGAACACAGTCATTGCCACACTAAAAATGAAATGGAAATAAAAAAACATTTTGTGCAACGTAGTTTGAGAGTTACCGTTTACCCTGAAAGAAATATAAGAAAAAGTGGAAAATGACATCTTTATTGTGAAAATAAAAAAGCAATTTTTAAGAAAGTAACAAAGAAAGAAATTCAGATTTAAATGCTTACTCGTTATGCAATGCTGTAGTAATGTTAAGAGGAAGGGTTGTAATATCTAGTGTGTTACAGAAGCAAATATTGAAGGATTTTCATAGCGAACATCCTGCTATTTCAAGAAAGAAATCTCTGATGGGAAGTTTTGTATATTAGATCAGAATGGACTAAGATATTGAAAAAATTGTGAAAGTTTACAGAGGTTGTGCTCTGGCAGCAAAACTACCTCTCACAAAGATAGAACCTTTGGCAAAGACAGACATGCCGTAGTCAAGACAGCAGAGGTTTTTCAGGTGCTATGAATGGATCACATTACACTATGGGAGTTGATAGTTTCATTAAATAACTGGAAATTTAAAACTGCAAAACTCCAACAGCTTCATTGACAGTGAATTTCTGACATAAAATGTTTGTGAGTTATGTCATGCCAGATACCATAGTCTCTGATAACGGAACACAATTCACGGGTAAAGAATTCGAAGACATTTTTAAGATGTTCTCCATTGAGCATATCATGACCCCACCATATCACCCAGGGTTGAACAGACAAGCGGAATGGTTTGTGGCACCGTTCAAAAGAGTGTTGAAGAAAGCAAGTCTGGAGAAAGTAAATGAGGAAGGACTTCAAAATTCTCTGAAAATTTACCATGTAACACCCAATCCAAATACATCAGACATGTTGCCAGCAGAATTAATGTTTGCTAGAAAATTAAAATGAGTGTTTGACAAGTTATTACCAAGTCAAAAAACGCAGACACCAAATATTTCAAGGTCGGCGATAAAGTGTTCTTTAGAGCATATAAGTATGGCAAAGAAACATGGGTAGATGGCATAATATCAGCAAGAATTGAAAAAAAGGGATGAGATTTTAACATTAAAGGCACCATAAACAGCTGAAAAAAGATTCATCGATGAAAGACCTGAAAACAATACTATATGATTTTTTTGATGTGCCATCACCACAACAAGTCATGGAAACTACAAGGACAAGTTTGAGAAATATTAGGTTGGTGCAAAAATAATATCGTTTTTTGACATTAAAAAAAATACGTCAAAAAACGATATTATTTTTGCACCAACCTAATAGAAAACATACTGAAGAATTGGATCTGAGATAGAAATGCTACAAAGTCAAGTACATTGTTGAACTCTTCAGAAAGAGGAGGTGGAGATACTAATGTTAATTAAAAAAAAAAGGAAGCCGACAGTGGTTCTGCTAGCATGAAGACACAAATCATCAGGACTGAGGATTTAAGCATGCTGGCCTTGTTCAGATGTGCTTGAGTAGGTGTCTGCAATGGGGGATTAGCTAGCCATCCTAATAGGCTGGCATCCTTGGATACAAGTGGCTGCCTCATTTTAAATATATATAGATGTAACTTCTATTCTTATAAGGCTTATGGCCCTATCAAGTTGAAACACCTGATGGTGAGAGGAAAAAAGATCTCTCAGGCCTTCACTAATGGTACCAACATTCATACTCTGGCTTCCATCTTCAAAGTCTGTTTAAGAACCATCAAGAGAATGGTGAATAAGTTTTAAAAAGAGGGAACAGTAGAGATGTAAACTGGGTCAGGAGGTCACAACAGCAAGAGGGGTCATCATTTCAACTTGGAGCTAAAGCGATCAATTAGAAAAGATCCAACTCAATTCATAAGATGTTTGGTATATGAGAGTATTTTCAGTCCAAAGAGCAGTGAAAAAAGACTTGCAAATTAAATCATACGTGAAAGGTTAGAGAGGATGAAGATAATGTTTGAATAAGTTGAAAAATGATCCTGGAATAATATATATATATATATATATATATATATATATATATATATATATATATATTTGAACTTTATTTCAATCCTTCATGAGTTTCCGATCTTTAGTGATGATTAATCAATTATGAACAAATCATTTTTGTTTATGATTGATTTCAACATGATTCTTCTGTTAAGTACGGAGAGAAATTATACATTCTTACTGCTCAAAGTGTTACAAAAATCTCAGAGAATTCCAGTAAGATATCTTTAATCATTTCTAAGATACAATGGTTCAGAGCTTAATCTAACAAATGGACGGTTTTGCTTTTACATGATTTGGACAATTTTGCTCCGGTACCAGGCATCTGCAAATACCATTCAAAAGGTATGAACGTGCCACTTCTTCCCTATCGCAGTTATGAGTAAATTACTAGGACTTGTATTAGTAAATCATAGTTATTCCCCACTCTCCTGCCAAAAAAGAATTCTGACAGTCTAAGAATATTTTCTGGCTTTAAGTAACCCCGAAAAGGTTGAGAATCTGTAAAACAATTCAATCAAAAAATCAATATTCACCTGTGGAACTCCTACTATATATCTCAATATTCTTGAGAAAGTTCAATGAAGTTTTTGTAATCTAATCTGTACTGGCATCTTGATTTCAAATACTTTCTCACTGCCATGATGGGGCTTCCCTCTGTCTTTTTAATAAATATTTTTCTAGCAATTGTTCTGACGAGCTTTCATCTTCGATATCTCGACCTCATGAATTTGAGCCAACTAGTAGATTGTCAATTTAGGTCACATTGTTTTACTGTTGAAATTAACTCAAGGCAACCATAAGTTCTATTGTAATAATAACTTTTCTTGGACTTCTTACCTTGAAATTTCCTTAGGATTTCTTGCATCCCTGCCATCTACAATCTTCAAAAATTTGAATGCAACCCCAGTCTCCATCTTCTCTCTTCCTGAATTCCTTTTCTTTTATTGTCCTTTCTACTGGTTAAAGTCATTCACTTTTGCTATCAATAACTAGTTTATCTTCACTTGTGAGAGAATCAGTTTCACTAGCTTTCTTGCCGGTTGTTTGAGCTTTACTTTGCTAGCAATAAATCTCTTCTTTCCTCTTCATCTTCCCCTTTCCCTTTCCTCTTCTTCTTCTTCTTCTTTTTTCTTTCTTTCCTCTTCTTTTTAACTCCTTTCCTCTTCTTGTTCACTTCTTTTTTCCTCTTGTTCACTTTTTCCTCTTCTTGTTTTCTTCTTTCCTCTTCTTGTTCTCTTTTCTCTTCTTCTTGTTCACTTCTTCTTTCCTCTTCTTCTTGTTCACTTCTTCTTTCCTCTCCTTCTTGTTCTCTTTCCTCTTCTTCTTGTTCAATTCTTCTTTTCTCTTCTTCTTCTCTTTCCTCTTCTTCTTGTTCTCTTTCCTCTTCTTCTTGTTCTCTTTTCTCTTCTTCTTGTTCTCTTTTCTCTTCTTCTTGTTCTTCTTTCCTCCTCCTCTTCTTCTCTTTCCTCTTCTTCTTGTTCTCTTCTTTCCTCTCCTTCTTCTTGTTCACTTCTTCTTTCCTCTTCTTCTTGTTCTCTTTTCTCTTCTTCTTGTTCAATTCTTCTTTTCTCTTCTTCTTCTCTTTCCTCTTCTTCTTCTTCTCTTTCCTCTTCTTCTTGTTCTCTTTTCTCTTCTTCTTGTTCTCTTTTCTCTTCTTCTTGTTCTTCTTTCCTCCTCCTCTTCTTCTCTTTCCTCTTCTTCTTGTTCTCTTCTTTCCTCTCCTTCTTCTTGTTCACTTCTTCTTTCCTCTTCTTCTTGTTCTCTTTTCTCTTCTTCTTGTTCAATTCTTCTTTTCTCTTCTTCTTCTCTTTCCTCTTCTTCTTCTCTTTCCTCTTCTTCTTGTTCTCTTTCCTCTTCTTCTTGTTCTCTTTTCTCTTCTTCTTGTTCTTCTTTCCTCCTCTTCTTGTTCACTACTACTTTCTTCCTCTTTTGTTTGCTTCTTCTTTCCTCTTCTTGTTTTATTCTGCAGAAAACCCATACTTGACAATGCAACAATCGTAGAATCTAAAACAATTTTCCCCTCTTTCTCTATCAGTAATGAAATTTTTATATTCTTTTTGACGGTCAGAAATTTGCATGTTACCAGTGAAATCTTGTATTTGTGAGAATGTAACATTCTTAAATTATTCGCCTTATGAGCGGCTATCTTTTTTTTTTTTTGTTTTTCTCTCAATTTCTTTACATTCAATGCACGTGTGAATCTTTTTGCCGGCTGTAAGTCATTTTTTTTTTTTCTTTAATTGCTTTTTCCTTCAGTTCTCCAGCCATAGTAACCCATTGTATCTTAGTGGCATTATCATCTTGTTTGGGTGAAATGATGAAAAGAAAAAAAAATTATTGAAATAAGCAGTTGTTTGGTAGAAGATATCAAAAAGTGCATGATACAATGATTTTATATTTTCGGTTATTGGCTGCTAACACCTTTATGAAAATCATGAATTCAGATCACTTTATCATAACCATCTCCAAATTAGATTCTCTCTTATTGATAAAACTTTGGAAAATATATGCTTAGTCAACCATTTATTAGGTTGGTGCAAAAATAATGACGTAATAATGTCGTTTTTTGACGTTAAAAAATACGTCAAAAAACGACATTACTACGTCATTATTTATGCACCAACCTAATAGCACTGCTTTTTGGCTATAAAATGTTATTGTATGCCCCAAATCCTTTGTGTACCTAATTTCATTACAAGAGTAAACAGTTTAGCAGCGTCTTGGATTAAAATATGATAAAAAAAAAAAATAGAAATATGCATTCTGTCTCAGACTCTTAAGGCAGTGTAAAGTCCTGTTCTTACCCCTTCAGCAATAGCCCTTCTTTAGCCAAGCCCCTGCCATTCCTGAACCATTCCAGCCTATCTTTATTTTCTCATCATTTCATCTCTAACAAGTTCTCTCACACGTCACTGACTGTCAGAGGTGGAAGTGAAATAAGATGGCCACTGGCCAAAAATACCTTAGATAGTCTTGGACTGTATTCAGCTACAAAATTACCTACCAAAACTACTATCCGGTCTGTAATTATGAACTGTAGGAGGCAAGAAGGAAAAGCCTTGCCATTCAGTATTTAGTTTTCTGGGAGGCAGACATTCTTGCCATCAAAATCTACCTCTATTCAAAAATGTGGTCATTTTCTTCACTAATTTATCTTATAATAAAATCCAAAAGGTTCTGCTCTGGGTTGGCACCTTCTTCTTCCATGTAGTGTGTACCTTCAGGATGTTGGCGATCATATCTCTCCACTATTTCCTGTCCTTTGTAGCTCTTAGTAAACTTTGTCTTTTTGCTGTCTCTCTTAATCCCTGTTCTGCCAACCATTTAACAATCTTATTCTTCTATGTGCTGTCTCTCTTCAGGACATGTACGATCATGGCTCTCCACAATTTCCTGTCCTTTGTAGCACTTAATAAATTTCGTCTTTTTTGTTGACTCTCCTAAACCCTGTTCCATCATCCAATTACACAAAATCATTCTTCTTCTTCTTCTATGTGCCATGTCCCATCAGCATATTGGCAATCATGTGTCTCCACAACTTCCTCCCCTTTGTAGCTCTTAATAAATTATATCTTTTTGTTATCTCTCCTAAACCTTGTCCCACCATCCTTCTACTCAAGCTCACTAAATATGCTATGCGTTGTTTTCCACTGTCCCTCTTGTCTTCAGTCTGTCCTGTGAGTAACAGATTTTCCAAACCCTCATTATGTGCTTTTTTTGTTATCTCTCCCAATCCCTCTTCTTCCAAACACTTACACAAGATTGTTGGGTAGTTTATCAGCTGATTTTCTCTGTCTCTCTTGCCTTCAATGTCTCCTGTGAGGTTCCAATTTTCCAAACCCTCTTTCCTTGTTATGTGCCCTTGAAATTTAAATTCTTTCTTTCTAAGTTTCTATTTTGTTTCAGACTTCATCGTTGCTAGCATGTTCAGTTGCTATTCTCAATATCCTTCTGTAGAACTACATTTCTGTTACTTCAAGTCTCTTCTTTGTCTGTTATTTGATTGTCCAGCATTCACTGCCATATAGGAGGGCCAATATTATGTAACAGTGCAGCATACTTTTTGTTGTTTCTAATGAAATTTTCCCGTTTCTTATTACTTTGTTTAGCATTTGGAAGGCATCTTTTGGATTTTGATGTTGTATTTCTGTTCTCCATTAAAACACTTTCCAGATATTTAAATTGTATTGACTTTATTTTGGTATCTCCAATTTTTAATTCACATGTTGGTCTGCTCTTACAAAGTAATAAACTATCTTTTTTTTTTTTTAAATAATGTTCATCTTATACAAGACCTAAGAGCCACTGTAGATAGAGTGTTACTGAGGGCATAACTGCACCTTTTGTTTTTAACACTCCCATGAGTGTTAAAAAAAGCAAGAGGTGCAGTTTATGAAAATATGTTGGGAAGATAATGATTAACTCTAGACGAACAGATCAAGAGTGTTGTGATTGGAAAAACATCCTCTTGGGAGTTGGTTCCATAAAAAGTTGCTTGTGGCAAGAAGTTGATTGAGTAGAATTCTCACTAATGGATTATAAAGGGAATGCGGCTGGTTTGCTTCAGTGTATTTTGTTTTGAAGCTCTGAGAAGGTTAGAGTTGGTAGGCTGAAGGAATGTAGCTTGTTTGGACGATTTTCATGGAAACAGAGACAGAGTAGTGGGAGGTTTGCAATATCTTGTCTTTAAGAAAGAGAATGTTGAGTGGAAATTAATTCATCTCTTACGTGATGTCAATGAATACTCATTGCCACTTTTGTAATGCTTGTTGTAGTAGAGACTTTGTAATCGCAGATACAACTATAGTAACACTGTTGAACAATACTGGTGTCACATGCTTTTGAATAGCACTCGCACTAATAGTACTTGCTCGATAATATTCGCTTGAAAAGTAATCTATATAATGATCTGAATAGAGAAATAGTATAGTAAATAGAGTAGAGAATAGTGGTCTGTATAGTATAGAGGATAGAATAGAATGATGATCTGAATAGTAATAGAGGATAAACTAGAAATAGACGATCACTTAGATGTCACGCAACCTCCTACATATGCATTTCATCTATGGTCATGGGGTCTACTTAATTCAATAATGGGATCACCTGTGTTTGCTCACTGGTGATCTATGTTCAAACTCAAGTGTCGGCAGCAACAATTTATTCCTATATAACAATTCCCCACAAAGCTGCTTAGGCATTTCGGACTTTATCAAGACTAGAAAGTAGCTCGAACCCGGCTATGGCCGTAGTACTCCGTTTTTGGCCAGATCAGACACTTGTAAAGCTAGAGCGTAGCAGAAGGAGTCAGATACTTATTTGAGTGCTACACTGACCTGACCATTTTTCCAGCATTGTATAATGATGGGTTGTATACAAGAGTTCCACTTGAAGTCCAAGGGCTGCTTAAGTCCCAACAGACATTCAAGGAATAGGGTCTACTTGTGAGAACGCCATTCATTGTAGTACACAAAAATTCAGGGTCTGCTTGGTGATGATAGAACATGACTAGTTTAGTTTATGAGGACTATGGCTCTCCACAACTTCCTATCTGTTGTAGCTCATAGTAACATTTGTCTTCCTAATGTCTTTCCCACTTCCTGTTCAGCTATCTATTTATACAAGCTTATTAGATAGGATACTTCTTGTTTCTCTCCTTGTCTCTTTCCATCACGATGTCCTGTGAGTGCCCAATTTTCCAAGCCTTGTTTCCTTATTACATATCCAAGAAATTTCAACAGTACCATTCTAAGTGTGAGTGTCCTTTATGTTTTCATTTTCCTTAAATCTTCCTCATTGCTTGTATGTTCAGTCCATGGTATTCTCAACATTGTTTTGTAGAATCACATCTCTGTTGCTTCAAGTTTCCTCTTCATAGAAAATTGTCCAACACTTGCCGCCATATAGGAGGACTGATATCATGTTGGATTTCAGCAATGTTTTCTTCATTTTGCTTCTTATAAAATTTTCCTGTTTCTTAAATCTTAGGGATCGATAAAATGGATCAATTTTTCTTTTGCAATAATGGCACAGAAAAAACTTGAAATTCCATAAGAATGGCAGAAATCATCCTGCTTTTAACAGACTGCAAAAACTGAAGATGTCAATGTATGTGTCACTTACAAACAGAATTGGAAGTGATCTTAGAAGTTGTATTGGACACAATTTGATTCTTTTGCTAATTACCAAGTCTTGTCATGCCAGATAATTTCAAAACTGACAGATCAATCAGAAGAATTTCCTGTATTTTTTGTTTTAGCTTTTGTTTTTTTTTTTTTGTCTAGAAACATTTTTTTCTTTTTTTATATAGAAAGTTTTCTTCTTTTTTTTTTTTTATATCATAATGATCTCTTGTCATTTCCAATTTCCGAACAAACAATATATCAGGTATAAGATCTTTTAAGGAGGAAGGGAACATAAATACAATCAAAGGTCATATTTCTTAACTCTTCTGATACTAAACAGAATACTAAATGTTTCCTTATAAGGAAACAGCTAATATTACCATTACCGATATAATAACAACAACAACAATAATAATAATGAAAGCACATTTTAAAAACCAAGGCTGATAATATTCTGTCAGTTTTATAGCATGGCTAAACTAGTCATATATATATATATATATATATATATATATATATATATATATATATATATCCTTGGCTCTCCTGTCGATTTTGACATATGAGGGTCAAGCAGACCAGTTCCAAGGAACCGACAACCTGACACCAGCACATGAGAATTGATTATAGTGGTGAAGGTTTTGTGCAGAAACATCCGTACTTTTTAAAGGGCTGAATACAGGGACCTAGTGCACTACATGCCACAAGGTCCCCAAATGACCATCCGCTGGTTTTGAACTCGGAGTTGTTCTTCTCCTAGACCAGTTGCTATCCAAGGCTATAGAACTCAGTCTGTCCTGCTATTTACCCATAGCTGGAGGAAGAAGAGGTTCATACCTTTCCCAAGGGTATTAGCACATAAGTGAATGTAATGGATTCGACTGGAATTCGAACTTGTCTCTCTGTTTCCTTAATCCAAGCCATTATCCATTACTTCACCATGCCTCCATATATATATATATATATATATATATATATATATATATATATATAAGTTTTTTTTGTGTCTAACAATTGAGGGGCAGCATGCAAAATTTTGACATGAGGTGCACCGAAGTCATGACTCCCATTCATGTCCACATGCAAAAAGCTACCATGCTTTTAAAAAGCTAATTTTGAAAAAATAAATTTGAATTCCACAATTCACTTCATGAAACTTCAAAACCCCATTTTAACTCTGATTCAGGCAATAAGTCCAATCCCATCTGAAAGTCCAATTTGGGCTGAAAGTTTGATTTTGGTCAAAAGTCCAATTCCGGCCAAAAGACCGATTTGGGCTGAAAATTGAGTTCTTCAAATCACAAACTCTGCAGAATTTCAAAACCTCACGTCACGAAACCTTTCACTTTAATTCTGATTCCTTGCCATTTTTAAGAAATAAAATGGATTTCCTCAATTCATAAAGTTTTTGGAAATATTTTAAACTGAATTTAAAACAAAAATGTTCAAATTCACAAAGTTTTTGTGTTACTTTAAGATTAAAGTAACACAAAAATTAAAATTAAAACTTTTAAAATTATTTTTCAGTTATCTTAAAATTTGTATTTTTAACAATTTCCTCCTCCTCCGGAAACAAATCCCAATGCTGGATGTGTAAGTACCAGTTTAAGGGCAAATTTTCAATCTTGGGATCATCCTGATTCCAAAAAGGTATTATATTTCTATATAGAGCAAGTGTGGAATCAGAGAGAGGGATTTTAGATACAAGGAGGCAGACAGAATTTGCTATTTATTTAGATGGTTATGCTAATATTAACTGTTTCCTTATAAGGAAACAGTTGGCATTCATTTTGGCAGCCATTACTTTTGGTTGAAATTTATAAAATCCTTCTATTAAAACAATTTTTATTTTTTTATATTGTTGGGGTTTTCTTCCCCGGTTGCATGTTTGTTTGTTCTTGGTAATGTGAGTGGAATGAAAAGAACACCCAAAACTCGAAAATATCTATTTAACAGCTTTTGTTTGGTTGAAAAAGGGGGACAAAATAGTAGTAATTTGCATGGAAACATGGGGTTTTCCTAGTTGACAATGTTCTTGAGTACAATATTTGCTTTTGCTGAGAGAGATTTCTCTGCTAGTTCTCATGTAGGAGGAACAAGAAATCCAAGTGTGAAACTGCTAGGATAGGCCTTTTTTTTTTTTGCAGCAAGGATTCAGTGTAGTTCTCTTTGGAGAGTGTTTTGAAGTGAGATCTTTCTGACAGTTCCTGCAGGAGAAATGAGAAATCTAATGTCAAGATACCAAGACAGGCCGTGTCTTTTGCTGCAAGGTTTGAATGTAGTTTCCTTTAGAGGGTGTTTGAAGGGAGAGTTCTCTGGCAGTTCCTGCAGGAGGAATGAGAAATCTAATGTCAAGATACCAAGACAGGCCGTGTCTTTTGCTGCAAGGTTTGAATGTAGTTTCCTTTAGAGGGTGTTTGAAGGGAGAGTTCTCTGGCAGTTCTTGCAGGAGGAATGAGAAATCTAATGTCAAGATACCAAGACAGGCCGTGTCTTTTGCTGCAAGGTTTGAATGTAGTTTCCTTTAGAGGGTGTTTGAAGGGAGAATTCTTTGGCAGTTCCTGCAGGAGGAATGAGAAATCTAATGTCAAGCTGCCAAGATAGGCCTCATCATTTGCAGCAAGGATTGTGTGTATCCCTTTGGTAGGAGTCTCAAATGGAGAGGTTGCCGAAAGTGAGAAATGATAAAGAGAGATGGCCATGTGCTAGAGGCTGCTGAAATGCAAGATGAAATGGAGGCCAAACAGGACTTGGCCAAGTCTTTTATAACCTCGGGAACTTCTGGTTGTACCCTGCTGATTATTTCTGTTGTTGCTGCTGCTGATCAAGCAAAGTATGGAAGCCCCCATATGCCACAATAGCCAACAAGTGAGATAGTCTTTTATAAAATAAGTTTCTCAAATAACCATTATTGCTCTTTCCAGTATTAGTGGGGGTTTCCTTCCTAACCTTTTATTTGAAGTGGTATGGAATTTCAACATCTTAATTAAGCCATTATTTTCACTTCAAGTTAAACATACTATCTGTTTTAGTTGGTGCTTCTCTGGAAAGTCCTCAAGTGTTGTGGTTTCTGATATTTGGTTGAGTTCTTTATTTGGAATTCTAATGGCTCTTGCTAAAATCTACAAGCTTCATTCAAAACCATTTTTAATCATTGCTCTGGGGTGGTAGCACATGTTAGGGTCCCAGCTAATGAAATCGCCAAACAATAACAATACACTAAGATAACATAATAATATATTTTTATAGTAAAATTACCAGCAATACATTTTTCTATTGTAAAATGACTAACAAAACATATTTATCGTAAAATTATCAATAATATAATTTTATAGAAAAATGACCAACAATACATTTAATCTGTAGTTGAAGGCATACAGTTATGTTTAACATATATTTAGTTGAAGGCATAAAATTGTGTTCAAAATGTTTAGATTATGGCATTAAATAACCCATAGAGGTTGATATACGGCTAAACTAAATCAACCCTAATCATTGATCTGAGTGGGGTTGTATTTAGCTGACAGTTTAGACATTCCGGAATAATTTTGGCACCATGCATGGTGATTTTTTTAAAGTATTGCTTAGATGTGACACAAAGCCAAAAGTATGGGGCACCCAGTGAGGATCGAACTCATTATTCAGTAGATTTAGAAAGTCAACCATTAAACCACATAGAAGCACCATGCATGACATTCATATGAAAGTCAGGATCTGATGAGGTATTTAAGAACATGAATCGAGATACCTAGCCATTATTATATGTCTATATTTTTATATATTCTTGATTGGTGGGTGCAGCATGATCTAACTATCGCAATTAGCCCCCGTCATTATATAACGCATTTGAAATCACGGACGAGGTGAGGGCGTCTTATCTTCAGAAGCAGCTCAGGAATTGCTGGTAGACATTTTGGTTTTGTAGCAAATGTTTTGTATTTACTAATTTGATATTGGTATAAAATGACAATTGGAAAAAAAATCTTAGATTTTGCCGACACGTTTCATCTTCCGACTTTTTTAAGGCAAAAATGAAATCAAAATGTTTTTGTTGTTATAGTTACATTAAAAAATCCAAATTTAAAAAGATAGACACCTCTGTCTAAGCCTTTTTTTTCTGATTAATGTAAATTACCTTTATAGTAAGGAATTTTTTTTTTTTCATGTCAACAATATAGTTAAATTCCCAGATCAATTCTGTGGACAAGACAGATTAGTATAAAATGATAATTTGATATTCTGAATTTTTATGATGGATTTAGGTGGCATCGCTGTCTTCATTTCCATGAATATAGTGTGATGATAATATCAACCATTTCCCTATAAGGAAACATTTTGTATTTATTGATGGAGCAACCAATACTATTTTCAGTTTAAATTTATAAAATATTTCTCTTAAAACATTTTTAGGAACAAAGGTTTTTCAAGTTCAGTAGCTTTTATCACTCTTTCCAGTACTGATGGGGGTTTACTTCCAAACTTCCTATTTGAAGTGGTGTGAAATGTTAACATCTTGATTATGCTATTATTTTCTCTTTGATTTTCATGTTCTATCCATTTTAGTTGTTGCCGTTGTTGGTAGTCCTCAAGTGATGTTTTTTAGTGATTCTGTGGTGCCAGCATACAAAGAAAGATGATTTTTGCCAAAGCTCTCAGGCTTCACTCACTTAAATCCTTTTTTACCATTGATCTTAGGAAGTATTTATATTCAGGTGACAGTTCAGGTGTTTTTAAATGGGTTTGGTATCATGCATGACATCCAAACGAAAGCCTGATCTGATGAGGCCTTTTGAGAACATGACTAGTTTTCAGGTTAATGTTTTGGTTTTGTAGCAATTGGCAGTATTAGGTGAAACTATCTCTTGTGCAGCCTATTCTATGTTCAATTTCCTTTTCTCCTATACTAAATTTGTTATAATTGATCTATACACCAAAGTATCTCCACATCTTAAATTTTTATGATGGATTCAGTGTAGGTGAGATCACTGCCAATTCCAAATCATAATTTCTGTTTTGGGCAGGTTTATCTTGAGTCCTATTTATTAGAACACTTGGTAGAATATGTTGATGCTCTCTTCAAGTTGTATATGGAGATGTCCTTTTTGAATATATGTTTGACTGCCCTGTCAGCTGGGGCTTTAGAATACGCTGACTGCACCTCTGTAGAGGGGTAAGACCCCCCCCCAATGAGGCGTCCTTGGTATGACATTAAATTGCATCCAACAGCAAGGCGTCTGATCAGGAGGTTTTGAGGAGCATGGAACCACCTCTTAATTGCTGCTGTTCCCAGGTCCACCTTGACCCAGGGTGGTAGCACCTGTTAGGGTCCCAGCTATGGGCAAATAGGGAACTCCTAGTTTTTCCAAGTCTTACTCACGTCCTCGGTATGACGATAAACTACATATGCGTCCTGGGTACGGCGATAAACTACATCCAACAGCAAGGTCTCAGATAATGTTTTCGGAAAGATAATGTTGCCAGCTCTAAGTTTTTGAAACAATAATGTTGCCAGTTCTAAGTTTTTGAAACAGTGTTGCCAGCTCTAAGTTTTTGAAACAGTGTTGCCAGCTCTAAGTTTTTGAAACAGTGTTGCCAGCTCTAAGTTTTTGAAACAGTGTTGCCAGCTCTAAGTTTTTGAAACAGTGTTGCCAGCTCTAAGTTTTTGAAACAGTGTTGCCAGCTCTAAGTTTTTGAAACAGTGTTGCCAGCTATACGTTTTTTGTAAGAGATAATGTTGCCAGCTATACATTTTTTGTAGAAAATAATATTGCCAGCTATACGATTTTTGTAAAGAATAATGTTGCCAGCTATACATTTTTTTTTTAAACAATAATGTTGCCAGCTATATATTTTTATTCCATACAAAATAGGCATTTAAAATTCATATAAACTGGATTTGGCATTAAATAACCCACAGTGGTTGATATGCCATAAAACCCAAACAAACAAACAAATATATGTTTGTGCAAAGTTCATATGAAACATTTTGAGAAGATTTTTTTTGTTATTTTGATAAAATTGGCTGCTATGTTTTTATGTAGTCAAAAAAATTATCAGCAATACATTTTCATAAAAGAAATTACTAAATCTCCCAAGAAAATTAAATTTCAGTATTAAATGTCCCATAAGGGGTTGATATGTCGCTAAACAAACCCAAGCTCTATCTTTTAATACTTTGCTTAGTTTTCTGAAGGCATCTTCCACTAATCCTATCCTCCCCCAGATATCTATGTTAAACTTTGTCATCTGTTACTATGTTAGCCAGAAAGTTATATTTCTGTGTCTGTTTGACCAATCCCCAATATCTAGTTTGTACTTTGACCTATCTCATTTACTGACAACTATGCACTTTATCTTCTTACAGCTGATAGTTTGTCCTTTCTTCTGTCTTTACTACCTTGTCAGAGATCTATGCATTGTTCATTTCATTTTTTCTGTAATGATTGTTGAATATCTTTCACCAAATTTTGCCCTCCTCAAAAAAATTACCAGCAGTATATTTTTGTAAAAGAAATTACTAATGCTCTAAAGAAAATTAAATTTTGGCATTAAATGACCCATAAGGTGCTGATATGTCATGAGACAAACAAAACAAACATTCATTTGTTCATCATTTTCTTTGTCTGTTACACTCAACCGGCTCAACCTGTTTAATTTTTGTTTGTCAAGTCACCTCATGATGCAATCTGAACCTCAAAGGCTACCCTAAAATAACATCGGTGACCCTGATATGATAATTCTACAAAAAAGATATTTGAATGTCCGAACAATGTTGGATATGTAAATGACTCTTTGCAAAGTTTTGGTGCTAACAACAGCAAGAAAACATTTGTGTGTTCAATGAGTATTGGACTGTGTCATAGATTGCTTACTTAGCTAAAAATTTGACAGTTCGAAAAGAAACTTTCAACTGAAAGTCTTGGTGGTGTCTGTCATCATAATTGTAATTGCGAAAATGAGTAATGGAAAAAAAAAAACAGAATCAGAAGATGCAAAAAATTGAAGAAAACAAATAAAGAGGGAAGAAAAAGAAAATAGACAAGTGGAAGACATGACTTTGGAAAAGAAACTCAAAAAAATTCTAAAAAGCTGTGTCAGGTAAAAAGAAAGATTTTGAAACATAGTCAAAAAAAAAAAAATAATATATTCCAGATCACTCCTCTGATTTGGCTTTAACAGCTCAGCGGGGTGGGGGGAAACTTGTAACTTTCAGTACCTTTAAAACCAAGCGAGCTATATTTATGACCAGATCATGATGAAACATCGGTTCTCAAACAATCGCCAAAGTTAAGCAACATTGATCCTGGTCGGTACCTAGATGGCTGACCACTTAGGTGTGCAGGTGTTATAATGGATAATAATTCTGAATTGTTAATTTGAGAGCTGAGTTCCAATTCCCATTAGGTTCATTATATTCACTTACATGCAAATACCCTTGGGAAAGGTATGAATGCACCTCTTCTCTCCCCAACTATGGGTTAATTAATATGACCTTGTATTGCTAATACCTTCATTTATTCAGTTAGTGCATTTTGCACTACTGTGGTCACCACTCCCCACCATCTCACAACTTTGGTTCATGATGACATTCAAGGCAAAGTAACAATGGCTTTCTGGTTCCTTTTGCAATGGGGATATTGAGGTTATCCCATCCCTCCTCTCAGAAGATAAGGAAACAGGACCTAAAAGGCAGCAGGTGGCTTGAATTCAGCATTTTCCTTGTTGACTGATTGCCAGCCTAGGTTCTAGAGCTGAGTCTGTCCTGCTGTTTACCCATAGGTTGGGAGGAGATGGATTCATACCTTTCCCAAGAGTATTAGCACATAAGTAAATGCAATGAACTCAACTGGAATTCAAACTTGGCTCTCCGGTTCCTCAATCCAATTTTATATTATATAGACTTATAGCTATACATTAAGAAATGGACAAAGTCCGACAATTTATTTATTAAAGACATTTTTATGTTTAATGTTCTTTTTATAGATACAAGTATTTAAGTAAATGCTCTGTTTATAATAAACAGTATTAAATAACATTTACCGGCCTGAATATCCGAGAAATTTTCATAGAAAATATTCGTCCTTTGACAGGATTCGAACCTGCATCCTATACGGAACCGTCATTTACGCTGACGTGCCTTAACCGACTCGGCCACAAAGGAGCGTTTGGTAGGCAAGGTCGAATTTACTGCTTATAAACTTCAATCTTCCATGAATCTCGTACATTCATAACTGCTCATGGCGTATCAAATATAGCTATATTACATTCCCGTATGAACACCGATGTTAAGCAACATGGAACCTGGTCAATACTTAGGTGACTGCTTAGGAATACCAGGTACTGTAAGTTTCATGTAATGGATAATGGCTCAGAATTATTAATTGGAAAGCTGAGTTTCAATTCCAGTTGGGTTTGTTATATTCACTGATGTGCAAATACCCTTGGCGTAGGTATGAATCCACCTCTTCTCCTCCCATCATTAAAGCATTATTATCTCCAAAAAATCTATATTATAAATATAAATATCAGTGTATCCCTGTGTAAGACTTTTTTTCACTTTGCTCCTAGAGGCTGTAGCCCAACATATCATACCATTTTGGAATCAGGCTAACTCTGTGAGAAAATTAAAAAGACTCTGGACCAGATCTGGACCTGCAATCCTGAAATTTCAGATTTCCAAATTTTCATTACTGTGATTATTTTGGGATTCTGCCATTTTGGTTTCTACTGATAAGAACAATTAAAGGGACACAACTTTCTATCTTTCAATAGCTCATGTTAAAATGAAAAAAATACTATTTTCAAACTACAGTGTTTCAAAATAAAATTGTCCATGTTTTTAACTTTACTCCTAGACATCACAGCCTAACGTATCATACCATTTTGGAATCAGGACAACTCCATGAGCAAATTAACGACATTCTGGGCTGCAGATTTGAATCTGCATTTCTGAGATTTTGGATTCCTAAGTTTTCATTCCTGTGATTGTTTTTGACGACTTTTTGCAACAGACTATTTTGTACAATAACAATTTTATGACTTGGAAATAAATTTGGGAATAATTGAAATTAAGTGTGAAATCCAGCCATGAAATAAAAAAATACTTTCCATGTAAACAATTAGTTTATGTGCAAAGTAAGGATCTACGTACATCAAATTGTCTTTACATTCAATGGCAACAGAAGACTTATCGTTGAACTTTTAAAAGGTAAGCTTAAATATTGATGTAATACTTAAATGCAGCGATCAATTTTGAGTTTTTTTGTAGTTTATTGTTGTCTATCGCATCTACGCCTCCTTACCTATTGTGATGAAGGCCCAGTCAAGAGCCTTCCACGGGAGTGAGCTGAAGTGCCACCTGATAGGGCGGCTTTTAAGCTAGTAAATGAATAAAATTGAATACAAAATATTTAGATTTTGGCATTAAATAACCCATAGAGGTGTTGATATGCTCCAAAAAAAAAACCGAAAAAAAAAACAACCGACTAAGTATCATTTCATCATCACTGATCAGATCTTGAGTTTTCTCCACTCACAATGAATGACTGCTCTCTGTTTTCTTTCCTGTTTAGGATTGTGTTTCCAGTTCCTTATAAAGTCGACTTCAACACTAATTCTAACATCCCTGTCTGAATTCTGAATTGTTTTTCACTATTTATTTTTCTCCTCTCCCAGTAGGAGAATATAGATTCACCTAAGGCTCTGTTTATACTCCTCCCTGCTCTTTTGAAAAGGCATAAATATTTATCAATTTGTTTCCTGTTTAGGATTGGGTTTCCAATTCCTTCTAAAGTCGACTTCAACTCTATAATTCTAACATCTCAGCCTGAACTCCTATAATTTCATTTATTAATTATTTATTCATTATTTTATATTTTCTCCTCAGTAGAATTAAATATGTTTACCTATCATCTGGTTTACAACTCACCCCAGTCTTTTGAATGAGAGTAGAGATTTATCCCTTATTTCCTGTTTAGGATTGGGTTTCTATTTGCTTCTAATGTCTCTGCCTGAACTCTGAAATTTTATTTATCAATTATTATTTTTTCTCCTCGACAAAAGTAGATATATTGACCTATCATTCGGTTCATATTCCTCCCTGGTCTTTTGAACAGGAGTAAATGCTTTCCCTTGTTTAGTATTGTGTTTCTAGTTCCTTCTAAAGTTGACTTCAACTCTATAATTCTAACATCCCTGTTTGAAATCTGAATTGTTTTTCATTAATTATTTATTTTTCTCCTCTCTCAGTAGGCAAATATAGATTCACCTAACACCCTGTTTATAATCCTCCCTGGTCTTTTCACAGCTAGGACCCGCCATGACATATGAACAGAGTTGACTTATATTCATTCAATTCATATTCCATTAGTAAGAGGTTCCACTCAGCCAATTTCTTTTCCAGAAGAGAGGATGCTTCCCCAATCACTACAATCTTAACCTCATCTTGTATAGGGTCAGCCATTATCTATCCTACATATCCTCCACCTACTTTCTCTTCTTACATCCATACAAAAATTTCATTAACCCTCTACCTTGGTCTTGGTCTTGCACTGGGTGAGTATTTAGGAAAAAAAATGTAATACTACTACTAATAATAATAATGATGATGGAGACAAGAATACTTATGAAGACAGTGCTGAGTGACAATAGTACTGATTAGTCATTTTCTGACTTTCCAATTCAATTATGGCATTGATCTCTTGTGTATGATTATTTTCATGGTCTGAATAAGGTGGTCTGTCAGAATAAATGTTCCAGGCAAACTTACAATGCCAACGGCTTTGGATTGTCTGCCACAATCTGAAAATCACTGAAGAAAATCCACAGACTTTGTAACTTATGTTGCCAGACAATTGAATGGTCTGGTTTTGTTTTCTTCTCTTTTCTGTTATCATCACTCTTTGAAAATTTTGAAAGAAGGAAGGAATGTGCCATCATTTGAAAGTGGTAATTTTGTTCCGTTTCTAACAAGCTCACATTTGTGGTCTTAATTCCACTCAAACATTGAGTCAGCAGCTCAGAATCTTTCTCTGATTTTCCGTTATTTTCCTCTTATCCCATTTTGATAATCGGTAATTGTGTTTGGTATTAAAATTTGATGACAATCAAGTCTCTTTTTCTTTGTTCACTGCTGTCATCCCAACCCACAATTCATTCCATCTTTGCTAAATCATTTATTCACTTATCTTCATCTCCTTTCATTAACCTTTGTTGTTTTCCTTTTTCTATTATGTACTATGATCATGGCTCTCCAATTCTTATCCTACATAGCTCTAAGCCAGAGGTCGGCAACCTGTGGCAAGTGTACCACACATAGCATACCAAGCAATTTCCAATGGCATGCAGCCGCAAATGACATCACAAAGTCCGAACCAATAACTGCTACAATGCAAAGAAGATATTTATCTGTTTCAATTTTAATATATACTAAAGTATATATTCTATATATTGCTATATAAAATATATTGTAGAACAGGTATATTGACATTATTTACATTATTTAGACTACTGTCCTCATCTTTGTCACCATATTTATCACAATGTTTCGGCCGTCATACGCTCTGGCCTTCTTCAGGTGGTTGGAATGTCGAACTGAACCCTTTATTTCGCTCGCTGGGGTTGACTGTTCTAGTTCCACATGCCATGTTTTTTAATGGATGTCAGTTATCAGTTATCTCCTGTTAATTTCCCTCTGAAAGTTCTCCACTGCCTTAACCGGGTATTGAACTCACACTCTTTGGGTCCTGTCACTGGATCTAGCTAACACCTTTATCCATTGTATATTGACCTTGACTTGCACAAAAATATGTATGCTGTTGGCACAATGAATAATTTTAAAACCTTAAGTCGGCACATAGCAAAAGATTGCCGACCCCTGCCCTAAGCAATGTTTGTCTTTTCACTACCACTCCCAATCCATGTTCTTTTGTCTATAAGATCGTTAGGTAGGTGATCATCGCTCTCCACAACTTCCTATTTTTTGTAGGTGTTACTTGATGTTTTCCTCTGCCCCTCATTATACCCCAGCTTATCCTGTTCAGACATCAGTTCTCATATGATCACTGAAGTTAAACATCAAGCCTGGTCAGTAGCTAGGTATGAATCCACCTCTTCTCCCCTCATCTATGGGTTAATTAGTAAGACTTTTATCATTAAATATATGATCCATTGTTAAAGATGCAGGGAATATAGTTGGTTCCCTGTACCACTTCAGTAAGTACCTGCTGCTATCCTCTACCTTTAGAAGAGCTAGATCAGGCTGAAAATGGATTACTGTTGTCATATTTGGGCGGGAGCTGCCCAGATTCCAGTTTCCAGTCTTGATAGAGTTCAAAAGTATCCCTGAGTCCTTTTGAGTAACAATTTATTTCGCATCCTCCACCCTCTCTCTCACAGGCAGAATGTGGCAAGACTGCCACCTGCTCTAGGACCCACCCTGCCACTTATATTGTAGCAAACCACCATCTGTATTCCATCAGTGAGAATTCAGTTCCACTTGAACAGTTTCATATCAGATTAGTTTTTGTGAATGATGGGGGAATCCAGTGGGTTGAAAAAAGACATCTATATCCTACATTCCTTTATGACATGGACAATCAAGGCTCTTCACAACTTCCTATACTTTGTGGCTCTTAGCAACATTTCTTCCTTTGCTGATCTGCCTGACACCCCCATTCCTCCATCACACCAGCTCATCAAATAGATGACAGACTGCCTTCTCCTATATCTCTTGCCCCTGATATATCCTGTGAGTATTGTTTTCCAAGCCTTTCTTCCTCATTATGTATCTGAGAAATTATTCTCTTTCTGTAAGATAGATATTACTAAGAGCTACAAAGGATATGAAGCTGTGGAGAGCCATGATTGTCAATGTCATGAATGGACATGGAACATGCAAGAAAAAGACTGACTTTTGCCAGTGACAAGCCAGTGTAGAAATTGCGGAATCTGCATTTGAAATTTAACAAGGTTTCTGTTATCATCAAGATAATTTTCAGGATAAGAGACTGTGGAAGAAGAAAACTAGAAAATTTCTAAACTTTGTTTTTTTTTTTTTTTATTTCTTTTGATCATCAGATCTGTTGACAGAATTAAAAAAAAAATTAAGCATTTGTAAAATTATGTCAAAAATATCCATTTTAAACCAAGATTTTGTAGCAATATATGATTACACTCATTGTACATATTGGAATTAGAAGAATGACCCCTTAAATTTCAGGATAGGAAAACTTCAGAATTCTTAAATTTGCTTTTTTTTTTAAAAAAAAAAAAATTCTAATTGACAAAAATTAAAAAAAAAACAAACATCCATCCATCCATCTATCTATCTATCTATCTATCTATCTATCTATCTATCTATCTATCTATCTGAGCCTGTTCATATCTATCTGTCTCTTTTTCATACCTATCTATCTCAGTCTGTCCATATCTATCTATCTATCTATCTATCTATCTATCTATCTATCTCAGTCTGTCCATATCTATCTACCCCAGTATGTCCATATCTATCTACCTCAGTCTGTCCATATCTATCTATCTCAGTCTGTCCATATCTATCTATCTCAGTCTGTCCATATGTATCTACCTCAGTCTGTCCATATCTATCTATCTCAGTCTGTCCATATCTATCTATCTATCTCAGTCTGTCCATATCTATCTATCTATCTATCTATCTATCTATCTATCTATCTATCTATCTGAGCCTGTTCATATCTATCTGTCTCTTTTTCATACCTATCTATCTCAGTCTGTCCATATCTATCTATCTATCTATCTCAGTCTGTCCATATCTATCTATCTCAGTCTGTCCATATCTATCTATTTTAGTCTGTCCATATCTATTTATCTATCTCAGTCTGTCCATATCTATCTATCTATCTATCTATCTATCTATCTATCTATCTCAGTCTGTCGATATCTATCTATCTCAGTCTGTCCATATCTATCTATCTCAGTCTGTCCATATCTATCTATCTCAGTCTGTCCATATCTATCTACCTCAGTCTGTCCATATCTATCTACCTCAGTCTGTCCATATCTATCTATCTCAGTCTGTCGATATCTATCTATCTCAGTCTGTCCATATCTATCTATCTCAGTCTGTCCATATCTATCTATCTCAGTCTGTCCATATCTATCTACCTCAGTCTGTCCATATCTATCTACCTCAGTCTGTCCATATCTATCTATCTCTGTCTGTCCATATCTATCTATCTATCTATCTATCTATCTATCTATCTATCTATATCTATCTCTCAGTCTGTTCATATCTATCTATCTATCTATCTCTGTCTGTTCATATCTATCTATCTATCTATGTCTGTTCATATCTATCTATCTATCTATCTATCTATCTCTGTCTGTTCATATCTATCTATCTATCTCAGTCTGTCCATATCTATCTTAGTATGTAGCACTTTTTAAAGAGAATGTATATACTACACTCTGCCCTGTCCTAGGGAAATACCAGAGAGCAATACTTTGGTAATGGGTAGAGAATGCAGATACGACACTTTTCATCTTTGGCAGTGGGTCATGTAGGGTCATTTTCATGAGTGCACATACAGGTTTCATTATAGACATGAGTATTAATCAAACTCCTAATCTCTGATGGATACCATGCTTTTAAATGTATCTCTCTCCCCCCCTCTCTCTCTGTATATATATATATATATATATATATATATATATATATATATATAAAATAAGTAAAGCAATCCTTAAAAATCCATTCCAGTTATAATTTATTTCATGAATATATTTATTTAAATATTCATCTCTTCAGACTGAAGGTTTTTTTTAGAAAAAAATCCTCTATGGAATTATCCCTATTAATTAACAATTGGTATTTTATATATATTTATATATATATATATATACATATATGGAGGAACAATTAGTAAATAGTGGCTCAGATTGAGGAATCAGAGAGCCAATTTTGAATTCCAGTCAAAGCCATTACACTCACTCATATACTAATACCCTTGGGAAAGGTATTAATCCTCTTCTTCCCTCCAGATATTGGTAAATAGCAGGACAAATTGGGTTCTATAGCCTTGGATGGCAACTGGTCTAGAAGGACAACTCTGGATTCAAAACCTCTAGAGGGTCATTTGGAGACATTGTGGTACATAGTGCACCAGGTCTCTGTATTTGGCCCTTCAAAAAGTGTGATTGGTTCTGCACAAAGCCTTCACCACTATAGTCAAATCATATATACTGGTGTTTGGGCTGTCAGTTCCTAAGAACTGAGCTGCTTGACCCTCATATGTTGAATACAACGAGAGTCCACTATATATATATATATATATATATATAAGGTATAAAATGACAATTTGAAAAAAATCTTTGGAAAGTGCCTGAAAACCATACCACAGGTTAACCCAAGCCTTATGAGTGAAATTGGGTAGGCAGAACACTTGGTGGACTGTCGATAGCTGTACTAGCACAAAGTCACAAGTCATTGTGGCCGAGAGCTTGAGTGTGCTGGCTCTGTTCAGATCATGCTAGATAACATGCTCTCTCCCAGAAACTGTAACTAAGGTCTGCTCAGCATAGTTGCAGTATAAACTACAGGTTGGCTTTGTGGGTGTTGTACAATCACAAATGTGCCTGAGTAAGCATCTGAATTAGGGATTGGCTAGCCACCCTAATAGATAGGTATCCTCGAATATGAGTGTCCACCTATCATATATATATGTGTGTGTGTGTGTGTATGTACGTGTATATATTATATATATATATGTATATATTATATACATGTATATGTATATATATATATATATATATATATATATATATATATATATATGTATGTATGTATGTATGTGTGTGTGTGTGTATCGTGTTTTTTAGGAAGACATCTGTGGCAACTTTTCCACAGTTGCCACTCTTTGTTTAAGGAAATATATAGGCATCAAGTTTCTTCACAAAATCTGATTATTTACCCCACCCCATAACCCAGTGTCAGTGCCTACCTTTAATGCAGCAAAACATTTTTTTTTTAGCAAGAAAATAACCTGACAGATTGGCAGACCTACAAGAATAAGAAAACCTGAAAATTTACTGATATATATTTGAGAGAATATGATAAATAATTTTTTTTTTTTAAATTGTTTCTTCCGAACCAGGGTCACTTAGATGCAAATGGTTACTGAGAAAATGTGAAAATGTTAGTAAGGAGAAAAGACAATAAAAGAACAGGATTCAGGAAGACAGAAGATGGCGATTAATGTTGTATTTGTACTTTTGAAGATTGTAGATGATAAGAAAGGAAGAAGCTGGAAGAGAATTCCACAAGTGAGAAGTATGAGAAAAAAACTGTTAGAATAAAATGGGGAGATTATTAGATTAATAGACATAGTCTCATGTGGATTAATAGATTATTTATATACATTATCTCTTGCAAATGAATAAATTATTAGATTAATAGATATAGTCTCATGTGAAGTAATTACGCAGGAGGAAAACTCATCAGAATGATTGGCAATTTGAAAGTGACTGAAGTCAAGATATCTGAACTGATAACATTACAGACCCCCTTTTTTGAATTTTATCAATAATCTCATGATATATAGCAGGAGCACCATCCAGATATGGCAGCAATATTCAATGTTTGGTCAAAAAATGGTAGATTTATAAATATACAAGAGATATTCGGGCAAGAAAAAAATGTCTAGTACAGCGCTTCTTAAACTATGCGACACGACCCCAAATGAAGTTGTGAAGTGAAATGTTGGTACTGTGAAAATTAAATTCAAACAATTGAATTTCAGTTTATATGTATACTAGCAGTATAACCCGGCTTTGACCGGGTCTTTCATTACTGGAGCAGTTTAAGTTTAAAGTCAGCACGCCCAAAAACCAGTATAACTAACACTTGAATTTCATTCTGTATGTTAGTTCACAAATGTAAAATATTTAATGTTATGTGCCATGCAAGCGCTGTGGCAATAAAATGCACATGCAGTGCCGTTGAGACTAAGTGCAGTGACAACGGATGTATTTTCAGTGTAGTTGGTTAATACCTGGGGTTGCAGAAAATCTTATGATGAAAAATGGATTCATGAATGAAAGAAGTTTAAGAAGTGCTCAGACCTAGCAGTTTAATCAAAATAATTCCTGTCTGTGGAAAATGTGAGATCAAGAAGGCACAATAAGTTGCTCACCTGGTGGTTAGTGGAAAATATCTGACAAATGATAGGAATTAAGTTATTGTCTGAAGAAGTCCTTTTGAAGAATAAAACACATCACATAAGGGTTTTATTTTCCAGTTACACTCTTCTGCAAGTTAATTAAAACAAGTGCTTTAGTTTCCTTCCTTCCTCGTTTGGTCACTGGAATGACAGGGTGTAATCAATTTCTATTTTTTTCTCAGATTAGGTCATTTTCGGTGGTGTGTAATAATATGAATCTATTTTCAGGGTGTATGATGAAATTTGTTTGACCTTGAAAAATATTGCATTGTCTGTGATTGCATCAGATTTTCATCATGCCCAAACGCTATTGTCTTGACTGTCGATTAGTTGTCCTACAGCCATTGTCTGTGATGGATGTTACTCTAAGGAAGTGTATGAAAATTGTAACACTCCACAAACACACTGGCAAGCCTTACCAGTGAGCAAATCAAAGTACTATAGACTGCTCTTTTCTCTTCTGATTTAAATACAATCGTGAATATCTGGTCAATCTGCAAGGAACGACTTCATGGAATGGACAAACAAAGTACTAATATGTGCACTGGGTCATGTTTCATTGGAAAATATGAAAAAAGTAAATAATAATGGAATTATTCATTTTGTTTCAATTAATTTCCACAAGAGTGTATATATTCACAAATATTAACAAATTCATTTTTTTTGTGCAAAAACTTTGCTCACAAAAAATTAAAATATCGACTTCTTTTTGGATATGGAAGTGAAACATAGTTTTACTCTATCAGATTATAATATCAGATAAATAATTGTCTGAAGAAGTCCTTTTGAAGAATGAAACACATTACATAAGGGTTTTTTCCAGTTAGTTTACTTTATCAGATTTGGAATATTCAACTCGAGACAAAATATCAGAGAAACATTTCCAAGACAACAACAGACATCTCTAATTTCAAATGACAGTCTTCAAGAATATTTTATGATGCAAATTAAAATTTAGTGGACTTGCCATTCACACATTGTTATGGTTTAAATCTATCAAATCAATTATCTTCTCTTGTGGAATATTTATCTAGACTGCACTAAAAATGGTGGTCAGAAAATTCAACATCAACATTTTGTTTATGTACATGGCTGCTGTTTTAAGCAACATATGCAGCTACTTAAAATTGAATTCTAGCTGAGTTTGTTATATTCTTTTACATACAATACCCTTAAGAAAGGTACGAATTCATCACTTCTCTCTCCAGCTATGGGTTGAATAGCAGGACAGACTGGGTTCTATAGCCTTGGTTGGCAACCTACTGTGAGAAAATTTTCTGTCATTGATAGAAAGGCATTATCACTGAAGCATTTATCATGTATAGCACTTAGCTGTCAGACTGATCACTTTACCAAATTCAAGTTAATGCAGTGTGTGTCCCACCTCAGATAACAAGTGAGTTTACAAGAAAGGGTTGTGTTTGTATATCCTATATAAGTTTTTTTTTTTTTTTTCAGGGATACTATATCCAATAGGGCAAAGAAATGTGTAGACAGCATTAGTGTTAATGGATTTGATTGTACTGAGGTTTTATTGTTGATTACTATATTAAATTTTAAAGTTTTTATAACAGATAATAATGATAGATTTTATTAATCTCTGTAGTTTTTATGTATTTATAAATTTTGCTTTTTATAGCTATTACATCTTGTTTATAGTTTGAGTACATCTGGTTAAATAAAATTATATTTCTCATAATACTCTAAATCAGTGGTTCCCAACTGATCTTGGGCCATACCTCACTTTGGTATTTGTAAACTTCTTGTGCCCCCTTGTAATATTTAAGTGTTACATATATTCAAAATTTTACTGCAATTCACATGATGAAAGCTTAAAATGCCATTAACTTATTCTCTAAACATGTCTCCAAAGACCATGTCATCCATGAAAAAGAAAAATTAAAAAACAAAGAGACAGTAAAATATATAGTTTTAAAACATAGAGAACTGAAAGACAGAAATATAAAATATTTGAAAGCTTATTCTGTAATATACTTTTATCATTTTAATCATGAAATAATAATAATGCAAAATGAAATTTGAGCTTACTAGGAAACAATTCACTGTTAATTCTTGAATTGCCCCTTATTCTGTTTATATAGTAAGCCAAAGGGTGCACATCCTATGCATGCCCCACCAAAATATTACCATGCCCCACTGATGGGGCATACACCTCACATTGGGAATCATTGATCTTTATTAAACACTACACATAATAAATCTCAAAAGAAAAAAAAATTTATTAAATTTTACAAAATTTAAGACATTTTAAGTATACTTTATCCAAAATTCCCAAATCTGAAAACCTCCAAAATCCGAAAATTTTTCAGGTGCTTGTCACAAATGGAAAATTTCTGAAAGCACTGCCAAAGGTTCCTAGGTGATGTGCAGCCATTGTAAGTGACCTCACCTGCCCTGCTACGTAGCCATCAGTTTTTTTGTTAGTGATCGTCACAGCAACACTTTCACTCATGAATTACTTACCAGGTGTTTCATGTTCAGTAAAGATATTATTCAAAATGTCCTGCTTTTATATATTTTGTATAAGTAGTGATCATGTTTTTTTGTACATGTGCAGAAAGTACAAAACGTTATTTTTACATGAAATCTTCATTTCCACACTTAAAAATCTGTGTGAGTCTTACATGACTAGTGTCATTACCTATATCTCTATGCACACAAAATTAATTAACTGTCTATATTTCTGAGATGTGGTATTATGTACACTATTTACATTATTCGAACTATTGTCCTCATCTTTGTCACCATATTTATTACAACGTTTCATTCCTTGTATGCTCCAGCCTTCTTCAGGTGGTTGGAATGTCGAACTGAACCCTTTATTTCGCTCACTGGGGTAGACTGTTCTAGTTCCACATGCCATGTCTAATGGATGCCAGTTATCAGTTATCTCCTGTTAATTCCCCTCTGAAAGTTCTCCACTGCCTTAACTGGGTATTGAACTCACATTCTTTGGGTCCTGTCACTGGATCTAACTAATGCCTTTATCTGTCCTGGTATTTACCCATAGCTTGGGGGAGAAGAGGAGCATTAATAATTACTGTGTATAAAAAGTATATTATTGTGTAGTTATTGCTTACTTTATTTCCACTGAGTTTGAGTACACACTGCCCATTCCAGGGATTGAACTCAGAATTACTATATTAACAAATTTAAAAATTAATGCTTTCATCAGCCCAGCTATTGAATGACAATTGCCTGCTGATGAGTGGATGTCAACAGCAGTTAATAAGGTTTTCATAAAGAATTAAAAATACATTTTGAAAACATATATGTAATATATATATAATAATATAATATATATATAATATATAGTGTAAGTTGTGTAAAAATGTATATTTATGTCAACAGCAGTAGAAGTGTTAAAAATATTGATAATATACAATATTGTGTTAGGTTTTATTAGGCACACAAAATGCAACATACATCTATATTTCTATTTGATTAACACAATATCGAATATATCTGAATAAATTATCTGATTTCTTTGCATATTAATATGACCTCTTTGACATTTTATAACCTTCAGACTTTAAAACATTGATTTTGTTAACTCCTGTCCTGTTTTAACTTTATTTACAATTTTTATGGATATGTGAAGATAGCCAGCTTTGCAGAATGCGAAATATCATTATCTTGCCTGAATATTATTTTAAGCTTAAAGATTCCTTTGCAATCCTCAAAAATAATCTTGTCCAAGAACTTTGAATAATTCCTTGAATTTATCTTGTCCCTGTGATCAGCTCTAAAGGAATCCATAATTTTACTGCCTACAATACTAACCCAAAACATTACTCCACCTCCCTGCTTTTGTCTTGTAAATCTTGTTTGTTGATTATTTCTGTGAAGGAACTAGCCAAACCAGATCTGTCTAAAATAACTTTTTATTGATCATATAAAACAACTGTTGAGAAATCATTTTTCACATAAGCTTTTTACACTGACATGAAGTGCAAAGATTATATTGAATCAACTACTTTGTTCGTTTCTAGGAATATTATTTCATTGTGGTGTGCTAGACAATTTTTCTCGACTGAATCTATCTTGCATATTTATAAGTCTACCATTCACCCATGCTTTGAATAATGCTGCCACATCTGGGCTAGTGTTTCTGCTATATATTTAGAGATTTTTTTATAAAATCCAAAGAAGAATCTACAATGTTATTGGTCCTGGCCTGGCATCTCACCTTCAGTCACTTTCACATTAATGTAACGTAGCTTCCTTTTCTATAAATATTTTCATGGTAATTGTTCTGATAAACTTTGCTTTGTGTAACCTAAACTTTAGGAATTTAAGTGCAGTACTAGATTGGCAGCAAGGCATCATTATTTTACATTTCAATTGGCCAGATGTGACCGTAAGTTCTATGCTAACTGTTTCTTCTATTGCACTTCACACTTGTCAAACTCTCTTCCAGCTTCTTGCTTGTCAGCCAACTTTGATCTTAAAAAATTGTGATCAATGCACATCAGTACAGATGCAAACGAGGCCCCATGTGTGCATGTCTGTCAACATCAGTTACAGTGAGGAAAAGTATTTCATCCCCTGTTGATTTGCCACCTTACAAAAATAGGAACGGTCTATAATTTTCAGGGTAGGTCTATCTTGAAAGTGAGAGATAGAATATAAAAAAAAATTCTAGAAAATCACATTATATTAATTTTGGAAAATTGATTTCTTTTTTATTCAAAATTCCAAAACCAGCAATGGTTCAGGCTCCACAGACTCGTTTTGTGACCAGGAGGCATATAGACTAGTCCTATTACTCAATTATCGCTCCTAATCAAGTACTCATTACCTGTATAAAAGACACTAGTTCACAGAATCCTTCAGTGAATCAGAATCTAATCTCTCCACATTGGGCAAGATGAAAGAATTGTTTAAGGACACCTGGGACAAAATTGTATACCTGCACAAGATTGGAATGGACTACAAGCAGCTAGGTGAGAAGGAGTCAACTGTTGGTGCAGTAATAAGAAAATGGAAGAAACACCAATTGACTATCAGTCTCCCTTGGTCAGGAGCTCTGCACAAAATCCCCCAATATGGAATGAATCTGACTTGAATGCCAGTGTGGTCCGTAACAGAATGTTTAAGCCATCTGGCATGGTGGGCATTAAAGTCACCCAACACAAATATAGTTGGTGTTACCCCCTGGGGTGCTTGCAGGGGCACCCTTCCATGTGTGACATAGCACTGCAAAAACCTTGATATTATGCGACTGTTGATCAGAGCAGCCTCTCTAGATGCTATACAAGAGTCCGGGCTCCTAACTACCAGTCAGAAACAGCACCCAGAAAACTGCCAACCCAGTATCCTCAGTATGAAGATACCTTGCCACTATCCACACATATCACAAAATTTCATGACAGCACCACTTTTAAGTTATTCAGTTATCGGTCTGGAGGGGGAAATCCCAGTGTGTGGCACCTTTGAAAAATGCCTGAAAACCATATCATGGGTTAACCCAAACCTTGTGAGTGAAATTGGGTAGATGGAACCCTTGGGGAACAGTCAGTTGTTGTGCTAGCAGGAAGTCACAAGTCATCGTGACTGAGGGTTTAAGAGTGCTGGCCTTATTCAGATTGTTGATCATGCTAGATAACAAACTCTCTCCAAGAAACTGTAACTATGGTCTGCCCAGCATAGTTGCAGTATAACCCACAGGCGAGCTATGTTGGCATTGAACAAATACAAATGTTCCTGAGCAGGCATCTGCAATAGGGTTTGGCTAGCAACTCTTAGTACACAAGTATCCTTGAATACGAGTGGATGGCTATTATATATATATATATATATATATATATATATATACACTCCACAGAAGAAAATTACAAAAAGTAACAATCAATCAATGACACCAATGTACATTAAGACTGACAAAGTCATCTTGTGGAATTCTGGAATGAATATTTAGTCAAGAAAGGTTTGGTGATGCCACCTTTGGAAGTGGGAACATTTAACTTTGAGACTGAATGGTCTTGGCGTGGAGTATGCTTGGATTCCCAATTTGGATCTTCCTATTTTTTTAAACTTTTTTTTTATGCTGGTTTTATGCCAAATTTTCCATTTAGTTTTTACCACTTCATAATAGACTCCCATTAAAATGTAATATTGAGAATTAACAATAAATTAATGATTTTTCCCATTACTAGTGTGACAGCTTGGCATGTCTAGATACAGGCCTCTTTGTCACTGGTTAAGATCCAGGTGTTTGTAAGATGCTTCATACAATAAAAGGAATGCGAAAACCAGCAGTTGGGAAGACACAGTGTCAAGTAAACTCAGTCCTGTGGGCATTTTGTTCCTGAAGTTGCTGTAGTTCCTGAGGCAGTGTTATTTTTGTTACCTCCCATCTCTTTCCCCTCTCTGCTTATTACCCCCCATAGTTGCTGGGGGAACAATTGGTTAGGTGTTTCCTACAACTTCAACCACTATTGCTGTACATTACAACGCAAATTTAAATGAGATGTCAATCTTTATCTTCTGTCTTCTTAATTCCAGTTCTTTTATTGTCCTCTCTCCTTAATAGTAGTTTTTCTCATATTCTCTAACACTCAGTAACCCCTTGCATCCTAATGGCTTTATTGCCTCTGATCGTAATATATTTAAATGTAATGCCAATCTTTATCTTCTGTTTTCTTAATTCCTTTTATTTTAGTGTTCTCTCTCCTTAAAAGTGCATTTTTGTTTCTCATATTCTCCAGTACTTAGTAACCCCTTGTGTCTTAGTTACTTTATTGCTTTGCTTGGGGTGAAATGATTAAAAAATTTGGTACTACTATAGTATGATATCTACCATCCATTTTCTACTATAGTATGATACCTACTATTCATTTTCTACTATGGTATGATATTTATTGTTGGAAGTATGTTAGGGTTAGGGGTTAGAGTTTAAGACAGAGAACAGGGAATTAGTTATGTTTTAAAAATCACTGACAATTTTTTATACCAAAAAATAATCAAATAGTGATTTTAATGTTTGTAAACTGAACTGATGTCATTTAAAAAAACAGTAAACAGGTCATTGTTATTCCTGAGCATTTTCCAGCAATAATGAGTGCATCGTTATTGACGATAGGTTGCAAATGCCTTGGTAGATTTAATATTCTACAGTTCTTGTCTCTATTCACAATACCAGGTTCTTGAAACATTTCAGACCAAGATCATTTAAGGTGTGAAACTAACAATCATCATGCAGTGCTAATTTTTATGTTCACATTTTTCGTCAGTGACAAACTTTGTCTAAAATTATTAGTTGCCAGAAGTGGGGGGGTCATCCACAAGTACAATGCTATAGTTTAATTACCGTAATGAATAAATTAAATTATGAAAAAAAAGGATACAATTAAAATTTTTGTGGAAAAATGTGCATTTCTTAGTAATTACAGTATACATGTACTGTACATATTACTGGCAGTAGATATCAAATATAAACACAAAATATTATAAGTATTTTATTTATTTTTTAATTTTAAGTAATTGACTGTTATTTTTAAATAGTTTACTGTGCAACTTACACAGTAACAGATAGTTCAAAAACACAATAGAGCATTGCAGTCCACATTATTAAGAACAATTGTTTGTGTTTGCTAGATGATTGTGTAAATCTGCTATAAATTACTTTTGCATCCAATTCATCAAACATCCTTTTCAGTGGATCGCAATGCATTTGATTTCAAATTCACCAGTGAATTTCTTAATCTTGTATTTATGATCTTTACCTTTGTTTGTTTGGGTTTTATGGCATATCAACCACTGTGGGTTATTTAATGCCAAATCCAGTTTATATGAATTTTAAATGACTATTTTGTATAGAATAAAAAACGTATAGCTGGCAACATTATTGTTTAAAAAAAAAAGAACGTAATACTGGCAACATTATTCCTTTTCTACAAAAAAAACTTAGAGGTGGCAACATTATTGTTTCAAAAACTTAGAGCTGGCAACATTATTGTTTCAAAAACTTAGAGCTGGCAACATTATTGTTTCAGAAACTTAGAGCTGGCAACATTATTTTTCTGAAAACATTATCTGAGACCTTGCTGTTGGATGCAGTTTATCGCCATACCCAGGACGCGGATGTAGTTTACCGTCATACCCAGGATGCGGATGTAGTTTACCAACATACCCAGGATGCGGATGTAGTTTACCAACATACCCAGGATGCGGATGTAGTTTACCAACATACCCAGGATGCGGATGTAGTTTGCCGTCATACCCAGGACGCGGATGTAGTTTGCCGTCATACTCAGGACGCGGATGTAGTTTGCCGTCATACCCAGGATGCGGATGTAGTTTACCGTCATACCCACGACGCGGATGTAGTTTGCCATCATATCCAGGACGCGGATGTAGTTTACCGTCATACCCAAGACGCGGATGTAGTTTACCGTCATACCCAGGATGCAGATGTAGTTTACCGTCATACCCAGGATGCGGATGTAGTTTGCCGTCATACCCAGGACGCGGATGTAGTTTACCGTCATACCCAAGACGCGGATGTAGTTTACCGTCATACCCAGGATGCGGATGTAGTTTACCGTCATACCGAGGAAGCAGATGTAGTTTACCATCATACCCAGGACGCGGATGTAGTTTACCGTCATACCGAGGAAGCGGATGTAGTTTACCGTCATACCCAGGATGCAGATGTAGTTTACCGTCATACCCAGGATGCGGATGTAGTTTGCCGTCATACCCAGGACGCGGATGTAGTTTACCGTCATACCCAGGATGCGGATGTAGTTTACCGTCATACCCAGGATGCGGATGTAGTTTACCGTCATACCGAGGAAGCAGATGTAGTTTACCATCATACCCAGGACGCGGATGTAGTTTACCGTCATACCGAGGAAGCGGATGTAGTTTACCGTCATACCCAGGATGCGGATGTAGTTTACCGTCATACCGAGGAAGCGGATGTAGTTTACTGTCATACCAAGGACGCAGATGTAGTTTACCGTCATACCCAGGATGCGGATGTAGTTTACCGTCATACCGAGGAAGCGGATGTAGTTTACTGTCATACCCAGGACGCGGATGTAGTTTACCGTCATACCCAGGATGCGGATGTAGTTTACCGTCATACCCAGGATGCAGATGTAGTTTACCGTCATAGCCAGGACGCCTTTACCTTTGAAAATGTTCTTGGATTTGAGTAACTGATATCATGCAAATGTCTTTATAAAGTTCTTAAAACAATTGTCTATGTTTATTTCTTCATTGCATTGTTATTTGATATAGGGGGACCCAGTCCATCAGGTGCCCACTTCCCATCAGTCTGCCACTGGTACTCAAGCTCAGCTGAAAGTAAACATTTTGAATTAAAAAACATTTTAAGTGCAATGTTAGTCATTATTTTCTGTTGTCTTAATGTAAGCCCTTTAATCTTAATGGCATTATTGCCTTGCTTGGGGGTGAAATGGTAAAATATATACAGATAACATAGGTAGTTGTCTGTTTCTTTATTGAATTTTTATTTGATATGGGGGGAGGCACTCCGTCAGAGGATCACTAACCATCGGGCAAGCTGACACCCTGGCCTGTTCACCATTGCATGTATTTCATTCTGTCATCGTGGGGTTGAAACTGATACTGGTACTGAAAAAATGAGACCATTTTTCTATAAGAATTGCACACTTGACAAATGTTCGAAAAAAAGAATGTTATTATTTAATTTTTCATTCATTAGTGTAATTTTAATTGGCTGATATTTTTAAGTTGTTCATTGTACTCAGATCAGTCCACTGTATTCAGATCAATCATTTGTGTACACTCGATGATTGTTCAAATCTTCCAATAATTGCTTCTGCATCCAATTCGTCTAACATCCTTTTCAATGGATAACATTTATGATTTCAACTTCTACAGCAAATTTCTTATTCTTGTCTTTATGATCTTTAGCTTTGAAAATGTCCTTTCACATTGGACTTGAATAACTGATAATGTGCAGATGACTTTATAAAGTTCTTATTCCATTTTATTGCTAAAACAGTTGTCTGTGTTTATTTCTTCATTGCATTGATATTTGATATAAGGCCTCACTCCATCAGGTGCCAACTTGCCTGATGACGAGTGGAGACTCCGGCCAGTCTGCCACTGGTACTCAAGCTCAGCTGTAAGTAAACATTTTGAATGCTGAATTAAAAATTTAAGTGCAATGTTAGTCATTATCTTCTGTTGTGTTAATTCTTGTTCTTTTATTGTTCTCTCCCCTTGATATTCTTTTTTCATCATATTCTCTAACACTCAGTAACCCCTTGAGGCTTAGTGGCATTATTGCCTTGCTTGGGGTGAAATGGTAAAATATATACAGATAATATAGATAGTTGTCTGTTTATTGCATTTTTATTTTATATAGGGGTGGGGCACTTCATCAGGGGAGATCACTTGCCATCAAGCAAGTTGATACTCAGCTAGATAATTGTTATCTGTCAGTGTCGGGTGAAAACTAATACTGACTCTGAAAAAAAGAAACCTTTTTTTCTATAAGAATTGCACACTTGACAAATGTTCAAAGAAATGAATGTGATTGTTTAATTTTTCATTCATTATTGTAATTTTAATTGGTTGATATTTTTAAGTTGTTCATTGTACAATTAACATATTAGCAGATAATTGAAAAGCAGAATAGAGCATTACACACAGTCCGCTGTATTTAGATCAATCGTTTTTGTTTGCTAGATGATTGTTCAAATTTGCCAATTGCTTCTGCATCCAATTCATCTAACATCCTTTTCAATGGATAACATTTATGATTTCAAATTCTACAGCAAATTTCTTAATCTTGTCTTTATGATCTTTAGCTTTGAAAATGTCCTCTCACATTGGACTTGAGAAACTGTGGCGAACATGAGACAGAACCTGGGATGAGCACAACTGGTTTCGCGACTTGCCTTGTCCCCGCCAAAAAAGAGCCCGTATTTGTTTAGCATGTAAAGCTACTGCATGGAAATGAGGGAGAAAAAAGCACTTACTGCTCTGCCGTAATCCGTCCTCGGCCAGATATCGTAAAAGAATGAGGGGGGACTTGAATTGCATTTTTATACAATAAAGATGCAATGCATTATGGGACATGGACACAATGAATTATGGGATCACAGGAAGATCACAAAAGCAACTACTTTTTCCCAGTGCGGTGAGTGGTTGGAGTGACGTTCACGGTTGGTGGCAAGAACAGTCTGTTAGTGCGATTTTGAGACAGAACTCAAGAAGAAACGACTCAAGGTTGAAATACCAGTTGGGAGAGCTTGAATTTACTCGCCGGTTGCTGTTTTCTTTATTTTGTCACAGGCTATTTCGGCATATTGATTCTTCAAAATGGAAGGCAAGGTCTTTGACGTCTGTTTGATTCCAGAATTCAGTGGCGCCCCAACGGATATGCCCATTGTTGAATGGATACAAAATGTGGAATTGGTCTGCGAACTTTGCGCCATGGACAAGATCGAGCATATTTTGCCTCTACAACTACGAGGCGGTGCCCTCGCTGTGTATAGACAACTCAGTGGAGAGCAGAGGGCAGACGCGGAACAAATTAAACGGGCCCTTATGACTGCATACGCGACTGACAGATTTCATGTGTTTGACCAATTTATGGGACAGCGTCTTCGCCCAGGGGAAACGGTGGATGAATTCCTGGCTGAAATGGATCGTTTGGCGCAGCTAATAGGAGAACCGCTGCCTGATGTGGGGAGTTCTTCGAGTGACGTTCATGGCTGGCGGTAAGAACAGTCTATTAGTGCGATTTTGAGACAGAACTCAAGAAGGAACGACTCAAGGTTGAAATACCAGTTGGGAGAGCTTGAATTTACTTGCCGGTTGCTGTTTTCTTTATTTTGCCACAGTAACTGATAATGTGCAGATGACTTTTCTTATAAGTTCTTATCATTTTTATTGCTAAAACAATTATCTTCATTGCATTTTTATTTGATATCAGGTGCCCGCTTGCCTGATGACAAGTGGACGCTCTGGACAGTCTGCTACTGGCACTCAAGCTCAGCTGAAAGTAAACATTATGAATTTTTAGTACAATGTTAGTCATTATCTTCTGTTGCCTTAATTCTTGTTCTTTTATTGTTCTCTCCTCTTAATATTCTTTTTTCTTCATATTCTCTAACACTTAGTAACCTCTTGAGTCTTAGTGGCATTATTGCCTTGCTTGGGGTGAAATGGTAAAATATATACAGATAACATAAAACAAAGTGTTGTTGCTGGATTCTATGATGTACAGGTAAAAATAAGTCACCATGTTTTTGTAGGATTTTTCACTATTGCTAGGAGTATGAGCACGTTTTATAGTTAATATTTATTGGCTTCTTGGACTTTTGTCCCCCAATCTATATTGGTGGACTCATGTGAATCTGGGAAAAAATAAGACATAACAAAGAATTTAAACAAATGGCAATTCTATGCATGTATGAACAAAAGTAATTGTATGTGTACACAATTGAAATCAAAAGAAGACATTAAAACCAGCTATAAGAGTTTAGTTGCTTGTGTGTTTGAAACAAGCATGTGTGATACACATGTGTGCAGGAGTTCAGTCAACAGAGGACCAAAGAAGTGAATGTGCCCCAGCAGCAGTGTTCTTTATCTGTGTTTGACTACATCTGAAAGCAAAAGGAAAAAGGGAGAATATGCTTACCTTTTTATAGACTTAAATAATGCCACATAATGGATGTTTTTAGTGAAGCCAAGTTTGTTAACCGTGATGTAAATGCCTACAATATGACTCCTAGGAATTCTCTCATTTTTTAACTCTTCTGTTTTTATTTATTTACCTTTCCACACATTACTCAGGAGATACAAATTCTCTGCCTTTGGCAGAATCTGTTTTGATTTTGATTTTCTTCCTCCTTTAATTTATATATATTTTGATGAATAATTTCTTCTTTCTTTTTCTGTGCCCTGTCCTTTCAGGATGTAGGCGATCATGGCCCTCTACTTCCCCCTATCCCTTATGGCTCTCAACAGGTTTTTTGTTTCTGCCAACTTCCACAGACCACACTCTGCCATCCACCTGCCCAAGAGCACCACGTATGTCATGCACTGCTTTGCCTTATCTCTTTTTCTCTCTGTTCATACCATAAGTATCAGATTCTCCAGGCCCTCCTTTCTCATCACATGTCTCAGAAATTTTATCTGCCTCTTTCTCCTTGTTTGCATCCTCTCCAAGACCTCATCATTGCTCACATGCTCATTCCATGATATCCTTAGCATCATTCTGTGGAACCATACCTCCGTTGCCTAGAGTCCCTTCTTCATCTTTGAGGAGATCGTCCAACATTCACTGCCATATATGAAGACAGATGTCATGTAGCAGCTCAGTACTCTTTTCTTTTTTAAAATTTAATAATTAATGGCAATTACATGCATTTATTAACAAAAGCATGTGTATGCAATGGAAAAGAAAAGACATTGGAAACTGGATATAAGAATGTGCTTAATGTATGTGTGTGTGTGTGTGTGTGTGTGTGTATACTTGATGTGTATATATGTGCTTGGAGTGTGCGTATGCGCTTGATTGCATGTGTGTGCTTGGTGTGTATGAGCATGTACTTGATATTCATGTTTGTGTGTGTGTATGTGCTTCCCATTGTGTGTGTGTGTGCGCGCATGTTTGCATGCTTCATGTGTGTGCGCATGTGTGTACTTCGGGTGTGTGTGTGTGCGGGTTTCATGTGTGTGTGTGTGTGCGGGTTTCGTGTGTGTGTGTGTGTGCTTCATGTGCCTGATTGTGTGTAAAACAAGCGTTTTTGATACAGGTGTGTGTGTGTATGTGAGAGCTCAATGAACAGAGGACCATGAAAAGGAATGTTCCCAGTAGGAGACGCATTACCCACATGTACCTACATCTGGAAGCAAGTGTTAGAAAGAGAAAAAATATGTTTGCCTTTTCATAGACTTAAAGTGCACCCCATAATTAGCATTTCTGACTAAACCAAGTGGGACAACTCACAGGAAAGAAATTTGAGAGATTAAAAAAAAAAAAACAACAAAAATATTAATATTGACTAATGATATTTTTGTTGGCCTTTTGACTAAGTGCAAGTATGATGAGAAAACATTAAAAATCTGAATTAAAAAAATGAAAACTACAAAACAATGAATTTAAAACAAACATCAATTATATGCATGTCTTAACAAAAGTAATTTCATGTATATACAACTGAAATAAAAGAAATAGATATATTGAAACAAGTTATGAGAATGTGTGTGTGTTTATGTGTGAAATAAGCATATGTGATAGTGTGTGAGAGCGTTTAAATGTCAACGGAGGACCAAGGAAGCAAATACACCCCATCGGCAGCGTTCTTATTCTATATTACATCTGGAAAAAGAAGTCAAAAAGAGAAAGAGAGAGAGAGAGAGAGAATATGGTTGCCTTTCTATAGACTTAAAGACCACTTTTGGCAAAGCCAAGTGGGGTAACCCACAGTGTTACTTATATTTACATATGCTCTGTTCCTAATATTGACTACTTTTCTCCCTTGAATATAGCATACTTTAAAACTGTTATAAATATAGATGAAATGAGAATTAGTTGAATATAAATTCCGACGTTTGCAACATTAAAAAGTAGAGCTGAATGCAATAAAAAATGTATATATACATATATAAATATGAACCTAAAGAGCCAGGTAAATCTACCTAGGTTTCACCAATACGGACCGTCAGAGTCAACTAGGTTCATATTTAGGTTTGCTCTATTTAGTGTATTGAGGACTCTACATAGTTACTTTTGCTTTACTTGTTTTGGGTTTTTTTCTTTCTTTGGACTCTGAGCTTGGATTCTGGACGATTGTTTTCACCTCAATTTCATGGTCTTAGTTCTTCTTTTTTTATCCCTTATTTTTTCTTGGGCATTGGTTTGTCCAATTACAAGCCAAAATACCTAAGGTTTTTCCAAACGAGTATAAATATTCATATTATTATTACACACACACACACATATATATATATATATATTTCATTTTTGCCTCGAAAAAGTCAGAAGACGAAACATGTTGGCAAAATCTAATATTTTTTCTAATTGTCATTTTATAGCAATCTGTCTTCTCCACAGAATTAATCTGTGAATTTAACTATATATATATATATATATATAGAGAGAGAGAGAGAGAATTTATACAAAAATTATAGCATAAATATGTTATAAAATCACTACAAAAATAGTCATTTTGTTTCAACACTTCTGGTGTCTTATCAAGTGATGTACTGAGCCCTCTTTTAAAAATAGTATTTTTGGTTATTGGAATTTATTCTATATGCATCAATCCTATACTTGGGTGTATATATATATATGTATATGTATATGTTTGTAGCCATTTGCAAATCAGCCCACTTCCCTTTTATTCAAACTGCAAAATGTGAAAGAAAGTGTGTATGTATGCATGTTCATGAAAGGGTGCTGAAAAGTTCCTGGCCTTGTTCAATCCTGAAAATCTGAACAAATGATTCTTCTTTTCAGCACCTGTCCTATGTATCTGTGAAATATGCATATGTATGTAAATAATTTTATCTTTTGTGTAAATTTCCAATTGTGTCCCTCCATTTTATGACCAATATTACAAATATAATTTATAAAATTATTTTTTCATAAAATTCTGTTGATAAACTATTTAAATTTATTCATTTTTTTTAAATGCTTACATTAATGTTTAAATTTTCTATTTTACATTTTACACCTTCTGGAAAATCGTTTATTTATTTATTTATTTTTTTTTTGTTTTGTTTTTTGTTTAGTTTTCATTAAAATTGAAATTTTTATTTAAATTTATTCATTTTAAAAAAAAAAGTCCTTTAAATTTCAAGATAGAAAGTCTCTCTGGTTTTTATTCAATTTCATATTAATTTCTAAGACAATATTTTTAAAAAAATGGCAAAATGTGACAAAAATTTTGCTAAGTAGAGAATGAAGAAATATGAGATTATAAATTTGTGATCATATAAATAAAACAGTCATCTGTTGGAAGATCCTGGGTGCATCAGGTGGTACAGTTACTGTGGCAATACTAGTACATTTGAAAGTACATTTGGTAAAACTCTGCCAGAATATGTAGCAAATTTTACTTGTTTATAATGTGTAATATATATATATATATATATATATATTAAGGAGATAGACAATAGGAAACTGTTGTTTTAGCTGATGTATTTCATCCAATGCGGACTTTTTCAAGGTAAGGAATGAAATGAATTTATTAAAACAAAGTATCTATAAACAACAAACAAAATTTCATTAGCAACCAGAAGAATTTAGAAATGCTATTGTATATTTATATGGTTAAATAAAAAATTATGTCACTTTGTTTGAAGAGAATATTTTTACATGTAGAAATATTGTTTGTATTGTTGTGTTGACAGATTCAACCATTTTCTTCTGATTTCTTGATATATTGTGTATATTGGCTTGGGAGAGTAATGATTCTGTTAGGAAAGATGATATTGGGAAAAAACCTGGGCATAGATTAATATTTGAATAATATTCAATGGCAGCACTCTCAAGGATTTTTCTTCTGAGTGAATTATTTTCTTTTTTTATGAATGTAGAATTAATAAAATCAAAATTGTGGTTGAATTTATATATATGTATATATATATATATATATATATAATATTATTAAAATATTTTTATGATAATAGATTACAATAAAAACATTTTACATCGCTACACAAAACTTTTATGTTTTGGAACTTTAATCATTCCTCATCGTGCGATGGTAGATAGCATTTAATTCAAATAATTTATTTGGGAAATTTGTAAACAAATCATTACCTCTTTTGAAAGTAAAAGGGAGGGAGGCTACTGCCAGAATTAAAACATATACTTGTGGGAATGTCTGGATTAACCAATTAAAAGTCCGATCTATGTTAAAATAGAAAAATGAAAAGTAAGGTCAGTGGGTGGAGGAAGGTTCATTATAAATTCAGGTCTTGATACACTCGAGACATGTCAGCAACAAACATACATGTAGCAAAATCCAACGTTCAGATTTTGGGAAGTAGACATTGAGTAACCTTGAACAAAAATATTATTTTTAAGAAGTTTTCAAAGTTTTTATACTACGGAAATTTCTTAAAGTGACTGAATAGATAAAGTTAAAAGAAATTTTCTTTTGGAACTAATATGGTGCTAATTATACTGAATGCACAGTAAAAACAGAGCAATATTAATATATATATATATATATATATATATATATATATATATATATATATATATATATATATATAGTATATGTAAGCAAATATATGGATATAGATCCGACAGTATGAAGAAAAATATACGGAAAAAACAAACAAAATTCCTTATATGCTGTTTTCACATTATATTAACATTAAAACAGCATAATTGCATATAAGGATTTTTGTTTGTTTTTTCTGTATATTTTTCTTCATATATATAAAACTACTAGTAATACACAGTTGAGAAAAACCTCAGATAGCACAATTTGTAAGTCTAACAAAAAGAAATTGGTACCCGAGGAAAAAAAAGCTAGAACTAGAAACAGCTGAACAGGGTAAAATAAATCGTCCAGTGCCTTAAGTTTTTAATCAAGAGAAAAAACCATGAGTGAGTAATAAAGCTAAAACATAGAGTGCTCAATACGCTAAGTAGAGCTGGGATAAATGGAATAAATCCTAAAGAGCCAGGAACAACCCACCTAGCTTTCACCTAAACAGATCTTCAGGGTAAGCTAGTTAAAAAAGAAATAACATGAAATGGTTGTGAAACTGGGTGTAGACATAGGAAATCCTAGTTATTGGAATAGAGGCTTTGTTTTGTTTTTTTTTGTTTATTTATTTTTTGTTTATTTTTTGTTTTGTTTTTCTCTCTATCTTCTTCTGTCATGGGGTTTTATACTAATTAGTTTTCAGTGGTTTTATCAATAAATACAGTTTCATGTCATATCCTCTTTAGCCAGCTTACCCTGAAGATCCATTTAGGTGAAACCTAGGTAGGTTGTCCCTAGCTCTTTAGAATTTATTCCATTTATATATATATATATATATATATATATATATATATAAATAAATTCCAAGAGGATAGAATCCAGGTAGAACTCAATGTCCAGGACAGAGTAAGAATATAATATAAAAGGCTCAAACACTAATATTCCATGGTTATAATATATTACAGTGGAATGTAATCACGATCAATTCACCAGACCTACAAAGAATTTGAATTTGTAGGTCTGGTGAATTGGATCTTGGATCATGATTACGATTCCAATGTAATAAATTATAACCATGGAATATTAATGTTTGAGCCTTTTATATTATATATATAGACAGACTGTTTTGCTGTATCACAGCTCATCTATATATTTCCCAGAAGTAAATAGATGACTCTCCTGTAGTAGGCTATAAATATTGATGCATTACAATAGTCAATTTTAACTATTAGCCAAAAGATTTCTATGTACATGGAACTCGGAGTTAGAACAAGTGATGTGGAACAAATGTATATTTAGTTAGCATCTGTTTATCTTGCGAGATAAAGATGTGTTTGGTCAAAATTCAGTACTTTAGTCGTTAAACTAGTGTGATCTCTCCTCCTGCTACCCACATTCCCTTCATATTCCATCAGCAAGAAGTAAGTTCCACTCAAGTAGCTTCTTCCAGCAGACCACAGCTCCATGGGACTGTCTCCCAAGAGGATGTTTCCCCAATCACTACAATCTTAAATTCTTCAAGTCTAGAGTTAACTGTTGTCTTCCCCTCCTATCATTATAAACTACCCCTTAAAATAGCCCTCTACCTTGAATGATCCCCGGCCTTGTACAGGGTTAACCTTACTGTAAAGACAAAATATGTATTATTCTTTGTATATATTGAAGAGGCATGGTGGCATTATGGATAGCGGCTTGGATTGAGGAATCAAAGAGCTGAGTTTGAATTCCAGTCAAATCCATTACATTCACTTACATGCTAATAACCTTGGGAAAGGTATGAATCCTCTTCTTCTCCCTACAGCTATGGATAAATAGCAGAACAGACTGGGTTCTATAGCCTTGGATGGCAACTGGTCTAGGAGAAGGACAATTCTGAATTCAAAACCTGTGGAGGGTTGTTTGGGGACCTTACGTCCTGTGGTGCACCAGATCTCTATTTGACCCTTCAAAATGTGCGGATGGTTCCGCACAAAACCTTCACCACTATAATCAAATCTCATGTGCTGGTGTTGGGCTGTCAGTTCCTAGGAACTGATCTGCTTGACCCTCATACGTTGAATTTGACGTGAGAGTCGAGAGTCTATGATGAAATGAGGAATAAGTGATAATAATTTATCATATTCTGGTATTTAGTTTTGGAAATTGTGGGAAGTGGAATACTGTGAAATTGTTTTGATTTTTAAATTCTATGTTATTTTATTTGCATTGATTGTGTAGAATCCATCTTAAATCCAGATAAGTGTGAGCAATGTTATTGGTCCTGACCTGGCATCTCGGCTCCAGACATTTTCCTACTGCCATAGCATAGCTTCCCCATACCTTGGACTTACGAATTTGATTACAGTACAAGATTGGCAGCTAGGTCTCATCATTTTACAATTGAAATTGCTAGATGTAACCCTAAGCTCTATGCCAACAGATCTAACCAAAATCTGTTCCTCCTGTCAAGGGGGATGCAGGTTCAAATCCTGCCGGAGAACACATATTTTTCTTTAATAAGATTTCTTAAATATTCAGGCTAGTAACCAAAAATAAATAATATACTGTTTAATAAATAAATGGAATTTCTACTAAAAATAATGTTAACATGATGAAATATATATATATATATATATATATATATATATGTATATATATAAAAGTGAACATAGAAGTCAACACTTAGAGGCGACAGCCTGTTTCATGCTATATGCAATCATCAGGCCACCTGATATATATATATATATATATTGAACAATAAAAAATATTAAAAAAATAATTAAAATTTGACGACACACTGGGTTGTATATTAATATTTTTTTGTCTTATTATTTCAATTAGTTTCCTCATCATCAGGAGAGAAAAAAATTTGCTTGTTAGTAGCAGTGAACTACAGAAATGAATGACTTTCTAAAGAAAATAAACTTTATCTGTAGTTTTCATTTCTTTTTTTTATCTTTAATTTTGGTCAGTCCTTGTGTTGGTCAAATGACCTATTTTAAGTTGTTTTTAAGATAAAGCCTGTGGAGATTCATGGAACTCAGAATTTCCTTGGTCATTTTGATAGTCTTAATAGTAGATGGGATGTGTGTGTGTTAAGTGTATATTATCATTTAGTTCTTTGGGAGTGTATATGATGAGTGCAAGTGTATATATTAGTATGGGCGTGTGTATAAGTGTGAGACCACAACACCTCTGCAAGCATGTCTGTCTGGTGTAGGTGAGAAATATGCATAGAATATATATATATATATATGGTGCGATAGATAAATTGTCATCTAAATTACACCAAAATGAAAAAAACACTAACAACTCATTTTAATTGATATATTTACCAAAATTATACAAAAATATCTTGAAATACTAGAGAGTAAATTTATTTAATAAATCCCCATTGGCTTCAACGATGGCCTCCAGACAACTGCAGAATCTTCTGCAACTCTTCTAGACAGTCTTCTTAATGCTTCTGAATGCTGCCATAATCCTTGCCTTGAGTTCATCTTTTGTGTTACAAGCAGGTTTGTTGGTCACTCATTCAACTGCATCCCACAGATAATAATCAAGAGAGCTGCAGTCTGGGGAGTTAGGTGACCAGATGTAAGGGGTGATGGGGTTGCAGAAATTGTATGACAGCCATAACTGGATTCTCCTGCTTGTGTGGCATGGTGTAGAGTTTTGTTGTCAGACATAGGTTTTTCCAGCAGTCCAGAGCAACACTACCCCCTCAAGATAATTGATGTAGGCCTCCATGTTGAGTCTGAGGTTCTAACCAACAAATTTGAGATTTCTTTTTTCATCAGAATGAGTTTGGGAATTAGAACACCCTAGTAATCACCATTAGACCCATCCAACTCTCTCTGAATCATTATGGACTGGCCTCAGATTGATACCCAAACACTTTGAAATGTTTATATTGGATCTTTTGGTGTGAATGCCAAGCAGTACAGCATGCGTTTTCCAAATTTCTGGTAGAGTGAGTTGTGTCATGGTGCTCTTTTATTCACAGATGGTGCCCAACTGACCCTACTATATCATTCAATCTAAAACAAACAACGTGTATGTGCAAAATGAAAAATATAAAAAGGCGACAATTTACCCATCGCATCCTGTATATAGGATAGTGCCTGAGGCCTTAAATGGCAACCTTTCCAGAGATGGTGGCTGGATAAAAATACTTGGTGTACTTGGACTACCATGAGTGTCTGAGTTGGGTGTCTGGTGTGGCTTTTGTAAAATTTTTCTTCAAATCTTTATGACAAATCCTTTCTCAGGCATAACCCACCTTGCTTTGAGTAAGATTAATCCTGGTCCTGACCCAGCAATAAAACATGGCTAGATGCTGTTTTAACCAAAATATTTCAGTTCTTGTACCTTCTTTCTTTGTGTGTCTATTTCAACCAGTAGCCTTTTAGAAATTTGAACCAGCCTCTTCATTCAATCCACAGGGTGGATCATTCTCATATCACTTTTTATGCATAGAAGATATTTCATATTTGTTAATTGGTCTGGTTCCCTGTCAGTTGAGAGTTCAATCCCAGGCCATGGTAGTACTGACAGCTTACATTCTCAGATTCAGTGGAAGAAACAGATATGTAATGCAAAATGATGTTTGCATGTGTGTGTGTCTACAGCTTGGTGAGAAACAGACTCACCTCTGGCTCTGCTGGTGGACCTTATTATATAAAGTTTAGTTGGATCAGATAAGCTGTTTTTTGAGAGTCTCTCTGATTGTTTAATAAATCTATGAAAGGTAGGAGATTCTTTTCAAACAGTATCTGGATGCTATCAGCTAAATCCTTTAAAAAAAAAAGACATTTTTATTGGCTCTAAAATAATTGTTGATGAGATGATTTGAATTCGGATTTTCTTCAAGTTATTACATTGTACTTACATTTTGTGCAATTAAGAAATTATTCAATGTTTTCTTTTGTACTATGACCTTTTAATTGTCCAACTGATGTTCTTTATTTCTACCTTTAGGCTAGCCTTGAAGTCATCAAATTTTATCTTGCTGTTCTAATTACTGCATTTATATCATAATCAGACATCTACTTAAATCTACTGGAGGGAAGTTGAAGTTAATATTTAGGTGGGAACCTGCTTAGATTAATCGTCAGATTAGATTAATTAGTGTAAATATAATGATATCATCTAGAAGTTTCTACTATAGTTTTCTTTCCTTGTGTATATGATGTATAGGAGAAGTGTCTACGGCTTGAAGAGGTGAAGGAATGGACTTGACTCTGGCTCTACTGGTGGACAGTGTTCTTTATACAAAAGTTACTCAGATCAGATAGACTTTTTTTTTTTTTTTTTTTTTAGAGTCTTTCTTATTTATCCATAAATCTAAGACAGTTACTTCTTTTTAAACTATAATAATCTTTCTGGATATTTTCAGCTGAATCCTTTGAAGTCTGAATGAAAACCTTTTAGTTTGAAAGAAGTTCTTCTTATCAGCTCTAAAATGATTGTTTATTAGATTTGATATTTGTTCTCCATTTCTGCCTTGGGACATGTCATGAATTGATCAAGTTTCATCTTATTTCTCTTATAATAATCAGACATCGGCTTAAGTCTTCCAAAAGCAGCTGAAGTTAATATTTAGTTAGAAACCCATTTAGATTAATCATGAGCCTCAATATTTGGTAGAAACTTCAACAATCTGAAACTAAATTAATTAAAGGCATACATGGATTATATATATATATATATATATATATATATATATATATATATTTAAGTTATGAAGAACTTGGTAAACCGAAATGGTAAATTCAAGGAGGATGAAATCCTGAGAGCTCAATGTGGGAACAGAGCTAATATTTAATGAAAAACAGACCACTTTAAAGTACCATTACAATAATTTATTTCACCAAAATCCTTTTTAAAGGACTCCGGATCATCAGGTAACACTTCCAACAACGGAATGAGAGGTAAAAAAAAGGGGTTAGAAATTGATGGGTAGTGTAATTTTTGTAATTAAACAGGGGGGTTGAGAGTGGTAGTTAAATAGACAATATAGAGTATAGGGAGGGGTTAATTTTATATCTCTCTTAAGCATGCTTTATATTGGGGTAGGAGAAGTGACAGAACCATGACCTATTTAGATGGTTAACTGAACGGAAGTAATATGTAGGAATAGGGAGGAAAGAAAATAAAGGGAAAATGACACTAGCAATCTTTGCCCACTTGCTATCACTTCACAATGTAAGATATATTCACTACTTGAAATCTTTAAAACAAAAATTTTAAGTTAACATTTCATTCATAAATTAGTTTGTTATAGTTAAGGAAAGTTTTACAAATATATACCAACTTGTGGAAGGCCAAGTAAAATGAATGCAAATTTCAAACACTTTTCTGCTCTATATAAGATGATATTCCTAAACAGAACTATTTTTGATATAAAAATTAAAACAATCCTCAAATAAAAGAAGAGTAAAGAAGGACAGTCAGTTAATGAAATAAACTTTTTAAAATCAATATGCAAATTAGTTAAACCTGAAGATTGATATTGCCTAGAAGTAGATAATATATAATACAGATACTCAGCTTATACTGTGTACATTTTTGTAAAGTAGTTTGTAACATGTTTATTTATCAGAGTTTGTTCAGGAGTGGCTCTGTCAAAGGACAATATCGCAAGTGATAAAAATTATACTGAGAGGTGTCCAGTGCTCACATCAAGGCCAGTGCAACTGAAGGTTGCAGGGGCTTCAGGCAATTTTTGTTTCTGTCCTGGGCGTTTGTGCTTGGGTCCCCACCTAAAAACAGACCTGCGTCATATCTTTTCCTAGTGGGGGTACAGAGTAAATACCATGTGTACCAGAGAGAGGGATCTGTGCTCACACTGAAGCCAGAGGAACTGAAGGTTGCAGAGGCTGGGGGTAATTTTTGTTCCTAGCCTGGGTGTACACATTCGGGCTCCCCCATGAAACTGACCTTGTGTCGCAGCAACCTGACCTCGTGGTGGGATTGAGTAAATACAAATTACTGTAAAGTAGTTTGTAACACGTTTATTTATCATCTCTCAGTTGCATGTCTGGGTAGAGTGTACTCAGGGGCAGCTTTGTCAAAGGACAGAGTCGCAACTGTAGAAAATTGTCTGAGATATGGCCAGGCCTGGGAAACAGCTGCCAAAGACCACGCCCTCTCATTACCCCAAAGAGAGGGATCAATGCTTGTACCAAAGGCAGCAAAACTGACAGTTGCAGGGGCTTAAGGAATTTTTGTTCCTAGCCCAGGTGTATGTGCTCAGGCTCCCCACATTAAACTGACATTGTGTCACAATGTGACTTTGTGGGGAGTTGAGTAAATACTAAATTAATATAAAGTAGAGCTCAGAATTTGTGGGAGAACTGAGCTCCAATTTCACATTTATTAATATAGAGTCCATGACATAGGTTTTACTTAATTAGCTGTTATGTTTCTCTAATTAATTTTAATTTCTCTTTTCCCATCTTTATGCTATATTAATTTTATCTTATAAGTCTCCCCCCGTTTTGTCACCCGTGATATAAAAATAATTGTTTGTACGGAAAATAAGGATCTACGTACATCAAATCATCTTTAAATTAAATGGCAGCAGAAGAATTATCATTGAACTTTTAAAAGATAAGCTTAAACATTAATTCAATACTTAAATGCAGTGATCAATTTTGAGTTCTTCTGTAGTTTATTGATGCCTATCATATCTACTACCTAGCTATTATGTGATGATGGCCAAACCAAGAGTCCTCCACAGGAGCAAGCTTAAACTAACTTTTAAGCTAGTTTGTAATAAAATGTGAACTGCAATTTTGGATACAATGAAAAATAAGAGTTACTCTCCTTGAACCTTGAAAGCCATGATAATGGCTAGTATAATATATATTTTTAACTTCACATAATCTTGCAACCCTGAATCTGAGCTTGATGAAAATCGTTACCTGCACCTAATATTTCTAGGGCTTTTGAATGACCTATGAACTATTGAAATCAGTCCCATGGAAGCAGAGGTGTTGCTTGGACACACACATACACAAATACACACGCATACACTGTACTTTATATATAAGATATATATAAAGAACAATATTAGGGGCAAAAATATATGACAAAGTCAGAAAAGGTTTTGTGTGACACATTTCCTATAGGAGGAAGTGAGTTGCACAAAACGTTTTTCTCACTTTGTTATACATTTCTGCCCCTAATATATATATATTAGGTTGGTGCAAAAATAATGACGTAATAATGTCGTTTTTTGACGTATTTTTAACGTCAAAAAACGACATTATTATGTAATTATTTTTGCACCAACCTAATATATATATATATATATATATAAAAGTTTTGTTAAAAATTACTGACAATGTACTGTAATTAAGCTTTTATTTAATTTTTCTTGTGTTCTTATAATTCTTTTTTCTGACATAAATTCTGCTGAAATCATCCAAATGCATGAAATTAAAAATATAAAATGGCCACAATTTACTCATCACACCCTCAATAGAACAATGTGTAGCATATCTCGGAAAATGAGAAAAAATTCATTCTTCAACGAACTACCAACCTGTTCTTCTGTGAATGAGAAAGTAACTGACAATATATTTCTTTGAAAAGCTTGTAATGTCATCATATTATCAGTTTGTTATGGCAGTCATCAGTTTGTAGTGGTATAGTCTCGTTCGTTAATTTGGAATATTTTCTTGTGTTGGAGAAAGAGATATATATATTTATGTGCAGTAGAAATACCATTGCAGTCACATGAGGTTTTTTTTTAAAAGGAAAAAGTGTAGTGATTGTATTATGTTGTATATGACGCAACATGTGGTTTGGTCAGGACTAAGAAATCCTTCCAAGGGGAAATGAAACGCAACAGCACCCTGCAGCATCCTGTATGTAAAGAAAAGAAAGATTGTTTGCACTTTTCTTTTTTATACAATTCTCTGGAAAAGATATTAATCTGTATCTTACCTCCCATACATACATACATACATACATATATATATATATATATATATATATATATATATATATACCAATTGTAACAGCAAAATTGTCCATCCCACAAAATGTTTCATATCTAAAAACCACTAAACTAATTGGGGTTTGTTTTTTTTTTCAGGTTTTCAGATTAGACGTTTAGCCATCTTGACACCATTTTTCATCAGAATCACTGAAAACCCCTTTGAGTTTTTCAGCTAGAAAGAGAACAGGTTAAAATAATTAAATATCAGCCTCATTGTCTTCACAAATGATCAATTGTGAGAGGAAAAAGATCATTCAGGCCTTCAGTAATGGCACCAATATTCACACTCTGGCTTTCATCTTTAAAGTCCATTCAAGAACCACCAAGAGAATGGTGAATAGGTTTAAAAAAGAGGGAACAGTAGAGAGAAAAATTGGAACATTTCAACTTAGAGCTAAAGATATCAATTAGAAAAGATCCAGCTCAATCCATAAAACGTTTGGCACATGAGAGAGGCTATGATAGTCCAAAGAGTAGTGAAAAAAGATATGAAAATGAAATCATACATGAAACCTGTGAAGCAACTTGTTAATCTAGGACAGAAATTTCAAAGATTATAGAGGTCAAAGATCATCTTGAATAGTTTGGAAAATGATCCTGAAATAATATATATATATATATATATATATATATATATATATATATATATATATTTGAACTTTATATCAATCCTTTATGAGCTTCCAATCCATAACTATGATTAATTAATGAAGAACATGTCATTTTCGTTTATGCTTGTTTTCAAAAGTAATTATACATTCTTATTGCTAAAAGTAAAGTCCAATAGTTTTAAGAAAATCTTAAAGAATTCCAGTAAGATATCTTTAATCATTTATAAGATAAAAAAACAGTTCGAAGCTTAATCTAACAATTGGATAATTTTTCTGCTGTTATACACAGTATATATATATATATATTACGAAATGGACAAAGTCCGACAATTTATTTATTAAAGACATTTTTATGTTTAACGTTATAGATACAAGTATTTAAGTAAATGCTCTGTTTATAATAAACAGTATTAAATAACATTTACCGGCCTGAATGTCCAAGAAATTTTCATAGAAAATATTCGTTCTTTGACAGGATTCGAACATGCATCCTATACGGAACCGTCATTTATGCTGACGTGCCTTACCATTAGGCTACAAAGAAGCGTTCGGTAGACAAGGTCGAATTTACTGCTTGTTGGACTTTGTCCATTTCGTAATATATGACGTCATTTGTTTACATTTGATACGCCATGAGCAGTTATGAATATTCGAGATTCATGGAAGATTGAAGTTTATAAGCAGTAAATTCAACCTTGTCTACCGAACGCTTCTTTGTAGCCTAACGTTAAGGCACGTCAGCGTAAATGACGGTTCCGTATAGGATGCAGGTTCGAATCCTGTCAAAGGACGAATATTTTCTATGAAAATTTCTCGGACATTCAGGCCGGTAAATGTTATTTAATACTGTTTATTATAAACAGAGCATTTACTTAAATACTTGTATCTATAATGTTAAACATAAAAATGGTCTTTAATAAATATATATATATATATATATATATATATATATATATATATAGAGTTTCACCTCAAGCAAAGCAATAAAGCCACTAGGGGGAAAAGTGAAAGGATAATAAAAGAACAAAGATTAAGAAGATAATGATTTAGATTAGATTTAAATTTCTGAATATTGAAGTTGACTGGGAAGTACTAGTACTGTTTCATATGGACATCTTCTTTATATGCCATATTCCCTCAAGATGTAGGCGTTCATGGCTCTCCACAATTTTTCTTTTTTACCTCCCAATAAGTTTTTTTTTTTTTTTTTTGATCATTTCACCCCCAGCAAAGCAAGAAAGCCACTAAGGTGAAAGGATTTACTGAGTGTGAGAGAATATGAGAAAAAAAAAAAGAAGCACTATCAAGGAGAGAAGACAAGAATGAGAGCAAGATATGAACAAGAATTAAGAAAACAAGATAATTTGATATTGCATTTACATTTTGAAGATCAAAGTTTTCTGGGAAGCAAGAAGATGTAAGAGAGTTTCACAAGCAAGAAGTGTGAGAAAAGAAACTGTTAGCATAGAACTTACGGTTACATCTAGCCGTTTCAGCTGTGAAATGATAAGACCTTGCCACCAATCTTGTACTGCACTTAAAGTCTAGGTACCATAGAAGAAAGTACACAAGAATAATTACCATGGAAGTATTTATAGAAAAAGCCCAGGGGAGCTACATTATGGTGGTGGGAAAGTGAGTGAAGACAATATTAATCTCCTTTTTAGAACTTTCTTTCTCATATGAAAGATTTATATTCTAAATCATGTTTGCAGATATGAGACAATGGCCTAATGGATAAAAGTGTTGGTTTTTGAATTTGGTGACATAGTAATTGTGAATTCAATCCCAAGATCTGGCAGTGTGTACTTGCACTCAGTGGAAACAGCCAGGCAATAACAGAACAGTACTAAATAAAAAAAAACTAAGCACTAGTCAGTATTCACAAATATGGGCAGGGGAACAAGAACAATTGACGTCTGTAGATTAAATAAAGTGTTTTGAGCACAAAAAAATGCTACACTCATAAAAAAGAAATTAACTCACTCAGAAGGAAAATCCTCAAGAGTGCCGCCATTGAATATTACCCAAATATTAATATAAGCCCAGGCTTTTTCCCTATTTCACCTTTCTTAACAGTTTTCTCCCAAACAAACATACAGAACAGTATCAAGAAATTAAAAGAAAATGGTTGAATCCATCAACACAGCAATAAAAAAAATATCTCCACACATGACAGTAAGTGACGTAATTTCAGTTAACAAAAATGAAAATGGTGTTCTCTAAAGTCTTCCAGTTGCTAAGGACATTTTGTTTTGTTATTATTAGTTACTTTTTTAATAAATTCATTTTGTTTTACCTTGAAAAAGTCCACATCAGACGAAAAGCGTCGGCAGCTATTACAGTTTTCCTATTTTCTTTTACATTTATAAATAAAGTGTTTTGTTCAGAATTCCCTGTTGATTATTGAGATCTATGTACACCTGAGGAAGGCTGGAGAACACAATGGCTGAAATGTGATAACAACAACAAAGATGAGGACAATACTCTGAATATAAATTGTGTAATTAATGATAATTCTTACTTCCAGAAATTCACAAAGAAAATGTTTACAACTGTTGATAATAAAAATAAAAGAAAATATTGCAAGTTATAAAATTTTTTAATTGTGGAAACTGCGATGAACTTTTTGCTGATATTTTCTGGGCATTTTTCTAAGAACAAAGAAATCAGCGAAGTCTCAAAGAGTCGTAATGAGTGATTTAAAAATTACTTTAACAGAATACCTGTTTTATACTTGAAAACTTTATGGACCAAAAGAATATAAAATTTGTTCTTGACAAATTTTTCCCATGATGCTTCATTTATTTTTCTTTTTGCTCTTTTCATTTCCCAGATGTCTAATAAAAGCGACATTTATTTTCATTTATTATTATCTTGGCTTATTTTATACATCATTGCCCTCGGGTATTTCGTTTGTATTTAATCTACTTTCAGTTTGCAATTCTGCATTTCTATTCAGTCGAGAGACATTCTCAATGAAAATCAGATTTGAATTAGGATAAGGAAGCCATCTTGTTTCATTCAACACTATTTGGAGTAAGAAAATTGATCTGAAAGCCATACATTGCTTTTCAGCACACAGTGGGCTTGCACAATAGAGCCAAGCAAACATTTATGTTTTTGAAACCACTGAATTTTTTTTTCAGTTAAATTATGGAACCCCATTAATGTTATTTGTACTTAAGATGATGATTAACACAAAATTTCTAATTAAAATATAGGGGTTTAAGTCTAGAAACCTTAAACTGCAGTAAACAAAATTCTTGCAAAGAGCTTTTGAAGAAGTTTTGAATTTAACCCACTTGTATATCTTCTATTTACACATTTCTTCTGACCATTTTATTCAGTACCCCAAAAAATCCAGAATAGAGGTCTAGATCATGAATCTCTGATAAATACAGGGCAAGTTACACTGAAAAATTATATCTGCTGCCTGGAAAATAGTGTCAAAAGTGGGTAAAGATTGATTTAACATATGAAAGTAATGGAGTATATTTTAAATATCTTCCTGGGAACAATTTTTTTTACATTTTGCAGCTTTAAGATTTAGGAGAAAAACTTTGTCTTGGGCATTATTTGTTAGCACTATTGAAATGTTTTTGAAGAATCTGAAAGAAAAAAAAAGGTAAAATATGGCAAAAAATTGTGTTAATTTATCAACATTTTGTGTTGCAGAGGCTAAAATTCCACTTGACATCTCAATCTATCTATCTATCTATCTATCTATCTATCTATCTATCTATCTATCTATCTATCTATCTATATATATATATATATATATATAGGCAGCATATTATCATTCAAGCAGTTTAGTTAAATAGTTTAGATGTATTGTGTCTATTTATTTTAGTTTTAATCCTTTCAAGTCCATGAATTAATATATATATATATATATATATATATATATATATATATATATATATATATATGTGTTAGATAATTTAGACATATTATGTTTATTTTAGTTTTAATCCTTTCAACTCCGCAAATTAATTTCTTGTTGGCTAAAGAAAATTGATTAAGAAAAATTCCAAAATTTTCTTTCAAATAATTTTTATTTTCCAAAGTACTTTCGATCTCATCTGAGACCATCTTCAAGGGTTGCATGTCTATGTAAGTGTTATGCATTAACACCATAAATTCATAATCTTTTATTAGGTTGGTGCAAAAATAATGACGTAATAATGTCGTTTTTTGACGTATTTTTTTAATGTCAAAAAACGACATTATTATGTCATTATTTTTGCACCACCCGAATAAAAGATATTTAATTTTAGTATTTTAATTCAGTATTTATCTAAAACTTTGCTTCTACAAACATGTCTACATTCTCAGTTTAGACAGATATTAGTCAAAAATACATCAGTGCTTCATCAAGACAATAATAAACAAAAAATTTGAAACTCTGGAAGCCCTTTATATAAGAGATTTGTGGCCAAAAATAAATAAACTCAACTACAATTAGAGCAACAAAGTTGTTAAATGTTTGTAGCTGCTAAGTGTTATATAAGAAATACTAAATTAAAATATTACAATTAAAAACGTTTTAGTTACCTCCCTTGCATAGAGTTAAAAAAATATTTTGAATTTAGGATGTTAATGCATATCACATCCATAGATATGCAACCCCTGAAGATGGTCTCAGATGAGATAGAAAGTACTTGGGGAAAATAAAAATTATTTGAAAGAAAATTTTGGTATTTTTCTTAATAAATTTTCTACAGCCAACAAGAAATTAATTTGTGGACTTGAAAGGAGTAAAACTAAAATAAATAGACATAATACATCTAAATTATCTAACATACATATATATATATATATATATATATATATATATATATATATATATATATATATATATAATAAAACTGTTTTACAGACAAGGTTTACCTTGTACTGGAAATAGTTATATTTAAAAAGTGCTCAATACACTAGTTAAAATCTAAAATATTACAAACACTAATGCTTTCGACTACCGCAATTTATACTAATGAAGCTTCCTCAGGTACTGGAAAAGGTCAGTGCTTGTAATATTTTAGATCTTATATATACATACACTGCAATATTGTCGTTCCTTCAGTCACTTTCACACCACCATAACATTGCCTCTCTCTGAATACTTTTGTGTAATTGTTTGGATCAGCTCTTTGATATTGGTACCTAGACTTTTTGAATTTCAGTGCAGTACTAGATTGGCATCAAGATCAATTATCAAGAACCAGTTGTTTTAAAAGTAGATTCTGCTGTCTTCATCCAGTATTTTTTTTAAACTGGGATTTTAATTAATCCAGAATATCAGCATATAGCCAACAAAATCTTGTCTACCACAGTGATGAAACTTTTCAAATAAGAAATCGATAGATATCATTATTATCTGACCATAATTGGGATATCAAGCCAATGCAAACAATCCGTTTTTTTAGCTGCATAGTGTGTGCTATGCCAGGACTACATACAGTTTTGATTTCAGTTATTTTCTCCTAGACCGGTTGCCAGCCAGGGCTATAGAACTCAATCTGTCCTATTACTGGGGAGATAAAAAGAGAATTCATACCTTTCCCAAGGGTATTAGCACATAAGTGAAGGCAGTGAATTTGATTAGAATTCAAACTCAGCTCTCTGATTTCTCAATCCATTACTCCACCATACTTTGATAGATATAATGAAATCTTAATATTTGTAAAAAAACTTAACAACAAAGTTATTATGAAGAAGGCATGAAACAATAACCCATGAAAATGACTGTCATTTCTGATTGTGATCATTTATACATATGAGGGTGGGTTGAAAATTTCATAGATGAAGGAATGATGTTAGATCTGTGAAATCTTGCATGCATTAATTTCAACTCTTTTTATTAATAACTGCATTGTCTCTTTCCAGGTATGAGGGTGGGCTGAAAAGTTCATAGGCTGACTATGAAGGAGTGATCCTAAAGCTGTGAAATCTTGCATGCATTAATTTCAACTCTTCTTATTAATAACTGAATTGTATCTTTTCAGGTAGGAGGGTGGGCTGAAAAGTTCATAGGCTGGCTAGGAAGGAGTGATGTAAGAACTTTTAATTTTTGAAAAAGAGTGTAAAGTTAAACTGGTCTGTCACTTATACTCATTTCAAAAAAATTTTAATGATTTTCCTGACAAGAAATAGCAGAAAAAGTAAACTATCCAGAATTGACTGCATAAAAATAAATAATGAAGCATTTGCAAGTTCTGATCAACTTCAAATGATCACAGTTTGACAAATACTTGGAAATGAGACAAAGTTAGAATGGTTCTAAGATCCTGAAACCATTTTCTTTCTGACTATATATAGCACATATTATATGGGGAATATTCTAAAAGTGCCAAATATCTGCTTGCAAACACACTGGGTGTGTTTTGATTGACTTCAAATGATCCTAAATTTGGTTCGATATGTGTCTTGCACATTTAAAATTCTACCATTCATTCACACATTGAATATTATTGCCATATCTGGTCTGGGGCCTCTGCGATATATCTTGAAATTGTTGACAAAATCCAAAGAAGAATTTGCAATGTTATTGGCATCTTAATCAATTTCCCATTGCCTTAGCATAGCTTCCCCTGTTTTTTCTACAAGTATTTTCATGGCAATTGTTCTGATGAGCTTTCCTCTTTACTCCTTTGTCTTCATGAATTTAAGCATAATACTGGATTGGCAGCTAGGTCTCATCATTTTACTGTTGAAATAGCTAGATGCTGACATAAGTTTTATTCTTTTGTTGCACTTCTCACCTGTGGAACTCTCTTCTGGCTTTTTGTTTTCCTGTTAGCTATAATTTTCAAAAGAGTAAATATAATGTCAATTGCCATTTTCTGCTTTTTTGAATCTTGATCTTTTATTGTCCTTCTCCTCATTAATGTTCTAACATTTTCTTTCACTCTCAGTAACCCCTTTTGTCTTAGTGGCTTTATTGCCTTGCTTGGGGTGAAAGGATTAAAAGAAAATTGGATTTGGGACCAGTTATGTAATCCAGTCTATTTTTATCACTTGGGAAATGTTCTGAAAATTTCAAATGCTCGTTTGAAAACCTGCTTGAATTATGATGCACTTATTGCATGTTAATATCTTGGCAGACGTATTTTTCATTAAAAGTCTTTTTTCATTTCTTTTTTGTTTGTTTGAAATACTTTTTGCATTACTTTTTTTTTGTATACAGATCTGTTGAGTTCCCATGTTTTTTCTTAACATCCCATAATACTTTAATGTTTCTCCTCCTACCATTATCTTTTGCAGTCATTACCATACATAGAAGAAAACTCCGCTCCTGAAAACCTGAGTGCATCATTCCGCACCTTATACAAATCAGTATTTGAACAACACAATAATGGTAAGTACAAACTTTGTAAATGATACTAATCTCATAATTGTCTCAAGAGACAATGTGCGCCACATGGTTGGGTGAAATCAAGTAGTTGGCCTGCCTCAGGAGTGTCTCTCTAGAGAGGAAGCATCCTACCTTGTCTCTATTATATCATAAAGGAAAAAAAAGTGTGTGAGCTCTTTATTTTTATTTCCCTGATGAGGATTTTAAAATCCAGCAAGTAAAGGAAAATAATGATCTGACTAATGCTATAGATGATTTTAAGGATTGTAATGGGAAGAACTTGAAAACTTTTAAAGGAAATGAATTCAAATGTTTAAAAAGAAGTCAAATTGTCATTGAGAGAATTTTATAGATATTTATCTAAATAATAAAATAAAAACAATGTCGATTATAATAAGGTGTTTAGAGAGAGATCTAAAAATAAGAAATAAAAAAAAACAAAGGATTAGTGGTACCCTGTGTGCATCACAGGGTACCACTGTCTGTCATATGGTTGGATGAAATCAAGTAGTTGGTCTACATCATAAGTGTCACCCTAGAATGGAAGCGTCCATTTTTGTTTCTATTGCATCCTGGAGGAGAAGAAGAAAGCGTATATGTGTGTCACATGGATGTGTGAAATCAAGTAGTTGGCCTGCCTACATCCAGGAAGAAAAGGAAAAAGAGTGTGTGTACCCTTTACTTTTATTCTGCTTACAGGCAGTGTTAAAATCAAACAAGTACAGAAATTTAATGACCTGGCTAATGCTGTAGCTGTAACGGACGGTGTTAAAGGTTGTGATGGGAAGAGGTTGAAAACTTTTAAAGGAAATAAATTCAACATTTTAAAAAGGAACTGAATTTAACATGAAAAACATTTTTATTTACATTTATGTAAATAACAAAACAGAAAAAAAGATTATATTAAGGTGTGTACAGAGAAATAAAGAAATTTTTAAAAAAATTCTGGTATTAACAGTAATTGCCACATGTTTGGGTGAAATGAAGTAGGTGGCCTGCCCCAGTAGTGTCAGCTTAGTGTTTCATCTTGTTGCTATCACATCCCGAAGCAAAAGAAGGAAGAGCCTGTGAGCAGTTTATCATTATATTACTACCGCATAGTGTTAAGCAGAGACCACTAGCAGACAAGGTTGTGTAATCCCACATAATAGTCAAGAGAAAATGTGACACAGAAAGATAAAAATGTATAAGAATGCAGGAAGATTCCTTTCAGAACCTCAGCAAAGTATTAAGAGATAGGAAAATATTGTTTGAAACAAAGAAAGAGATCTAAACTGCTTTGTAATAATCTCCTATAGGACATTGAATGCTTCAGATTAACCATGGAGATAGATAGTGAGAAGTCTTAAGGAAAATAGTAATTTATATTTAAAATCAGAAAAATGCAGTTGAAATCTCTGGGGCAAATAATGAGGAAAGAAGGCAAAGACAATTTAACGCTCACAGGACATTTTGAAAATGAGAAGCAATAGGAAACATCAAGTAATATGACTTAAAAGTTTTGATGAACATGGCAGAACACAAACAAAGAGGGATGGTAAGGAATGAAAAGTTACTCAGAGCAATAAACGGCAGGAAGTTGTGGAGGGCCATGATCACTCACGTACTGAAGATACATGGTATGTAAAAGGAGGAGGGAATAGATATCAGAACCAGGACAAAGAAGAATGGCAAAGTCAAAAGTTACTCAGAATAATAAAAGACAGGAAATTGTGGAGGACCATGATCATTCAGGTCTTGAAGAGACATGGAACATAAAGTGAATAGATGGCAAAAGAAGAAAAAGAGGGATGGTGAAATTCAAGGTTATGGCAAAAGGCAGGAAGTTGTGGAGGGCCATGCTCATTCACATCCTGATGAGACATGGTAAATAAAAGGAGTGAATAGATGGCAGGGCAAGAGCAAAGAGGGATGGTAAAGTTAAATGTCACATAGAGCAATATAAGACAGGAAGTTGTGGAGAGTCATGATTACATATCCTGAAGTGACATTGCACATAAAACAAGAAGTGAATGGATAGTAGAACAAAGGGGGGGATGGTAAAAAGTTACTTTGAGTAAGAAAAAAATATGAAGTTGTGGAGGACCATAATCATCCAAACATTGAAGGGTCTTGATACATAAAAGAAGACATTGACTAAACAAATCACAAAGAAATACATACAGACCCCATGAGGCCACAGACCACAATTGTTAATATGGTTGGTGGTAGTTTTATAAGGGTATGGAATATATACATTTCTGATACTGTTTGATAGCTGTAAAATATAATAGCCAAAATGTATTGATCAAAAGAATAAAGATAAAGATACTCTATCAAAAATGTATGACTTAATGACAGTACTTCATCTCAAAATTTCTGATAATATTTGAGAGATGGGAAACTTAATAGATATAAGTATTGATCAAAACAACAAAGATAATGATACTTACTGAAATTTAGTGATCAAAATGACAAATATAATATCTCATGTAATAAAGAGCTTTCTTTTATGTTTATTTTTTTCCAATTTAAAATATTTTTTTTTAAATTTATCAAAGAGAGAATATAAATTTTACGCATCTGGTGTTTTACTTACATAGACAAAAAGCAAAGGATTTTCATCTTGTGTTTGTTTTTTTTTTTGTCTTTTATTTTGCTTGTTTTTTGTTTTCTATTTCTTCTCAGAACAAAATTATCTGCTACATCAGCCAGTTTGATTAGTTTTTGGCCTCAAGTGAATTTCATGACCAAGAATTTTGCTTTATAATAATAATTCATTTAGTCATCTTGTTTTGTTTTCCACCATCTTGTTTTGTTTTTCATTTTATAAAATAATTTGTCTTTTTATTGAATTAATTATATTTTTCAAATATAATTAAAAATAACTTTGAATTTTTAAATAAACTGAAAATCTAATCAACGATAGAAGATAATTCTAAGGAGACAGTCGAGTTAACAAATCCTTGTTGTGAGGATTTCAAGTCTAATGAAATGGCAGTAGTAATATCCAGACTGCTATTCATCTGTCAATGTAGTTCAGCTTTAAAATCATTTAAAATAAAGATCCAAAGGTCTCCAGTTCAATCCTGAGTTTTGATACTTATATGAGATCTTATTTTATCTGAATATTTTGGTAGGTTGGTCATGTTTTTTTTTTCCCACTCGTTGTGGTATACTTGAATAAATAAAATCATGATTTGCATTTAGACTAATTTCCTCATATTTGTTGCTGTTTTAAAAACGTTTTCACTTTTCTTTCCCTTTTTCTTCTCGTCTTTTGTCAATCTGGTTAATAAAGGAATTCAATGAACTGAACCCTTTCTTGACCATTCCTAGGTATATCTCATACTGCTGCTAAGTTACTGCACATCTTATTTTTACTGATCTTGAGCTTGTGTTGTTCAGACAGTTGTATTGAACATTAGAGTATTGATTCATAAATTTGGTGATTTGACTTTTACCCAAGAATCAAAAAAGCTAGACATAGGTCTGGTTTGCCCTTGAATCAAAAAGGCAGTCACATGTTTGGGTTTATGTCAGGTAAATACAGGTCTGGTTTACAGGCTGTGCCAGAAGTAGTGTTTCACCTAACACTGCAAATTAATACAAAACATTAAACTGAAAACTTGAGTCATGTTCTTAAGTATCCTCGTTAAATTGAAACTATCATATGTAAGTCATGGATGCAGGGCTGGATTTAGATAAAGAGAGGCCCTAGGTCTCACCAAATCCCCCATTCTCACAATTAGAGGGAAATGGAAGAGTGTTAAATTAAACAATTTGAGTAAAGCTGAGGATGATGATGGGCGTTTAAAATTACTGAAGTATTATTTAGAATTTACAATGTGTTAGCATATGTAAGAAAGGCTTATGACAGTGTCAAAAATATTATAGACCTTGGCTGGAGAGCCCCTAGATTTTGAGTTCCTAGGCTTTAGCCTGCAGGTAAAACTGATACTGGTCTTAAAATATTGACAAAGTCACACCAAGCAAATAACCAAACTTCAGGTCTGTCAGCCTAAAGATCTTAAAACCTTGGAGTTTTACATTGTAGAGGATGTGTCTCTATCAGAGCTGGATTTATAAGAGAGGCCCCAGGCTATTTCACTTGCGAGGCCCCTCTGAATGCCCTATTATCACAAGTAGAGGAAAATGGAAGAGAGTTAAATTAAACAATTTGAGTAAAGCTGAGGATGATGACAGGTGTTTAAGATTACTGAAGAGTCTACAATGCGTTATGACAGCATGTGTAAGAAAGGCCTATGACAGTGTCAAAAATATTATACACCTTGGCTGGAGCACCCCACCCAAGGTTTTGAATCCTGAGGCTTCAGCCTGCTAAGCCTATAGGTAAATCTGGAACTAGTTTTTGGTGACCAATTGTACTATATACAGTTAATGTTTTTAAAGATCTTAAAAATCATGCATTTTCATCAGGGCCACATTTAGATGAAGAGAAGCCCTAGGCTATTCCACTTGTGAGCCCCCTCCAAATCCCCCATTTTAACGAATAGAGGAAAATGGAAGTGTGTTAAATTCTACAATTTGAGTAAAACCGATGATGATGGTGGGTGTTGAAAATTACTGAAGACTCTACAATGTGTTATGACAGCATGTGTAAGGAAGGCCTATGACAGTGTCAAAATATTATACACCTTGGCTGGAGGACCCCTAGATTTTGAGGCCCTAGGCTTCAGCCTACTTAGGTAAATCAGGCACTGCCAGCATGGCACCTATCCCTTTCAGCAATCTCTAAATTCATAGCTATATGCAATCACTTTCTCAGATTAATGGTTAAAAATGGCTTTCAGCAAATGAAGCCTGTGAAGAACACACTTCTTCAAACCTTGTTGACTGGTGCTACCAAATCACTAGCAAGGAACTGTATCAAATAGCAGAAACCACATCTCTTGAGGACTACCAACAGCAGCAACAACTAAAATGGATAGAATATGAAAATAATGATATAATCAAGATGTTGATGTTCCACACTACTTCAAACAAAAGGTTAGGAAGGAAGCCCCATCAAGACTGGAAAGATAAGGGTTATTAGTCTTGAGAAAGCTATTTTCGGAAAAATTGTTTTGAGAGAAAGATTTTATAAATTTCAACCGACAGTAGTACAAACTGCTCACCAGGGATGGCCCTACAGGAATTATAACTCTAGACGGCTTCACTCTTGGGATCACTGGGACAAGTAAGCCCTCTACCATGACAAAGAATGACCAAATATATTTAATAATGTATTGTGTGCAGTTCATTATCAAATGCACCACTTTGACTTATTATTACTTTAATGACAATAATAAAAATGAATCAATAAGAAAAGAATAAAAGTATAAAATTACCATTAACATTTTTATTTTTATTATAATTATTATTTTATTATTTTTGTTAAAAATAAATATTTGAGAAATAAATAATAAAGAAATACATTCACTACCGAACCAATGGAAAAAAAAGAATAAACAAATCAAAATAACGTTATGACTCAAAACGCTGTTCCAACAAATTTGAAAATATGTCCATAAAAAAAATGTTACATTACTGCAATCAATAAATAAGAAAAGGATAACAGAATAAAATTATTGGCAAATGTTAAAAATGTTTGAATGAAAAATGTTAGGGAAAGAAATTGACAATACTGAACTAATAGTCAATAATAAACAAAACAAGCAAACCTAGTAATAGACCAAGCAATTGATTCAATATAATCACTCCACTTTGTTGCTGTGGAAAATATGAGACAAAGAAGGCAAAATGAGTTTCTTACCTGGAGGTTAGCATGAGCCATGCTATAGAGACACCACAATATGTGTAAGTATCATGGATTTTTGAAAATGTACATGTTAACATGTAGTTTTCATATTCCATTAGTAAAGAGGAAGTTCCATTTGGATAGCTTATTTGCAAGGACCACTACTTTGTGGAACAGACTCTGGAGATGTTGAGAGTCAAATGTTTTCTATCTGATATAATTTCTACCTTGAGTGGCACTTCAGCTTTTTACAGGGTGAACATTTAGCAATTCTCATCAACTAAAATAGTTCAGAGTCTCCAGAACCCTCATAGATTTTGGCTTCGACATTTAATTATATTTTCAAGTGAATTATATTCTAGGAGACCATTTGAACCGAGGATGACAATTATCATGACCTCATTATCACACTTGTATGAAATGAACTTGTCTCAGACAGACTAAATCCAAAAAAAAAAAAAAAAAACAGGCAAAATCTAGCCAGAGTGTTATTAGACAATGGTTTTTCTTGGAGAATCTTATTAAGCTGTATATATATATATATATATATATATATATATATATATATATTAATTTAAACCCTTCAATGAATTTGGCAGGAAAGAATAGAAAAATAGAAAAAAAAAAGAATTATTTACATTCTTTGTTGTTATTGTCACAAAGTTTCAGCCTTTGTACTCTCTAGCCTTCTTGAGGTGTTTGTAATCTCTGGTAACCTTCAGAGAATTTTGAATAACCTTTAATTTAATGTATGTCAAGGGATATCTCATTTCGTTCTTATTTAGTACTGTTTGAATCTTACCGTGGGTCTGTTTGTCAGGGAGATGCTAACATTGGTAGAGGAAGTCAATCCCAGTATAAGGCACCTTTGGAAAGTAACTGAAATTTACACCATGGGTTAACCCATATTAACTTGAGTAGATGGAACAATCTGTGAATCTGTCAATGGTTGTGCTAGCACGAGGTCACAAATCATTGTGACTGAGGGTTTGAGTGTGCTGACCTTATTCAAAAAAATTGATATGCCAGATTATGCACTTGCATCCAGAATCTATAACTGATATCTGCTCAGCTTAGTGGCAGTATAAACAGGTGGACTCTCTGGGTTCAACAGGCATCTGTAATAAGGGTTTTATATATATATATATAATTGCATATTTGGGCATCAATCCCTATTTTATACAAATTTCATTAAAAACAACTGACAAGGTACTGCAGTTAAGTCTTTTCATTTAATTTTTCTTCTGTTCATATAATTTTCTTTTCTGGATGTAAGTCATGGAGAAATTGTCCAAATGTTTTATATTTTCAAGTGCTTTCTTCTGTAATTTTAGACATTATCAAGAATGAATTTTATTTTTACTTTTAACTTAATGTATGGAATGTTTTATGTATGTATGTAGAGTTTCAGGAATGTTTTATTTTCTAAACACAGGATATTGCGGCCATGGTTGATATTATTGAGTGTTGGCTTTTTTCTTTTTTATTAATAATTCTTACATTAATTTTAGCGTCCTTTTTACATGTGGATGAGGCTGTTACATTTGTATTGTTAACAATTATGTCAGGGATAGATTTTGGTTGGTCTCCATGCGTATTTAAATGTAACCTCATTGAGCTATGGTTAGTGAGATGTAATGTGAGTCTTCTTGTTAGGCATGTTGTAGTATATCCAGTATAATTATTTACGAATTTGGTTTGATCAGAAACAAAGTCCCTTAAAGGACATGGGAATTCATAAATAATATTGGCTCTCTGTGATTTGAATCTTGTAGCTGAGATAGCATTATTGATGATGAGGTTTGGGATTTTAATTTTTTATAGTAGATAATTTTCTTATTTTTGTTCACTGGAGTTGTGTATTCCAACTGGAGTTATGTATTATAATGTTTCTAAGAGAAGATTCATCTTCCTTATAGTTACCATATATTGGGTTTTGTATAGAATGTTAATGTTACATATATATATATATATAATTATGAAAACTCTTGGAGTCTATATGAAATAGACCAGGTGCAATTCCACATATTAATAAATTTGGAGCAGCTCACATAAACTGATACACTGTAAGATTTCTGTTTCTATGTCTCGAGGGACTGCTTCAAAGGAAATGGTGGAAACTATATTTTTCATGTTCAAGTTTCCCATAGAATGTTTTATGTCTGTGTTTAGAGACTGGTTTCAGAAAAAAGAATTTTGGATAAATATTTTATTTTACATTTTTTACATTTATTTTTTTTTAACAGAGTCTGCTTCATATAAAACCTAACTTTTCTAAAAAATTGGACAAAGCACGCAACTAGAACAACAGTAAAAAATCTTTTTTTTATTTATTTTTATTATTATTATTGATAATAATAATAATGATGTAATTTACAAGACAAATCAAGAGATATATAAACTCCACTTATAAAAACTTGGAGAAATTCCTGTAACCATTTTTGGCGGTAAAAACAAAACAGTTCTTTTAGGTTATTAAATTTGGCAAATTTGACATTGATTGGTTCCAGTCAAGGTTGGCTATGAGAGTAACAGCTTTTAACTGCTTGGAAAGGCAGTGATGAAAGAGTGGTCAGCCCAAGTGCTTTCTCACCTATTCTCTTCTTCATCAGTAAATATGGTATATTAGTGACATCTTATTAAGATGACTGGAGACAGAGCACAAAGGAAATTGTATTAATGCCTTTCTAAGGGGGTAGCTAGTGTGAATCGGAAATTTCATGAGCTTTAATTTGTCAACTTTGGAGACTGGCCACTCTGGGACCCAAGAGAAAAAGGAATAAAGATTGGTAGACTAGGACCTTCATGTCCGCAAAAAATACAGTGTGTCAACTGGATGGTTTTTACATTGACACTGCTATTATTTTAACTGCCTTCACTCCTTGGAAATGAGTATTGTTTTAAAAATTGATGATTAGAATTGCAATAAAACCCTAAAAATATGAAAATGAATTTATACAATTTCTTTGTTCTTGAGAATTTATAATAAAAATAATAAACACTATTTATTGTTTATTGGAATGGTTGGCAAAACATTGGTAATTATCAATTGATTAGAACTTTATAAAATGGTAAATGTTTTAATTAGTAAACATTTATTAATTTACTACCTTAAATGCCACCCTATTGAGCAGCATTTAAGCAAGCTCCTGCAGAGGGATTTTGATTGAGGTTTTGGCTTGTTCAGGAGTTTGAGACCCCCAAGTTTTTGCATATTCTTAGTGTTTGCTCTCTTAGCTGCTGTTTGATCTGGATTTTCATTTGCATGGGACTTTCTTTTCTTCATTGCAGCCTTGGCTCCTTTGATTGCAATCTGGCCCTCTGTTGGTGGAGATTTCTTTTTGTGAGGCATACTGCTACCATATGCAATAGGCAATAATAAACTACAGAAGAATTCAAAATTGATTGATGCATTTAAGTATTGCATTAATATTTAAGCTTACCTTTTAAAAGTTCAATGATAATTCTTTTGCCGTCTCTTAATTTAAAAACAATTTGATGCACGTAGGTCCTTACTTTCTGTACACACAATTATTCTTATTTCATAGGTGACTTTTGCTGGATTTCACAATTAAATTTGATTATTCCCAAGTTATAAAAGTTGTTACTATACACAAAAATTGTTGCAAAAAATCATGTAAAAAAAATCACCAAAAACAATTGCAGTAATGAAAACTTGGGAATCCAGAATTCCAGAATTGTGGGTCTGGAGCTAATCTGGAATGTTTTTAATTTGCTTTACAGAGTTAGCCTGATTCCAAAATGGTATATGTTGGGCAATATTTCTTTAGAAATTGGTAAAATTATAAACATTGTTTTGCATTAGTTTTAAATATAAATGGAAAGTAGAACTGGGGTGGCAAAACCAGAAATATTGATAAGGGCCACAAGGGATAGGAAGTTGTGGAGAACCATGAACAAAGTACTGCGATTAAGCATTTATTTAATTTTTCTGGCATATTTTATTCATCAGAGTCCATCTTGCATATTTACAAATCTACCATTCATCCATGCATTGATTATTGTTGCCATATCTGGTCTGGTGCTCTGTCTATTCATCTTGAGATTCTTGACAAAATCCAAAGAAGGATCTGCAATGTAATAGATCCTGACTTGGCATCTCGACTTCAGTTACTTTCTCACCAACATGACATGACTTCCTTCTGTCTTTTCTACAAATGTTTCGTGGCTCTGATGAGCTTTTTTCCTGGTGCTATGACTATATGAATTTAAGCATGATACTAGATTGGCATCTAGGTCCCACCCTTTTACTGTTGAAATAGTTAAATATAACCACCACTTCTACTCCAGTAGTTTCTTTTCTCACATTTCTTTTCTGTGTACTTGCTTCCCTGATAACTACAATTTTCAAAAATTTAAATGTAACATGAATCATCATCTTCTATCTTCTTGAATCCCATTCATCCTATAGACTTTCCTCAATACCCCCATACCCAGTCATTTCTGTAACCCTCTGCATACTAGTGGCATTCCTGCTTTGCATGGTGTGAAATGATTAAAAACAAGAAAAAAGTAAGTTACTTTCTCTTTTGATAAGTGTGGCATTATTTAGATCAAATTTGTAGTTGAATTTATTTCTATGTATAACTCACACATTTGATAAATTGCTGTGTATAAGATTGCTTTTGTGTTCATAGATATGTTTTATAAGTTTCTCCAATGTATTCAGTTCTGGTATTTGGTACCTGCTTCAGAAATATTATTGTTATGGATTTTTGGTTCTGATCATATTCATAATAGTTTTGGATGTAGTTATAATTATTTTGATATTATTTATATTAGATAAATTATTTTGGATAGTGGCTTTATGAAATTAGTATTAGGTTGGTGCAAAAATAATGACGTAATAATGTCGTTTTTTGATGTTAAAAAATACGTCAAAAAACAACATTATTAAGTTATTATTTTTGCACCAACCTAATAGTTAGTATTATCTATCTGTTTTTACCTAGTTTATTGTTGTTAATAATGTTGTTATCTTTTTTGTGGTTGTATCTTTTGTCTACCTTACTCTTAGCATTGGGGATGAAATAATAATAAGGATATTGGAAGTTTTTGAAAGTTTTTTTTTCTATGTATAATTCATCTTTTGGTAAGTATTTGGGGATTCAAATTCTTACTGCTCTTAAATAGAATCGTATAATCATTCCAGATTTGATCTTATTACAGTGGTGGGAATAAAAATTGACCAGATCATTCTTGTTGGTAGCTTTTCTGTAAAGCTCAAACTGAAGTTTGTTATATTTCTGTATAGCATGATATCTAGAAAGAGTAATATTGTTAAACTCAGATTTAAAGACAAAATGTATTGTGGTTTCCATGTTACTAAGTTTATTGACAAGATTGGATAAAATTATGTTTTAGGGATATATTAATAGAGAATCATCTATGTATCGGAAATAAGAAAAATTTTGTTGTAAAATATTTTTGAAAGGACCCCTTTCCAGAAATATCAAAATTAGACAAGCCAGAATACCACTAAGAGGAATCTCTATTAGTAAACCAGATTTTTTTCTGTAAAATTTGATGTGGCGCAAGAAATTTAAAAAAAATAAAAAATAAAGAGAATTGCTGGTTAAAACTCATCAAACACCACCGAAAAACATCTACACTTTACGGATTACCAAAAATATATCAGCCAGACATCACAATGCACCTCATTCTATTAGGAAGAGGTAGTGCTCAAATAAATGAGCTGTCACGCTAACCAAAATTTTAACCCCCTCTTCTTGATACAATTAGCTCCTTGCATATAAAAAAAAAAACTCTGGTGTTCTCTCAAATAAATTAAAAACATAGATATAAAAAAATATATGACTGGTTTAGATATAAAATCTTTATACACAAATGTTCTTGTAAAGAAATGTCTAAATTTACAAAAAACACAGTTAAATGAAAAAAAATAAATTAAAATTATGCATTCATAAACATAAAATCATAAAAATATTCCATTTAATCACCAGTCAATATTTTTTCTCCTTTGCTAACAATTTTTATATATAAGAAAAAAAAAAATGAACATTTAATTTTATTTATTATATACATATATATATATATATATATATATATATATATATATATATATGAATTGGGATCTAACACGGATTAAAATATGGATTACAATGTGAAAGAATTATAGGATCAAGAACATATAGGAAATGTTTATTTCTTTTATTTAAGATGAAGCTTAAATAAAAAAGGAAATATATTAAATTTATAAACATTTCCTATTTGTTCATTATGCTATTATATATAAATATATATATATGTGTGTGTGTGTGTGTGTGAGAGAGACTTGTCTGATTGTGATTCATTTAAATATATATTTATCTGCGTCTATGTATATGACCTGTAATCTCTCTCTCTTTTCATATATTTATATATATTCTTATTAACCATGTATATTTATTTGCATTAGTATCTGTATGCATGTATGTATTTGTACATCTATTAATTTGAACTGATATTAGGATGTTTGTGTATGTGTATATATATATATATATATATATATATATATATATATATATATAACTTTGCACTGATGCATGAACACAAATATATATGCACACACACAAGCACACACACACACATATATATATATATATATATATATATATATATATATATATATATATATATAACTTTGCACTGATGCATGAACACAAATATATATGCACACACACAAGCACACACACATATATATATATATATATATATATATATATATATATATATATAAATGTCTTCCTTTTTTTTATTCCCATCAAATGTCCTGTTGTTGTAATTCTGCAGACGATAACACAAATCCTTTTTCTGAAATTGTATATTTTTCCAGACAGATATAAAATATAAAATAGATTTTTTTAATTTTTTTTATTTCTAACTTTAAAAAAAAAAATATCAATTCTTTGTTTGGAAAATACAAAACTCTCACATATGAAGAAAAATAATTTATTATAAGTCAAAACAAAACAGTGTTCACAAAGTAAGGGTTCACTCAATAATCTTACTATATAACAAATAGACCAACCAGCTTTTTGTCTCTGAAGGTCTGTAATTGTTTGAAGAAAGTTATCTTCCTCGCACTTGGAATTCATAATTTTTGATGCTTAAATACTTGCTTACAAAAACCTAATAACTGTGAAGCCTTAATGAAATATGCTATCATTAAGGTTGTAGGGACATCACCGCAGCCGCAGTACATCTGGTGTTTCTTGGGCAAGATAGCTTGACGGAGCTCAGTCTTCTCTAAACTGGTTTTCAATTCTAAGTTTTTCCTTCTCTTAGACCTGTTGCCAATCAAGGCTATAAGACCTAGTCTATCCTGCAATTTACTCATACCCGGGAGGAGCAGATTCATACCTGTCAAGAGGTATCCTCATCTTCATTGCCATATTCACATTTCAGCCTCTATATCTCTCAAATGAGGTATTATGATTACTTGCATTATTTACATTATTTGGACTGTTATCCTCATCTTCATTGCCATATTCACAACATTTCAGGCGTTATACTCTCCAACCTTCTTGTGGCAATGAAGATGAGGATAACAGTCCGTAAATAATGCAAGTAATCATAATACCTAATCTAAGAGATATAGACAGATATTGTTTAAAGATGTTGCTCCTGGCCAGATAAGAGGCTTACTAAAAGAAATAGTAATTTTTAAATCCCTTTAAAAATTGTTTGTATATGAGTATAAAAGAAAGATTTAAATGGATTCAAATTGACAGATTAAACAATCTATTTAAAGTGAATTATAGCTTGGATGAGTTGTTTGCTATGGTACCTCGACTGTTTTAATTTCAGTGCAGTACTAGACTTGCATTGAGATCAATTTACAGTTCATAAAAGGCAAATTGTCAGCAATATGGGAAACATTCCCAGGAGACAAACTTTACAAACACCAACCAAGTATCAGACACGAAAACAAAAAACTAGTAAAACTCTGTGATAATTTGAGTTTATTTTGGACATACATGACTAACTCATGTACACCTGCTAAGAGCTGAAAATATACCTTGATGCACCCATTACAATCCTACATTAATAGTTAAGCTGATTAAATATCAAAGATATCAGCCTAAATGTGTAAGTAATTATAAGCATCTTTACAATTGCCATGCTCAAGTTAGCTTTGTGCTGAGTTGGAACAACCAAAGAGAAAGTTTGACTTAATTCACAGGTGGAGGTTTTTGGAAGTCATGGGGAGCACCATGTGTTGGAAAGTGGGAAGAGGTTTCAGGTGTCAATGAAATGGGGAAATTAATATTCCCCAGTGGGAATGTAATTCCCACATGCTGTTACATCTTGGAGTAAATGGACAAGAAAATATTTGTCATTTTATAGACTTCAACAGTTCTATCTAATGGCATTTTACAAAGCCAAGTAGAGTTATTACGTATGAGTATATATATATATATATATATATATAGAGAGAGAGAGAGAGAGCTTTAAATGAATTCATATTGACAGATTAAACAATCTGTTTAAAATGAATTATACTTCGGATGAGCTCTTTGCTATGGTACCTAGACATTTTTTAAATTTAAATTCAGGACTAGACTTGCATTGAGATCAATTTACAGTTCATAAAAGGCAAATTGTGAGCAATATGGGACACATTCCCAGGAAACAAACTTCACGAACACCAACCAAGTATCAGACAGGAAAACAAAAAGCTACTAAAAGGTTGAAGAGAGGACACTGTGTTAACTAGAGTTGGACATAAAAGACTAACTCATGTACACCTGCTAAGAGGGGATGATGTATCTGGATGCACCCACTGCAATCATAGATTAGCAGTGAAGCTGATTGAATGTAAAAGCTATCAGTCTAAATGTCGTAAATACTACAATATCGCAAATATATAAGAACATTTTTTAAAGATGTTTCTCCTGGCCAGATAATAGGATTTCTAAAAGAAAGAGGAATTTTTAAATTCCTTAAAAAATTGTTTTAGTAAAAATTGTGTGAGAATTAGTTAGAATCACATACAAAAATAAACTACATACAAGTCCAATAAGCAAATCAATTCTACAATTATCTCCACTCCTCAGTCTCAAATAAACAAGAAACAAGATTCCTTTTGAATGTGCTTACCATGTTTTTATACACCTGACCCAGCTATTGCTCAGCCAATAAGTGCCCAGAACCAGCCAGTAAAAATGGCTACAAGCAGCACCACCACTTCTGTCCAAACGAAGTGCTACCTGATTCACCTTCAGTCTGAAGCTTGCCAATTTGCTGTCTCTACACTCCATTTAAAAACATACATGTGACTCTGGCCCTTTCGGGTCACTGAGGTAAGTCTCTGCTACAGAAGTATATAAAATAGGATACAGAATCCTGATAAAGTCTAAAGAATATGACAAATGGAAAACCCGTTTATTGAAAATAGATTTGATTACGTGTTTTCCTTTTCTTGGCTTCACCAGATAAAAAAAAAACAAATATAGGTGTATAGGTATTTGTGTTTATAGTTAAATAATAAATCATTAGTACTTCTTCTGCTATGCTGGTGTATCTCATGATGAAAGAAAAGAATGGAATTGTGTGAATTTGTGAAAAAAAACAAAAAACTTTAATATTTATTCTGTATCTTTTCTTTAAAAATTCGTATTTCTTATTGAAATTTATTTATACATTCTACGTGATTTTCTGCACTGAATTTGAGGTCAGTCCTCACTTTTGTAAAGAGAAGATATAGAATAAATATTACTGGCTTTTTACAAAGTAACACAATTTTATTCTTTTCTTTCATTGCGAGAAACATCAGCTTAGCAGAAAAATACTAATTATGTATGGGTATATAAGAAGGATTAGTTTAAACAGTTCAAATTGATTTTTTGAACAATTTATTTAAAATGAATTGCAGTTACCAAACTGAGCCCCTCAGAATTGTAAAAAGGAAAAAATGAATGGTATATATATATATATATATATATATATATATATATATATATATATATATATATATATATATATATATATATGAGTTAATTCTGAACAAGACAGTAAAGCCACTAAGACACAAGAAGTTTACTGGATGTGGAAGAATTAGAAACAGAAACATTACTCATGAGCAACAATAAAAGAAGAATAATGACGAATGAAGTAGATAGTGATTTAAATTGCATTTAAATTTTTGCAGATTAAAGTTGGCTGGAAAGCATGGAACTGAAAGAGAGTTCCACAAGCGAGAAGTGCGAGAAAAGAAACTCTTAGCCTAGAACTCAGGGTTACATTTAGCCAACTCAACTGTAAATTGATGAGACCTTGTTGCCAATCTAGTACTGTGGTTAAATTCATATGGTCTTGGTGTCCTTGATAAGATGATAAACTCCATCCAACAGCAGGAGGCTTTGAGGAGCATGGAACCACCTTTTAATTGCTGGTGTTTCCAGGGTAGTAGCACCTGCCAGGGACCCCGCTATGGGCAAATAGTTAACCCCCAAAGTGGGGTCAAAACACAATGGAAGTGTAAAAATAGGTTTTAATACCAGCAATAAATTTTTTGTTAAAAAATTATTACTAGCAATACATTTTTGAAGAAAAAAAAATCCTACCAGGAATAAATTTAAAAAAAAAATATTACCAGCACTTAAAAATTTTGTTGGCATTAAATAACCCATTGAGTTGATATGTTGTAAAACAAAACAAACTAAGTCAAACCAATTATAAGGTCTTGGTAGCGAAGAGCTCATCGGAACAATTACCATGAAAGTATTTATAGAAAATCCACAGGGAGGCAACCTTACAGCAGAGGAAAAGTGACTGAAACCAAGCTGCCAGATCAAGACCATTAATATTGCTGATTCTTCTTTGGATTTTATCAAGGGGTTCTAGATAAATAACAGGAACATTGGAGCAGCATTATTCCAAGCATGGATGAATGGTAGACTTATAGATATGTAAGATAGATTCTGGAGAGAAAAATTGTCTAGTACAGTGAGCCAAATTTCTTAGTAGTTAATCTAACAATGGATTATATATGTATATGTGATATATATATATCCACTTGGTTGGCATGAAATGACCCATCAGGCTTGATGTTAAACAAAATCTGACCAAACGAAACCAGTGGGAGATGCAAATTGATATGCACCTTCCTATTACTGAAGCACATGATCTGTATGCGGGTGTTTATATATACAGTTTCAGGTTCCTTCAATACTCTCCAGGCTGCTTCTAATGTAGACAAAAATAGGCTCTGCTGATAAAGAGTTCTTTTCTAAAGCTTTATTGTTGTCTTGATGCAGGCCAATGACTTTTTATGTCCTGAATAAGCCTTACAATTCTAACAGAAAGTGATGTGTATAAACAAATGTAATTTGAGTGCTCAGCTAGCAGGGTTGATAAGATGATCTATTATGGCATAATTTTATCATTTTCATGGTACTATTTTCATGTGAGCATTTTTAAAATTTTTTTAATGCATCTTAATGCACATAATACAAGGTTACTTTACCAGCTCTATTCTTACGTCGCTAAAACCACTCACTTCTGCATTTTCTATTTTGTCATATTAAGTTTTTGTTTTCATTTTTTCTGTACTGTTTATAATAGGTGTAAAATGACTCTGTGGAAAGGTTGCCGTTACAAGTAAAATGTAAAGAAATATAGAAAATTAATAGTAATCTATAATTCTTCATCTAATAATAATATGTATGATATAAAGATATATACTATGATATAACTATATTACCATATTATAATTCTGCTTGCCATTTCCTTAGCATTGGAAGTGTTTAAAGCCTCCTTGCCAGTACCTCATAAATAATGGACTATTCCATTTTGATCCAGTGGACAAACAGAGAAGCTTGTCATTAATGCCAGATCAAACCAAAATTCAGTATGAAATAATTAACCTTTAATTTACAATAAAATTAAAAATTAAAAATCGGATATTTGAAATTTCAAATTAAGTTGAGCATTATGTTTAAAATATAAAGTTAATAAAAAAACAGAAAAGTCATACTGAGATGCAGCTTGGTTTCAGTGAGAAAATGAATGAAAGAAAGAAGGAAGTGTTTAAAGCCTCCTGCTAATACCTCATAAACAATAGACTATTCTGTTTTGATCCAGTGGAAAAACAGAAAAGTCATACCAAGATGCAGTTTGGTTTCAGCAAGAAAATGAATGAAAGTAATAAAAGAAGGGAAAGTAGAAATGTCTAATGTCTGTTTTAGCAAAATTTAGTTCAGTTTAGTGTTCATATTTTATACATGGTTAGCTATAAATGTTTATAGAAAAAAAGAGTTTTTTTGGGGTCTTTTTAATAATAATGTTTACCCATTACAAGGCTCAAGAGACACCCATGGTAGAGGCTTACTGTTATGATCCAATGATGATAATAATAAACATTGAAATATAATTCCAAGCCTCATTATATTTCTATTGTTGGCATACTTGTTCCTAAGTATATCTATCTATCTATCTATCTATCTATCTATATATATATATATATATATATATATATATATATATATATATGTACATTTGTATATATATGTATATATGTACATTTGTATATATATGTATATATGTACATTTGTATATATATGTATATATATACATATATATATACAAATGTACATATATATATATATATTTATGTATATATATATATGTATATATACATTTATGTACATTTTTATATATATATATATATATAATATGTATATATACATTTATGTACATTTATATATATATATGTATATATACATTTATGTACATTTATATATATATATGTATATATACATTTATGTACATTTTTATATATATATATATATATAATATGTATATATACATTTATGTACATTTATATATATATATGTATATATACATTTATGTACATTTGTACATATATATATATATTTATGTACATTTGTATATATATATATATTTATGTATATATACATTTATGTACATTTGTATATATATATGTGTGTATATATATATATATATATATTTATATATATATATATATATATATATATATATATAGGTTTCAATCCAAGCTTTTATAGGCTGAAGCGCACAAATGCATGCTGGGATTTTTTTTTCTTAGCTAATGAAATAGGCTCGTTTGTAGTTTCACCTAATCTGTCTTGTCTTGAAGTCAGAATGCCATATTTGTTTGTTCAAATCCGCCTTTGTCTGTCAATGTCAGATATACACATACATGTACATATATATACATATATATATATATATATATATATACATACATTCTTCTTTGGATTTTATGAAGAATCTCTAAATATATAGAAGCACCAAACCAGATGTAACAGCAATATTCTAAGTGTGAATGAATGGTAGACTTATAAAAATGTAAGATAGATTCTGGTGAGAACATTGTCTCGCACAACACTGGGAACCAACTTTCTTAGCAGTGGATTCAATATAATCTTTCCATTTGATGTCAGTGAGAAACATTTGTCTGAGCAAGGTGCAATTTGTCACTCTCCTGGGGGTTATCAACAGCCATGCTGATAGAAGGTAAAAAGAGTTCTCTTAGATGATTAAAAGACAGCAGGTTTGTTTGAGAGGTGTTAAAATTAACAAGCCATTACTTGCCCTTGATAACAACAGATTGCAAGTCATTTTTGTCTTTGTTAGGGAATTTAATTTTCTGAGAATGTGAAGACTTTAGTGAAGAGAAGTAAGGAAAGTACAATAAAGTATGTTTGACATTGTTTGGTTTATTTATCAAATCAGTAATTTTCTTTTGTAAGCATATATCAAGATGCCAGTATATCAGAAATATATTGACTGTTTGGGTAAAATATTTTAAAAAGAGCCAGTCTCTAGAAATTCTAAGAAAAGAAAAGGTAAACGGTAATATTGATGAGTTATCAAATAGGATCATTTATATATTAATATAAGATTGTTATATAGGATCATTTATACTTAGTTATTAAATAGGATCATTTATGTATTAATATAAGATTGTTATATATCATTTATTGATGAGTTGATGGGTCTTATTTATAATCCAACTTCTTCTTTTTATTCTTCTGTATGTGTCGTGTCCCTTCAGGACATGGGAGATCGTGGCTCTCCACAATTTCTTAACTTTTATAGCTCTCAGTAAATCTTGTCTTTTCGCTGTCTCTCCCAATCACTGTTCAGCCAAGCATTTACACCAGCTCATCCTCTTTCTTCTTCTTCTATGTGACGTGTCCCCCTAGGGTGTGGGGTATCAAGGCTCTCCCCAATTTCATATATTTTGTAGCTCTCAGTAAATCTTGTTTTTTTGCTATCTCTCCTAATCCTGTTTCTGCCAAGTATTTACACCAACTCATTCTCTTCTTTTTCTTTTTCTTCTTCTTCTGTGTGCCATGTCCCTTCAGGACGTGGGCGATCATGGCTCTTCACAACTTCCTGTCTTTTGTAACTCTCAGTAAATCTTGTCTTTTCGCTATCTCTCCTAATCCCTGTTCTGCCAAGCATTTACACCAACTCATCCTCTTTCTTTCTTCTTCTTCTATGTGCCATGTCCCTTAAGCACATGGGAGGTCATGGCTATCGACAATTTCCTGTCTTTGTTTTTATGAAACCACGTGCAAAGAAATACTTGTCAACAAACATGTATTCTTGTGTATTCATTATTAATAGGTTTCTGAAGGGGAATGAAAATAAAATTAGAAAAATTATAAAGTTATAAACAAAATTAGACATTTATAAACTTCACTGAAAACCTTAATTTGGAGACGCCATGTATAGGGAGTTTTATAAACTTCTAGCATGTATTAAACATGAAGAACAGAAATAAAATGGAGTTTTTAAAAAAATTGCCCTATTTCACTGAAATGGATAGTTAAATCTGGGACACTTTGTTTTGATAATGTACAGGGAGTATTAACAATTGTTTCATTTAATCACCGCAGAGAACCTTTTCTGCCTGCCATCAGCATGGTTAATGCCAAATTTTTGGAGAGCAATACTCTATGCCTTCTTGGACTCACATTTTCTACTAACATGACGAGGAGTGACTATATCGAATCAATAGCTGTGTCTACTGCAAAGGAAATTTGGGTTAATGTGTTGTGCCAGAAAATTTTTCTTATCAGAATCCATCTTGCACATTTATAAATCTCCCATTTGTATGTCCATTGAATGGCATATCTTGTCTGGTGTTTCTGCTGTATATTGTGACATTCTTGACAAAATCCAAAGAAGAGTCTGTTATGTAATCGATGCTGATCTGGCATCTTGATTTCAGTCACTTTCTTACTGATGTGACATGGCTTCTCGCTCACTTTTCTACAAATATTTTGTTCTGATGAGCTTTTTTTTTCCTCTAAGACTTCAACTACATGAATTCAAGTATGCAACTAGATTGGCAACTAGGTCCCACCATTTTACTGTTGAACTAATGAGATGCAGTCACCACTTCTATTCTAACAGTTTCTTTTGTTGCACTTCCCACATTTGTAACTTCCTTCTGTTTCCTTGCTTCCCTGATAATTACAATCTTCAAAAATTTAAATGCAATGCCAATTGGCATGATCTGACTTCCTGGAGACTGTTCCTTTATTTTACTTTCCTTGCTATATTCTATAAAGTCACCTGGGTTCTAGTGGCTTTATCATTATCAGTGAAATAATAAAATATTAATTATCTATATATATATATATATATCAAGAATGAAAAAACTTAACACATCATCAAAGAATTCGGTAATAAATTTATTTTGACAAAAGTTTAACTCTCAAAATAAATTAATTACCAAATTCTTTGATGTGTTAAGTTTTTTCCTTCTGGATGTATTCATATTGCTCTGTATATAAATACATTGAGTTCTCTTCATTGATCTATCTTTTTAATATTTTATATTAAAAAAAACCTACTTGGATTATCCATACCACTTATGGATTTGATATTATGATATAAATATAAATATGTATATGATATGTATATATATATATATATATATATATATATATATATATATATATATGATATACATATATATATATATATATATATATATATGATATATGTATATGTATGTGTATATATGTATATGTATATATATGTGTATATATATATATATATATGTGTATATATATATATATATGTATATATATGTATATGTATGTGTATGTATGTATATATATATATGTATATGTATGTGTATATATGTATATGTATATATATATATGTGTATATATATATATATATATATATATATATATATATATATATGGAGACAGAAACTAAAATAGATTTTAAATAAGTATGAATGGAGATAATTAGAAACAAACATACGTAGATATATATTAACAAACAGATGGATAAGACTTGTGCAAGGGTCTCCTGGGTTTCCACCAAATGTATGATATGGGGTGCTCCCACTCTACTAATCTCAATTTTTGTAAGGTAGTATTCATATAACATACACATTTTATTGTAACTTACTTATGTACAATAAGGGAACGTAAGCATATTCCATTTTTTTTCTTTTCTTCTCATTCTCTCTTTCACTCCCTGTAACCCCTGCATCCTAGTTTCATTATTGCTTTGTTTGGGATGAAATGCTTCAATTTTGGCACTACATCACGGAAGAATTGAAAATTCTGGTGACCTGGTCAAAAGATTAAGCAGCAAGAATACGACAGATAAATTCATGATATAGACAGCTTTCTAAGTTCTTCAAATAGACGTAGATATATAAGCATGTTTAAAAATGAATTTGATGTGCTGAGGATGATGAAAATAAATGTTGTAACATTTTTTACTTCATAAGTTGTTGATCAAATATTGATTGTTGTTAATAATAATTGATTGTTCACTATCATTTAAATTTGTTTCAGTGGCATGTATAATACACCGAAAAAAAAAAAAAATCCTCCAAAATAATCAATAAACAACCATGTATATATAAAAAAAATGAATGAATTTTGCCAAGCCCAGTTTGTATAGAGATGAAAATGGAATTAAGAAAGGATTGATGAAGATATACATGAAATAAAAAAATGTGAAAATCGACTGTCACGTGCCGTGGGTAGGCAATGATCACAGAAAAGCACCTTATATCTACCAAATAAGCAGATGGTTCCTTGAACTGTGTAGAATTTAGGTTTCCTTTTTACTTCATCAAGGACAATTTAATCAATAAAATGATGTTGACAGTCTGTTTTTAATCAGGAGTATTAAATGTATGAGGATGGTTGTTGAAGCAGACATGGGTCTCTTCTCCCATACGTATATGTATGTGTGTGTATATATACATCTGTGTGTGTGTATATGTATGTGTGTGTATATATACATCTGTGTGTGTGTATATGTATATGAGTGTGTTTATAGATACATATGAGTGTGTTTATAGATACATATATGAGTATTTTTAGATATATGTGTGTCTATGTTTGTGCAAATATATATGTATGTGTGCAAAAATATAAATGTGTCTGTGTGTGTATATATATATATATATATATATTTATGTGTATATATTTGTATGTATATATATATATATATATATATATATATATAATATGTTTGTGTAAATATAAATACGTGTGTCTGTCCAAAAATATAAATGTGTGTGTGTATATATTTGTATGTATATGTGCATGTGTGTGTATATATTTGTATGTATATGTGCGTGTGTGTGTATATATTTGTATGTATATGTGCGTGTGTGTGTATATATTTGTATGTATATGTGTGTGTTTATATATTTGTATGTATATATATATATGTGTTAATGTGTA
>OZ010596.1:49534494-49564604 GCA_963932145.1 Acanthosepion lycidas | reverse complement strand
GAAAAAGATTTTTTGTTGATTTATATATATATATATATATATATATATATATATATATATATATATATATGCACACACACACACACACACACACACAAAATATATATATATATATAAATTTATGTAATTATACAGTGTATGAGGGTAGTTGTTAAAAATTTTATATATATATATGAGAGGGGAGTTTCAGCTATGATAGTCAAAAGAGCAGTTAAAAAAGACTTGAAAATGAAATCATACATGAAACATGTGAGGCAGCTTGTTACTTTAGGACAGAAAGTTAGAAGATTAGAGAGGGTGAAGATCATCTTGAATAAGTTGGAAAATGATACTGGAATATATATATATATATATATAGAGAGAGAGAGAGAGAGAGATTTCTACTTAATTTCAAGTCTGAGAATTCCAGTAAGATATCTTTAATCATTACTAGGTTACAGCAGTTCAGAGTTTAATCTAATAATTGGAGAATTTTGGTGTTACACCCAGTGTACACATATGGTCTTGTCTCACGCTGATGAACAACAAAGTTGAGAAGATTTTTTTTTTTTTTATTGATAAAATATCTATATATTAATCATTTCTCTTTAAGCAAGGCAATAAAGCCACTAGGATGCAAGAATGTGAGAGAATCTATTAGGTTGGTGCAAAAGTAATGTCGTTTTTCTTTTGAAGTTGAACGTCAAAAAACGAGATTATTTTTTTGGAATGTGCGGTCGCAACGCTGGGTTTGAATTTAAATTCTAAGGTTGTGCGTTTTTGTACAAATATAGCAATAAGAGAATTCTTTTTAACTGGTAGATTTTCCGTGAATATGGCATGAACTATATTGTTCAATAATTACAGTAATGTCACACTTATTATCCGAGAGTTGCACGTTGGATCAGTTATTTTAATTTCAATTAAAAGGTGCAAATATAATTCATAAATTCATGAATCATATATATTATTCGGCAGCAATCTTTCTCTTATACAAGTTTCATTAAAAGCAACTGAAAAAGTATTGGAGTTAAGCTTTTTATTTAATTTTTCATGTGTTCTTATAATTTTCTTCTTTTCTGGACATAAATTAGGAAGAAATTGTCTGAATGTCCTGTACGTCTGAGTGTTTTCATTTGTACTTTTAACCATTATCAAGGATGATTTTATTTTTACTTTTAACTGAATGTATTGATTTCTTTTTTTATGTGTGTCTCTAGAATTATAGGAATGTTTTATTTTCCAAACATGGTCAGCATGTTGTGACCATATTCGTAGTTGATGTTAATGAGTTTTGGCTTTTCCTTTTATTATTAAGCCTTCCATTATTTTTAGTCTTTTTGTTATGTGTGGACGAGACTGTTATAGTTATATTTTCTACGAGTATGTTGCAGATGGAATTTTGTAAGTAGCCATGTGTGTTTAAATGAGTCCTAATTGAGCTATGGTCAGAGAGGTGTAATGTGAGTCGTCTAGATCGGCATGTAGTGGTATGTCCAATATAATTATTTATGAATTTGGTTTGATCAGAAACGCTGTTCCTTAAGAGTCTTGTGAATTCATAAATAATATTGGTTCTATGTAATTTGGATCTTGCCAGTGAGTTATTATTGTTGATGATGAGGTTAGCAGTTTTAATATATATATTTGGAAACTCTCGGTGTCTCTTGTTAGTGGGCATGTGTAGTCACAACAATATAAACAAACCTAGGAAGGCTTGTAGGATAAAATATGTCATAAAATATTTTCAGTTTGTCATACATCTTTTCTTTCAAAACTGTTCTTGTTATATAAAAACATATATATCTTTATCCCATATATATATATATAATTGGTGTAGATGGAATAAATTGCAAGAACCAAAAAAAATATTCCAAATGAGTGCTCAATACAGAGTAGAGTAAATATTACTTATTCAAAAATTGAATTTGAAATAAAGTGGCTATTTTTGTAATGATGTTATAACATGTTTATGTTATAATATTTGAATAAATTATATATATATATATATTAAAGACATTATTAGATGCAAGTATTTAATTTTATTATAGGATGCAGGTTCAAATCCTGTCAAAGGACGAATATTTTCTATGAAAATTTCTCGGACATTCAGGCTGGTAAATGTTATTTAATACTGTTTATTATAAACAGAGCATTTACTTAAATACTTGTATCTATTAAAAAAAAAAAAAAGAAAAGAACATTAAATATAAAAATGTCTTTAATAAATAAATTGTCGGACTTTGTCCATTTCTTAATGTATGACGTCATTTGTTTACATTTGATACACCATGAGAAGTTATGAATGTACGAGTTTCATGGAAGATTGAAGTCTATAAGCAGTAAATTTGACCTTGCCAACAGAACGATCCTTTGTTGCCGAGCGGTTAGGCACGTCAGGCTAAATGGCGGTTCCGTATAGGATGCAGGTTCGAATCCTGTCAAAGGACGAATATTTTCTATGAAAATTTCTCGGACATTCAGGCCGGTAAATGTTATTTAATACTGTTTATTATAAACAGAGCATTTACTTAAATACTTGTATCTATAAAAAAAAACAAAAAAAACGTTAAACATAAAAATGTCTTTAATAAATAAATTGTCAGACTTTGTCCATTTCTTAATGTATATATATATATATATATATATATATATATATATATATATATATAAATAACAATTAATAAAAAAACCCTTGAAAATGGCAAAAGAACTGGCCAAAAGCACTTGGGAGAATATACTACAGATAATTTTTACACTCCCTTATCCCCCGCTAAATGGAAAAATTTAATAATGCCATACAAACTCAATAAAGAAAAAATTATCAGGTTTTCCTTGTTTGTCATATTGGATGAAACATGCTTGAAATAAAGGTTGCTGCCCAAATTATATATATATATATATATATATATATAATTACTTCTCATTTAAAGTCTCATCTCATAGTGATGAATATGAACAAAACAGGAATATTTTTGTATATATTAATTGATATATTGTCAGATCTTAAATGTTTCTCTCATAAATATATATATAAACAAATGTCTCATCTCAAACTGATGAATATGAACAAAGCAGGGATATTTTTATATACATATATTAATTGATATATTGTCAGAATTTAAATGCTTCTCTTACATACATACATACATACATACATATATATATATATATATATATATATTCATGTTGTGTTCATATTCATCAGTATGAAGCAAGACATGTTTATAATTATATACATATATATTATCAGATCTTAAATGTTTCTCTCATATATATATATATATATATATATATATATATATATATATATGTTTCAAAATATAATTTAATTCAAGGTTTACTTTCTATTTTTTTTAAACATGGTAATTCCTGTGTAGTGATAGAACCATATTTTTAAATTAGTAAATTTATAATGTTTAGGCTCTACTGAACTGTATTGAGCACTTTTAAAAATAATTAATAAGAAAACCAGATTATAAATCTTAGTGTTCTTTCTCATTATTCTAATATATAGATATATAGATATATAGATATATGATTTATTTATACACAAATATTTTGGTGGTAAGACAGTAAAATAATAAGTGTGTTCATTAATCTCTGTGTATTTCTTTTCCTTTTCCCCTGTGTGGTCGATTATCTTGTCTCTTTTCATTTCTACTAACTCTGCTGTAAGTCCTGCAAATATTGATTTTTCTCTGTTGCCTCTCGTTGTTTTCAGTATGTTTGCTGCCAATCCTACCAAGTGAAAAATACCAACCAATCTATGTGTTAATATTTTTCCCCTCCACCAACTTCGACCTCCCTCTGAGTTTTCTGTTGTCGATTTTTTTTTACTTTTTTCCTTTTTCTACTATTGGCATCTTGAAAATTGTTCCAAGATTTTATGGTGGAATTCTTGCGACAGAGTGCCAATCTTTTTATTTATTTAATCTTTGTTTTTTTTTTTGGTAAAGGCAGAAATAGTTATTTATTGAGTGGGTTTTTGGAATGGGATGAATAGAGGAAGACAACTGAGAGATGTGTTAAGTCTTTACTTTTCTTCTTTTTTTGAATGAGTTAAGACTTAGTTGTCCATCTCTCTGCCACATACCAGAAAGGTCAATATCCAATCATCTCTGATTTGATATTTTCTCTCAACAAGGCATCATCACTTCTCGGTGGCATCTTTAGACTGACATTCTTATCGCTTTTTTCTTTGTAGGTTTATTTTTCGATAAACCAGTTACTACTCCCTTTCAAGGATCAAATTTATAATTTTTTTTAACAAATTGTAGATTTTATTCTCAGCACTGTATATTTTCATAAAGTTTAAATGTTTTTTTTTGTTGTTATTATTGTGTAACTCTTTCAATGCCTCCTGTAAATACACCCTGAAATTTATAGGTTTCTAATAAAACCTGGTATAATTATGAAACTTAAAACAAAAATCTCTTATTAATTAAATGTTTCTCAAAAAGTCCTCTATTATAGGTTTCTGATAAAATTCTAGTATTAATTGTAGGTTTCTAATAAAATTCTAATATTAATTGTAGATTTCTGACAAAATTCTAATATTGTAGGTTTCTGATAAAATTCTAGTATTAATGATAGGTTTCAAATAGAAATGTAATATAAATTGAATGCTTTCCCCCCAAAAATAAATCTATTAGTAATTAAAGATTTCTAATAGAAATATAGTATTGATCAAAAGTTTTTAAAAAAAAATCTGGTTTAAATGCATATTTAAAAAAATATCTAATATTAGCTGCAGGTTTTTAATAAAATCTGGTATTAATTAAAGTTTTCTAAAAGAAATGTACTATTAAGGATTTTCAAAAAATCTGTTATTACTGTATAGGTTTATCACCACACAAAATATCCAGTATTAATTGTTGGTTTCTAATATAAATCTGGTATTAATTGTAGACATTTACAATTAATACTGGGAGATGTCTAATAAAAATCCACTATTAGTTGCAGCCATCTAATAAAGATACAGTATTAATAGTAGACGTCTCATAAAAATGCAGTATTAATTAAATTTTTCTAATATAAAGGTGTTAGTAATTGTAGATTAAAAATCCAATATTAATTACAGATGTCTAATAAAAATCCAGTATTAATTGTAGTTGTATGATAAAAATCAAGCAAGTATTAATTGTTGGCTTCTAATATAAAGCTGGCATTACATGTAGACGTCTCATAAAAATCCAGTATTAAGTAAAGTTTAGTAATATAAAACTGGTATTAATTGCAGATGTCAAATAAAAATATAGTATCAATTGTAGACATCTAAAATTAATACTGGATTTTTAGTAGATGTCTAATAAGAATACACTATCAATTGTAGACATCTAATATGAATCCACTATTAATATTAGACGTCTAATAAAAATCCAGTATTAATTCTAGGTGTTTAATAAAAATCCAGTATTAATTCTAGATGTCTAATAAAAATTCAGTATTAATTCTAGATGTCTAAAAAAATCCAGTATAAATTATAGACATGTCATAAAAATCCAGTATAAATTGTAGATGTCTAAAAAAATGCAGTATTAATTGTAGACGTCTAATGAAAATTCAATATTAATTGTAGTTGTCTAATAAAAAATCCAGTATTAATTCTAGATGTCTTATAAAAAATCCATTATTAATTGTAGATGTCTAATAAAAATCCAGTATTAAATGTTGATGCCTAATAAAAATCCAGTATTAAATGTAGATGTCTAATAAAAATCCAGTGTTAAATGTAGATGCCTAATAAAAATCCAGTGTTAAATGTAGATGCCTAATAAAAATCCAGTATTGAATGTTGATGCCTAATAAAAATCCAGTATTGAATGTTGATGCCTAATAAAAATCCAGTATTAAATGTAGATGTCTAATAAAAATCCAGTGTTAAATGTAGATGCCTAATAAAAATCCAGTATTGAATGTTGATGCCTAATAAAAATCCAGTATTAAATGTAGATGTCTAATAAAAATCCAGTGTTAAATGTAGATGCCTAATAAAAATCCAGTGTTAAATGTATTAGGTTGGTGCAAAAATAATTTCGTTTTCTCACATAGTAACATATGTTAAAAAACGAAATTATTTTTGCACCAACCTAATAGATGCCTAATAAAAATCCAGTATTAAATGTTGATGCCTAATAAAAATCCAGTATTAATTGCAGATGTATCATGAAAATACATTATTAAATATAGATGTCTAATAAATATCAAGTATTAATTGTTGATTTCTAATAAAAAGCTGGTATTAATTGTCCAGTATTGTTCCCCAAAACAATACTGAATTAAATCTCACAAGGCCCATAACCCAGGGATTGAACTTAAATTTATTATGGCACCAAATTCATGAAGCAATAATTTAACCCACTCAGCTATAATCCACTTTAATCCACTAGACTGCAGGACAAAAGCCTGGGCTGGGCAGTGTGTACTTGAACTCACTGAAAACAGATTAAAACATTTTACAGCTCTAATGTCACTCTTTCATTGTCAGCCCACTGTCATATTTTTGAAAAGAATCTTTATTTTTTAAATCTCTAAGAAAAAAAAATCACAATGTAAGAAACCATAAAAATAGTCAAAATATAGAAAAGAAAAAAGAAAATTAGGAAGTCCTTTCATTGGTTTTAACCAAACTTCTGTAAATTAACCCTTCGAGCTCTGCATTCCTGAACACTTTTAATCGTTCTGCCTGATCTCCTGAGTCAAAATTTGCAAATAATTAATATGTAATGCTTCCCAGTAGATATAAAAACCGTTACAAAAAATAAAAGCATTATACTCAGAAGGAGAGTCAGAGATAATAAGAGAGACAGAGAAGGACAAAGACAAAAAGTGAAACAAAAACGAAACGAGAGACAGCAACAAGAGCGAAAGTGAGATATAGACAAAGAGAGAGAGAGAGATAAGGTGACACAAAGAAGAAACAGAGACAAAGAGAGAGGAGGAAGAAGAAGAATTGTATGAGAAAGGAAAGATCAAATCAAGGAGAAAGAGGATGGGTTGATAGAAAGAAGGAAAGAATTTATTAACCCTTTCAGCCCTGCGTCCCTGAATGAATTTTAACCCTGAGCTCCTGATTCAAAATTTGCAAATAATTAGTATGTAATGTTTCATGGTAGATATAAAAATAGTTACAAGTGTTTACCAATCATTCAACTGGTGGCTGGGCATTAAGTCATTTTTCTCTACCACTGTTCAACCGGTGACTAGGCATTACATGATTTCTCTCTACCACTGGTAAAGTGGTGGTCAGGACTCAAAGTGTTAAACATTATGTCTGAATATTTAGGTCTTGGGTATGACCTAAAAATACATCCGACATTGGAGTCTTGACTAGGGGACAGAATTAGGGTACCCCAAACCATTGTTACCTACGGGTGATCCCTGACTAAGATCTAGCACCTGTTTGCCACCTACTAGAGTTATTTTATTTATTTATATATTTTTTTTTTTCATTTCATCTAGGTGGACGGTCGGGAAAAAGTAATAAGGAGGAAAAGGAAATAATTTTTTTTTCTTTTCCTTTTCTTTCGCCAGATGATTAACATGAATGAAAATGGGGATAAGTGTAAGCGGCATGTGATGTTTGAGTGCGTTTCTGTGTGTGCGTGTGTCTCAGGAGGAGGGGAGGGAAATCAAATCTGTACTTACCACTTCAAACCAAGCACGCCACCATATTCCTGATCAGATAGAAATTGTGGCTGTGTTTCCTTCCTTTTTTATGAAAGAGCAAATACTGCTGGTGAACTAGAAGTTATCCAGGATTAGACAATAAATTGCCAAGAAGAGTCATATGGTGTATAGTTTGGAAGATGAAAAAAGTTGTAGCTGATGGAAGGTACACATGTCGATACCCAATCAGTATCAGCTGGGTCACTGTGGAGAGGGGCTATTATGTTGAAAGACCTGAAACCCCTAATGAACCTCGGCTAGAAACATCACTGATGATGTGTACTAAAGCATCCAATAGATTTATTTTACAAAACATTATTTACATGCATACTATTGTCCTCATCATTTTTGGTGTTATTGCAATATTTCAGCTGTTGTGCTCTCTGGCTTTCAGCATCAATCTGTGTAACCTGCAGTGAATTTGGAATAGAATACTTTATTATTCTGTGGGGTTAGATTGTTCTCTTTCTACTAGTCATGCCCAGGGATATCTTGTCTAGTTATTGTTTGCTCATGGAGATCAGAGGGCACATTATCTAAAGCACTGTGCTCACAACAACAAAGATGAAGATAACAGTTTACATATAAAAAAATATAAATAATAACAACTGCATCCCTGAAATTCCAGCCCAAATACACACAATATGGATAGATAGACAATAAATAAAGATTTTCTCATCCATTTTGAACTATAATTCATCAGAGGGAACCCTTTTTAACTTCCATCAGCATGGCTGATGCTAACCTCCAGGAGAGTCATTCCTTGTGCCTTCTCTGACAAACATTTTCAGCTGACGTGAAGTGGAAATATATTGAATCAATTGCTAGGTCTGCTGCTAGGAAATTTGGTTCACTGTATCATGCTAGACAATTTTTCAAGCTAAAATCTATCTTACATATTTAAAAGTCTACCATTTGTCTTTGGGTTGAATATTGCTGCCACATCTGGATAGATGCTTCTGCTATATATTTAGAGATTGTCGATTAAATCTAAAGAATCTGCAATGTTATTGGTCCTGATTTGGCATCTCAGCTTCAATCAATTTCAAGTCATTGTTCCTTCCCTATAAATATATTTATAGTAATTGTTCTGGTGAGCTTCCCTCTAAGGTACCTAGACTTTATGAATTTAAGCAGAGTACTAGATTGAAATCTAGGTCTCATCATTTTGCAGTTGTCTTGATAAAACAATAAAACTTGTTTTCAACCATACTTAACAAACAGTAAAACTTGTTTTCAACCATACTTGACAAACAGTAAAACTTGGTTTCAACCATACTTGACAAAAAATAAAACATGTTTTCAACCATACTTGACAAAACAATAAAACATGTTTTCAACCATACTTGACAAAACAATAAAACATGTTTTCAACCATACTTGACAAAACAATAAAACATGTTTTCAACCATACTTGACAAAACAATAAAACATGTTTTCAACCATAGTTAAAAAACAATAAAACTCGTTTTTCAACCATACTTAACAAACAGCAAAACTTGTTTTCAAACATACTTGATAAAACAATAAAACTTGTTTTCAACCATACTTAACAAACAGTAAAACTTGTTTTCAACCATACTTGACAAACAGTAAAACTTGGTTTCAACCATACTTGACAAAAAATAAAACATGTTTTCAACCATACTTGACAAAACAATAAAACATGTTTTCAACCATACTTGACAAAACAATAAAACATGTTTTCAACCATACTTGACAAAACAATAAAACATGTTTTCAACCATACTTGACAAAACAATAAAACATGTTTTCAACCATAGTTAAAAAACAATAAAACTCGTTTTTCAACCATACTTAACAAACAGCAAAACTTGTTTTCAAACATACTTGATAAAACAATAAAACTTGTTTTCAACCATACTTGACAAACAGTAAAACTTGGTTTCAACCATATTTGACAAAAAATAAAACTTATTTTCAACCATACTTGACAAAACAATAAAACATGTTTTCAACCATATTTGACAAAACAATAAAACTTGTTTTCAACCATACTTGACAAACAGTAAATCTTCTTCTCTACCATAATTTGTAAAAATTTTACTTCAACCATACTTCACAAATTATAAAATTTTCTTCTAACCGTTTCTGAAGAATTATAAATCCATATCCATCCATACTTGACCAACTATAAAATATATTTAGAACATAATCAATTTGGTTTTAAATGACCCACAGGATCTTGATGGACCATTAAATACAATCAAGCAATCACTCATTTTACTGCTGAAATATCTAAATGTAAATGTAAGTTCTATGCTAACAGTTTCTTCTCTCACACTTCTTCCTTGTGGAACTCTATTCTAGCTTCTTGCTTTTCAGTCAACTTTGACCTTCAAAAATTTAAATGCCATATCAATCATTATCTTCTCTCTTCTTAACCCGTGTTCTTTTATTGTTCACTCTCCTTAATAGTTTTTTTTCTCATATTCTCTAACATACAGTAACCCCTTGCATCTTACTAGCTTTATTGCCTTGCTTGGGGTGAATGATCAAAAAAAATTTCAGTGATGAGTGGATTTGTCAACTTTAAATATATAAAATTATTTTGTTGATCATTGTTGTTATTTTTTTTTTTTTTTGCTTTTTAAAAAAATATTTTTTCTGATTTATTTTGGTTCAGGGAAAGTCTTTCATTGATTGCCTGAAAGAAAAGTATGCAAACAATTCTCCAACTTTGGTTAGAAGTGAAATCTCATCAACTTTTCCAAAGATGGCTAGAGCCAAAAAAATTCAATATGCAATGTTGATGTATTGCACTTGATTAGGGGCCAGAATCAGTGACCTTGGGCAAAGTAACAATATAACCTAAGTCAAAATCCCAAAGAACTAAAAGAGGTCGACTGGTGAGGTGTTGGAGAGTGGGGGGGGGGTTATCAATCAGAAATGTAGAGGATGCAATTCCTCCCCTTTCTTCTTCTTCCCCTTTTTGTCTTTGTTTTATTTCTTTCATCTGATCACCTTTGTTTCTCTCTGCAAATGCTCAAAATACGTAGTTGTGTAAATATATTGGTTGAAAACTAGGGAGGAGGACCCTTTAGCGATGCATTATTCGGGTAAATGGTTAGGTAAGTCAGAAAATAGCTACAGAAGGATCCTTTGTTAGTTTTGTGGGTGGGTAAGTTAATGTTAACAGTACCCTGAAGCTAAATAATGCAATGATAGGTTGGTAGGCAGGCAGAAAGGTAATAGTTTGCTGGAGTGTAGGAAAAACGGTAGGTTGGTTCTCCACCTTTCTCCCAGTCAAAATGGTGGGATATAATAGTAGACAAGTATTGGATGTACTCACCCAAACCTTTGCCAAACCTCATATATATATATATATATATATATATATATATATACACACAATCACTGCCCAGTTCCCTGTTAGCAGACCTGAAGCACAAGGGGGTAGAACTGCCAAAAATATTTTCTTCTTGTAAAAGGAATAAAAGAAGACTGAGAAGGCTATAGGAAGGTGTGAGGAGAAATGAAGAAAGAGAAAAATTGAGAGAGAGGGAAGAGTTGATCAAGGAATGGAACACAATGTAAAGAGAGTAAGGAGAGTTGAGAGAGTGCAAAAAGATAACATATTTGTGAGGAGAAAAATGGGGAAGATAACAAAAAAAAGAGAAAAAAGAAATGTGAAGAACAGGTAGAAGGTGGAAGAAGAAAATAAAGAAAAAAATTAGAGAAAAAGAAGTACAAGTCAGTGAAGCTGGAAGCAGAAAAGAGAGAAAAAGAAGTACAAGAGAGTGAAGCTGGAAGAAGAAAAGAGAGAAAAAGAAGTACAAGAGAGTGAAGCTGGAAGGAGAAAAGAGAGAAAAAATTAGAGAGAGAAAAAGAAGTACAAGAGAGTGAAGCTGGAAGGAGAAAAGAGAGAAAAAGAAGTACAAGAGGTAGAAGGTGGAAGGAGAAAATAAAGAAAAAAATTAGAGAGAGAAAAAAAAAGTACAAGAGAGGGAAGCTGAAAGGAGAAAAGAGAGAAAAAGAAGTACAAGAGAGTGAAGCTGGAAGGAGAAAATAAAGAAAAGAATAGATAGAAAAAAGAAGTGCAAGAAAGTGAGAGAAGCTGGAAAGAGAATAAGGAAAAAATTAGAGAGAATATGAACACATTCAGAGAGACAGAAATTGGATAGAGAGAATGAAAGAAGACAAAAAAGTATGAGAAAGAGATAGAAGCTGGAAGGAGAAAATAAAGAAAAAAATTAGAGAGAAAGAAAGAAGAAAAAGATGTCCAAGAAAGTGGAAGGAAAAGACTAGAGAAAAATAAAAAAATAAAAAACATACTCAAAGAGATAAAAATTGGATAGAAAGAATGAAAGAAGAAAAAAAAGTACAAGAATGTGATTAAAGCTGCAAAAAGAGAATAAAGAAAGGAATAGAATGAAACAAAGTTGAAATATGAGAAAGAAAGAAGGGCTAGAAGTAGGGAAAAAAGAAAAGAAAAAGAGAAAAAGGAAGGAAAAGAGATGGAAATAAAAGATAATAAGAAAACAAAAATTATAGAAAAATAAAAGAATAGAAAAATGTATGATGTACGAGCAAAAAAACTGAAAAAAATGTTAGACGGGGAAGTAGCTTGAAGAAGAGGAAACAGAAGAATTGAAAAAGAAAAAGTATGAAGGAGAAAAAAAGAAAGTGAAACAAAATGGGAAGTACATAGAATAAGAAAGAAAGACAAAGTAGTAAATCTTAAAAAAAAAAATGTGACGATGAAGATGCTGGAAAAGATGAAAAGTGATAAAGAAGAGAAAACGAATTCAAAAGGTGGAAGAAGAAAGAAAAAAGAGGGGAAAGTAGAAAAGACAAAAAAAGAAAGAAAAAGAAAAGTTAAGTAAGAAAGAAATGGATTAAGTGGACAAAAATCCTTCATTGTAATGAAGCCATTAAAAAAAAATGGCTGACATTTTAAATCAAACCAGGCTTTTACAAGGTCAGAGGTAACGAAACTGAACTGAAGCATTCAGTTTTGTCCTGAAATTCTACAGAACAACTTTCTCCATCATTTATTTATCTATCTGTATCCACGTCTTTCTTTCTATCATTACTTTTTTTTTTTTTATGTTTCCTTCCAAAGCACACCTCCTCCGGCATCCACCCAAGAAGAAACATGAAAACTAAATTCCTACCCCAACCCAGATCCACATCTCTTCCAGCATCTCAAACATTACTTTGCTCAAACTACACCCTACCATCTTGCTAACATCCTTCCCCACTCCCATCCAGTATTGTACCAAATTTCTATCACTTTAGTTTTGGGTCAAAGTGATTGATTGAATTTATTTACTTTTATCAAAGGTGGATTAGGCAGGTGACAGTCTCACTGTATATCAAGGGGCAGGGGTTAGAGTGGGGGTGCTGTCTATCCACCCAGCCTGCATTGTCTACAACTTTGTAATAGTGCATCACAGCTACACCCACAACCATGTCATTCTTTTCTGACACTTTACTAGAACCTATGCTTACCATTTCTGTCTTCTTCCAGACTGTATAAATTAAATCATTGTAAGCTGGTTGAAATTAGATAAATAAATCAAATTCTTAGGGTCGGTACTTGTTTAAAAAGAAAAGTAACCAAAAATACTTTGATTTTGTCGTTATTTATTTCATATGAGTTTTTGGCAATTTTTTTTTTTTTTTTTACGTTTGTTTATACACTTGGTGCCACCTGCCAAAAAAAAAAAAAAAAAAAAAAAAGAAAGAAAAAGAAAAATTAAAAGAAACTTTCCATTGACAAAATTAACCAAAAGTTTATTGTATAAAATATTTTCAAATTTTGATTTTTTTTTTTTTTTTTTTTTTTTTTTTAATTTTCTTTGCTGACCTGTAAATTGTTATTCATTTTTGGGAAAGATACTGGAGTCGCTTCCTGTTTTAGCCTTTGTGAACTCTAGCGTATATCAAACCAGGTAACTTGTGGTAAATTGATTTTGTTCCACAGTCCAGGTTTAGGGATATCTCATCTTTTTGTTTCAAATTTTCTGTCATTTGTTAAAACACCATGTAACTTCTGTCTGAATTTCTGGGATGAGTGGTTATCAATATTTACACCATTTTATATGCAGACTATTATCCTCATTTTTGTCATTATTATCATCTGATTGCCTTTTGTCTGAATTTCTGGGATTAGGAGTTATCCTTATTTACACTATTTATTTGCAGACTAGTATCCTCATCTTTTTTCTTATTATCACCTGATTGCCTTCTGTCCGAATTTCTGAAATTAGGAGTTAGCATTATTTACACTGTTTATAAGTGGACTCTTGTCCTCATCTTTGTTGTTCTTATCACCTGATCGCTTTCTGTCTGAATTTCTGGAATATGGAGTTATCATTATTTACACCATTTTATATGCTGACTAGTATCCTCATTTTTGTTGTTATTATCACAATGTTACAAATATTGTGCTTTCTGGCCTTCTTCAGGACTCTGCTGATCAGAGTAATATACAGTGAACTGAACCCTTTATTTAATCTACAAGGGTAGATTGTTCTTGTTCCACTGCCCATGTCTAGGGATATCTCGTCTAGTTCTTATTTAGGACTACTCAGTTATTGCTTACTTTATTTCCACTGAGCCTAAGTACACACTGCCCTGCACAGGGATTGAACTCACAGTTCGTATATCACCAAATTCATGTACCAATGCTTTAATTTAATCCTTTAGGCTATGCAAAGGAATAGTCGAAACATTGATAAAAGCAACAAAGATGAGTCTGCATTAAATAATGTAAATAATGATAACTCCTCATCCTAGAAATTCAGATGGAAAATTCATAATGCTTTGAAATTGTAAATAAAATGACCATAAAAAATTTGTCAGGGAGGACTGCTTTTCTATTTTGAAATATTTTATGGGCCTATTGTTTCACATTGAATAAAAATAGTTAAATTATTGGAGGAGTTTGAAAGTATTTTCAGTGTATTTTTCCTCTTCACTTAAATATTGAAGACTTAAGATTATATATAATGTTGTATATAAATCCATTAACTTCTTAGAAATTGTATGAGAGTAAGTCAAAAATTATCCGCACTTTCACCATAACATATTTTTACGTTTGTCACACTGCCTTCTGCTCTTGCATGCTTATACAGGGGGTCCTCAACTTATACAGGGGATCCTCAACTTACATCAAAGTTCCATTTCTACAGCATGACAGCCTCAATGTAGATCAGAACTCACCTACATAAGCACCCATGACTCTGCCTTACACTTAGAAGCCATAATGAAGAGCAAATGTTTGTAAAAAATGACCCAATTAAGAATACTGAGCTGTCATGTGACATCTGTCCTTCTTTACGGCAGTGAATATTGGACGATCTACTCAAGAGTGAAGAAGAAACTTGAGGCGACGAAGATGTGGTTCTACTCTGCTAAGGATATCATGGACTGAGCATGTGAGCAACGATGAGGTCTTAGATAGGTTACAAACAAAGAGAAGGCTTATACTTAACATCAGAAAGAGGCAGCTGAAGTTTCTTGGATGCATAATGAGGAAGGAGGGCCTGGAGAATCTGATACTCACGAGTTAAAGAGAGAGAAAGAGAGACAAGGGAAAGCAGTGCATGACATAGCCGACGTGCTTGAGCAGATGGATGACAGAACGTGATCTGAGGGAGGAAGCAGAGGGAAGGAGCTTGCTGAGAGCTGCAAGTTATAAAGGGAGGTGGAGAGCCATGATCATCCATGTCCTGAAAAGAAAAGGCACATAAAAAGAAAGAAAAAGATGTAGAAAATGTAGCATAATCCAATATGGCTTACAGCTGGTGAAGAAATAATTCCGTCTTCCTCATATAGTGCCACATCATGACGTATTATATTCTAGAAGATGACACTGTAACCACAAAATGGTGTATTTCACGTCCAGTGTAACCTGAAGACCTGCTGTAGTTAGTATTATAGTGATGACATGATTAAGTTTGAGCTTTTGTTCACACTAATTGTTTTGCTGTTGTTACAGTGTATATATGGCCACTCTGCTAGCAGTGGCTTTTGAATTTACTTCAACAGCAACTGCAAGTTCAATCCCTGAGCAGTAATAAATAAGAACAACATGAGATATATCTAGACATTAGCAGTCTCTACCCATAGATTGAATAAAGGGTTCAGTTTGAAATTCTTTGAAGTTTACCTGGATTGAGAAATACCAGAAGACTGGAGAGCAGTACGGTTGAAATGGTTTGATAATAACAATGAATATGAGGATAATAATCTGACTGTGAATAATGTTAATAATGATAACCCCTCATCCCAGAAAGCCAAAACATTGGGATAATAACAACAAAGGTGAGGATAATAGTCTGGATGTTAATAGTCTAAATAATGATAACTTCTCATGCCAAAAATTTAGATGGAACATATTTATCTCTGTTGCTTATTCCAAATTCCAGTCCCATCAACCTTTTGCTGATGCCATCAGAAAGATGTTCTGGAAAGAACCATTATGTATAATAGCGGTGAGAAGAATACAAGAAAGATTTTTTTCTGTCTTTTTAAAAAAAATTTTTTTTTTTTTTTAAAGAGGTTTAAGAGTTCCAAAGTACAAAAAAAAAAAAAAAAAAAAAAAAAAAAGAAAAGCAAGCAATGCAGGCATAAGGCATCAGGAGGAGCAGAAAGAAAAAGAAAAAGAAAATCCCTCTCTCCATCTTCAACAAATGAAGCAAAAAAAAAAAAAAAAAAAAAAGCAACAATAACAACAAGCAAACAAAGGCAGAACAGTAAATATCTCCTTGCCATTTGCCTATGAAGAATACAATTAGAAAGACTTGTATTTTGAATAGTGTAGGTGAAGCTGCCGCTGTGAAATAGTTTTATTTGCATTTTTGTCAGCCCCAAATTTGAATACTGGAATATTGAAGGGCATAAGGGTTGTCATGAGGAAGCAGAAACCCTGAAGCAAGATTTGTCATTGGGGCCTGAGTTCTCTCCGGAAACTCTTTTTTTTTTCTTATGGTCTGTTTGTTCCCATTCAAAACACTTTTTTTATTCTTCTCATAATTTTTTTAAAATTCTTTTTTGTTTTTGTATTTTGATTATTTGCTTAAAAATTTTGTTTCTTTACATTCAAAACTTTTTTTTCGAAAAACTTACTCTCTCTCTCTCTCTTTCTCATTGCCATTCTTTGAATTTGATGAATCAATATTTACGGTCGCTCTGAGAAAATTATCCACTCAGCATCAGTTATCCATGTGATGGGAAAGAATTTTTGGTAAAGGTTGCAGAGGCCAATCTGCTCGTACTTTCTGGGTGGGGAAATTAATTATGGATGGATGGAAAATGCATGTACATATTCCTTTCTGCATTATCATGTATCAGTAACAAGGTCTGGCAGTTAAATAAGACATAGGCAATTTGAAAGAGTAGACATGCGGTTCTACAGAAGGATGTTGAGAATATCATGGTTGAAATGTGAGCAACAAGGAAGTTTTAACAAAAATGGAAACAAAAAAATTAATTATACATAGAATCAGAAAAACACAGTTGAAGTTACTTGGATGCATAAGAAGGAAAGAAGGCCTGGAGAATTTGACACACAGAACATATTGACTGCAAGAGGGGCAGATGGAAACAGAAATCAATTAACCTAAGGAGAAATGGATAGCAGAACAAGGACTGGAAAGGATAGTAAGGAGAAAAACATTAGAGCTACAAAGGATAGGAAGTTGTGGAGAGCCATTATCACCTACCTAAATTGCTTGTGTAAATGGGTATCAGAAAAGGGACTAGAAAGCATAGTAAGGGGAAAAATGATTTAGGGCTACAGAGGATAGGAAGTTGTGGAGAGCCATGATCGCCTACCTAAAATGCTTGTGCAAATGGGTGCAGAACAGGGAGTGGGGGGGGAATAGTAAGGGGATAAACAATACTTACATCTACAAGGGATAGGAAGTTGTGGAGAGTCTTGATCACTTAACTAACAAGCTTGTGCAAATAGTTGGTAGAACATGAACTGGAAAGGATAGTAAGGAGTAAGTAACATTGCTTAGAGCTACAAAGGATAGGAAGTTGTGGAGAGCTCTGATCCCCTGACTAACAAGCTTATGTAAATGGTTGGCAAAACAAGGAGTGGAAAGATAGTAAGGCGATAGACATTACTTAGATCTACAAAGAATAGGAGATTGGAGAGAGCCATGATCAGTAATATCCCAAATATTAGGGGGAAACATCAAGTAACCTACCCTAACAACTGAGGCATAATAAGAGATAAACATTGCTTTGAGCTCGCTTTCCTAACAATGTATTCCAGAAAAATCAAATGTATCTTTCTAATTTTAAGTAGAAGTGTTCTTTTCATTTCCATTTTCCTTAAAACTTTCTTACTGTTCCCAGGCTCCATCCATGATATTCTTTTTATAGAACCACATTTCTGTTGCTTCAAGTCTCTTCGTCATCTTCAAGGAAATGGCTCAGCATTCACTGCCAAATAGGAGATTAGATATTCCATAACACTTAAATTGTTCAAAGTTCTTGATTTGTCCTGTTTATTAAAGTACTTTTAGTTGTCTCAGTTATAGTCAAGAATTTTTTTTTGAGCTGTGTTCCAAATGCACCAATTACTACAGGAATTAGTTCTACATTCATGTTCTGTAGCTTCTTCAGCTCCCAAGCAAGATCCTGGTATTCTTCTGATTTTTTTTCAGTTAGTTTAGAGTCCATTCTTCCATTATATGAAAAGCCACCATCAATAATCTTAAATTTGCGTTTCTCCTTATGTATAACAATAAGGTCGGGTCTACATATTTGTTGTGGATTCCGCGTGAAAAATCGGTCTCCAATAAATGAGAAACGCAAGTATTTAAGCTAAGAAATTAAATGTATTTACACAAAATACAAAAGGTAAAGCTGTTAGTAAAATCCAGGAACGCCGGTTAGTATTAATCAAAGATCGCTATATACAGTCTCGAAGTAAACTTCCTTAGAGTCGGGCGTCCTTGTAACTGACTTCTCACGTCAACTCAGTCACAGTGTCTATGTACTTTCCACTCTGTTTCTCTACCCTGTTCCTCTACTCTTCAGACTCTCTGTGGCTATTTTATGGCAGCAGGACGAGTCCATTTATATCAGAAAAGGGTGGACCCCATAATAATATTATTATTAAGAACTGGGTATTGTCAGTGTAGTTTTCTAGACAAGATTATGTTGGCTACACACTGGTATTTTATATAAATTGGAATTGAAATCGGCTTAAAGTGAGTTATGTGTAATAGTCAAAGTGAGGTGTATATCTCAAGATTCTTGACAAAATCCAAAGAATCTGGCATCTCACCTTCATACAATTTCCCTCTGCGATAATGTAGCTTCCCTGTGTCTTTTCTAGTAATATTTACATGCCATTTGTTCTGATGAGAACTTTCCTCTTGGCTACCCTGACCTCATGAATTAATACTAAATTGGTTGAAGGAAAGAAAGAAAAAGAGAAAAAAGGAAGGAAAAGAGATGGAAATAAAAGATCATAAGAAAACAAAAATTATAGAAAAATAAAAGAATAGAAAAATGTATGATGTACAAGCAAAAAAACTGAAAAAAATGTTAGACGGGGAAGTAGCTTGAAGAAGAGGAAACTGAAGAATTGAAAAAGAAAAAGTATGAAGGAGAAATTGCTTTACTATTAAAATAGCCTGGGCCTCAGCAATCTATGTCTTAATTCCAATTCTCAATAAGCACATTTTAAATTTTTTTTCTCAGCTATGTTCCAAGTGCATCTCTTACTACAGAAATTAGTTTTACATTCATGATCTATAGCTTCTTCAGCTCTTGAGCAAGATCCTGATATACTTTGGTTTGTTTTTCGGTTACTTTGGACTCCACTCTTCTATTATATAAAACAACAAAAGTCAATAATTTTACACATGCTATTCCTCTTATCTATAACAATAAGATCAGGTCTTCGTGCTTCAATGACATGATCTGTCTGGACTAAAGAAATCCTATAATATCTTGTGACTGTAATTTATAAACACTGCCTCTGGTTGATGTTCATACCTCTTCACTTTTAGACTGAAGCCAAACTGATGGCATACTTCCAAATGGTTTTTCCTTCCATATCTTTTATGCCAAGTTTGTTAGATTCAGCAAGTCAGTGGTTAACTATCTCATCAGTTTCATTAAACATCCTGCATTTGCTTTTCTTGGGGAGTTATTTTATAATGGCCCCCTACTTCAAGGAGCACCCAAACAAGAATAAAACAGCAATACAACATGTATAAACAAGGTACTTACAATAGACAAGGTTTACGCTCGGTAAGTTTACCTTTGATCTAAGGTGAGGTGAGGTCATCAACTGCCAATACATATCTTCATTTCCCATGGTGTGAGTCAAGATGCCGATCACAACACATGTACTATATCTTCCCAGGACCAGACTGATTCTGTGTCAACGGCATTAACTCACCTTGTCTTACCTGCATGCTAGGTGGAGAGTTCTATCTAAAACCCTACACGGTCCTGATGTTCAATGCATTTATTCTGATGACCTGGCTTGTGCAGTAAGTATGAGTAACTGTTTCTCTCTTTAGAAAACCATCTTTTAACCAAAACAGACCCAGTAATTTTCTGTTATCATTGTGCTTTGCCTTTGCTTTGTGTAGGACAAGTTGCTCCCAAGTGTGCGTCCTGGGTATGACGATAAACTACATCTGGTAGCAAGGTTTCTGATTAGGAGATTAGAGATTTTCAGGAGCATAGAACTACCTATACTGTTGTTTCTAAATCCACCCTGACTCAGGGTGGTAACACCTGTTAGGGTCCCAGCTATGGGCAAATACTTACCTGCTAAACAAAAATCAAGTACATTTTTATAGTAAACTAGCAGCATGGCCCGGTGTTGCCCGTGCTTGATTCAAAAATTGTACGACTCATACAGCAATCGCTATCACTTGACTTAAAATATTTTTGCCCTTCCTTGCCTTTAAAGGAGTGCCCCTTGCTGTGCTGATGTTGCTACATGCCTTACTTCTTGCCTATCTCAGATTGCAAAATTTTTCTAAGCTATATACTAAACATTAAATCTGTTATGAAAAAAGAACTAAACAAAATGAACACAAAATGATCAGCTTTAAAAAAGGACTTGTAACTGGGAAAACCGAATGAAAAAAGAATGTTAACAACAAATACTTTTTCACACCCAACCCAGTTCTGCGGAATCAGAATCAACGTTGAGTTTAAGTAAGCAAATGATCCAATTGGATTGATTTTTTTTGCATGCTAGCATACTAGGTAACATTCGTGTCAGTCAGCTGTTGGCTCTCATGCTGGCTAATAGAATCTCCCTGCCTATTCGTGACAGCCAACTATTGGCTCTCACTCTGGCCAGTACAAAATGGCTGCAAACTACATGAAAACTGCCGTAAAAGCATGGAAAAATCAATAGATTTTTTGTTTAAGTTGGTTGAAGTAAGAATTTTCTTTTAAATTATGACAATGGAAAAAGAAAACGGTGTGAAAAATTTGTTTGAATTCCTTTTAAAGATTTCAACTAACATTTTAAAAATATTATGTTCCTTCTTTAAATAGGCTGAAGTAAAAAATTAAAAAAAAAAACTTGAAGTGCGAAAAGAAAATTACTTAATTTTTTTTTTTTTAACTCTAGCCAGTCATTTCAGTTGACATTAACAAAAATAAGCTTGCTTTTTTAAGTAGGCTAAAATGAGAAAATTTAAAACATATATAAATAGAAAATTAAAAGTACTTTAAAAATATCTTAATTTTTACCAGTGTTTTTGTCATTTAAAAAATAAGCTTTCATGTTTAAGTAAGTTGAAATATTAATTTTTTTTTTTATAATTAAGAAAATTCCTCAAAAAATATTTTTTAGTTTTTACCAGACATTTCAATAAGCACAAATAAAATAAAGTTTCTTTTTTAATTTAAATTTTTTGTTTTATGTTGAAAGAGAAAATGGCTTTAAAAGAAGATAACCTTTTAAAATATTGCTAGTGTTTTTGACATTAGAAAATATTCTTTCCTTTGTAAGTAGGTTAAAATAAGAAATTTAAAAAATATATAAATAGAATATTAAAATTGCTTTAAAAATATCTTAATTTTTACCAGTGTTATTGTCATTAAAAAAATAAGCTTGCTTTTTTAAGTAGGCTGAAATAGGAAATTAAAACAAATTGTATAAGTGGGCAAATGAAGATTGATTTAAAATAATCTATCTTTTTAATTCTTCCCAGTGATTTTGACATTTAAAAAATACGCTTTCTTTTTTTTTTTTTTTTTTAACGTATGTTGAAGTATAAAATTAAAAAAAAACAACCTCAAAAAATGGTAAAAGAAACTTGCATAATGAATACTTATTCTTGTCTCTGGGAAAGAAGATTTCTCCCGTTTGGTGTTGTCTGCTAATCGCAGGCACTTATTCAAATGCCAAATGAATAATTACCCTTGAGGATTACCAAATCGTCTTGACAGAAGGTGAAGCAAAGTCAGTCATGCATTAAAAAATAATAACTTGTATATACAAAAATGTTTGACTTGCATATTCACGTATATATCAATGTCAATAAGTAATAGATTATCCATATAAGTATGGATATAATGCTTTCTACTTTATGTAAATATTTGTATTTAGATATGCAGCAGTTAAGGCCTGTGTTTTCACATATATGTATAGACACAAGTGGAGGTTCCGAAAAGTTCTCAGCCTAACCAAAAAACCTTTCCACACCAAAAATCTGAAATTATTTTATCAGATTTTGTGAAGAGGAACAAGATGAGTACTGTACCTCCTATGTATATAGAGTGTATAAAAGATACTTTTACAAACTTTGGGGTTCCTCACATTACAACAAGGACAAAAGTCCATATAAGTATATGTCTACAAATCCTTCCTTTTTCAGTAATTAAGTTTAAAGTTTATAGTAGACGCTCTGAAATGTACAATCCAAGAAACAATCCAAAAATACTTTTACAAACCTTGTGGGTGGGTTTCTGACACCAAAACAAGATAAAATGTCCTTATAAACATATATCCAAAAAGCCATCATTGTATCTCATCACTGCAACTCATAACAAATGTTGTCTCTTCAGTTTTCTTTACTGATGAGGCAACATTTAGAAGAGATGAAATAACAAATTTGCACAACCAACATTTGTGGGTAGATCAAAATCCCGATGGTACAATATAAGCTAGACACCAGCATCAGTCTATGATTCATGTGCGGGCTGGGATTGTAGGTGACTGTCTGGTAGGTCCATATGTTTTCCCAGCATGTCTTACAGGAGACATTTACAGAAACTTTATTTCAAACACTTATAAATCTGCTAGAGGATGTACTCCTGTTAATATGAAAGAATGTATATGGGTCATGCATGATGAGGCTACAGCACATTTTAGTCACGTTGTTTGCAATTCACTGGATGGCAACCATGAAAGATTACCAGGTGGAAGTGGACTGGTTTCATTGCATGCACATTTCCCCAACCTCAATACCTTCAATTGTTTGCTCATGATGTAGTTGATCATGGCTCTCCACAATTTCCTTTTTTTTGTAGCTCATAATAAATTTTGTCTTTTTGTTATTTCTCCTAAACTCTGTTCTATCATCCATTTACTCAAGCTCACCAAATATGTTATCTTTTTTCCTCTGTCTTTCTTGCCTTCAATATCTCCTGTGAGTATTACATTTTCCAAGCCCTCTTTCTTCATTATGTATCTGAGAAATTTAAACTGTCTCTTCCTGAGGCTAAGTATAAGTTTCCTTTTTTTATATTTTCTCTAAAACTTTGTCGTTGCTCACATATTCAGTCCATGGTATCCTCAGCAGCCTTCTGTAGAACCACATTTCTGTTGCTTCAGGTTTCTTCTTCATCTTTCAGGCGATTGTCCAGCATTCACTGCCATATGGAAGGACAGACATCATGTAACATTTCAGTACTCTTTTCTTTGTTTCTAACTGAAGTTTCTTAATACTCTGCTTAGCTTTAGGAAGGCATCTTTGGTTATCTCACTGTGTCTTTGGATTTCTGTGTCACATTTTCTATTCTCTGTTAAAACGCTTCCCAGATATTTGAATTTTTGTGCTCGTTTGATTTTGATATCTCCAATTTGTAATTTGCATTTTGGGTTGCCCCTTTTGCTAACAACCATTCATTCTTTTTTTTTTTTCAATTGCTGTTTAGTCCTTTCTTCTCACTTTCCTTCAATACCTTCTGTAGGACTTTTTGTAGTTTTTTTTCTGTGTCTCCTATCAACACTGTGTCATCTGCATATCTTATGTCAGTACTTTGATGGGAGTACCAGGTGCTGTAAGCTTGGATGTGTCGCAGGTGTCATGGATAATAACTCGTAAACTTTGCTTTAACGGAGGATGGAAGATGCAACATTGAAAGGCACATTGTAACAGTGAAAAGATGCCTTGCAAAAGCTAAGTAAAGTATTAGGTTGGTGCAAAAATAATGACGTAATAATGTCGTTTTTTGACGTATTTTTTAATGTCAAAAACGACATTATTACGTCATTATTTTTGCACCAACCTAATATTAAGAAACAGGAAAATTTGATTTTGGTATCTTCAGTGTGTAGTTTGCATCTTGGACTATTTTTTGCTAACAACCATGCATTCTGTCTTCTTGAAATTGATTGTTAGTCTTTTCTTCTCTCTTTCCTTTACTGACCTTCTGTCTGTAGTCTTCTTCCTGTGTCTGCTGTATATCTTATGCTGTTAAGCTTATGACCGCCAATGAAGAATTCACATAGGACTTCTAATTCTCTCAGAATCATCTCACTGTCTTACACTCCTTTCTATTTTTGTATTTCTAACCATTTGCAGGTAGTCTGCTGCCAATATAGGTTCTTGATTAGAAAAATTAAAAGGATAACTAAAAATTAACTTATACAAGCATAGACACTAGAATGTGAACAATCTTTCCAAATAGATGGAATAAAGTGTGAGCAATGATGACAGAAACTTAAAGAAATATTGGTCCTCCTATATGGCAGTTACAGTTTCTGGGAGAGAACTGAAAAATATTGCTTTCAATATGCATTGTGAGTATCAAATTTTCCAAGCCTGATTTACTTATTGACTCTTTTTCTGATGTTAAGTATAAAAGTCCTTTTTGTTTCTATTTTCTTTAAAACTTTGTTGTTGCTTACAGTTTCAGTCCCTGTTATTATCAGCATCCTTCTGAAGAATGAGATTTCAGTTACTTCCAAAAGTGTCTTCACCATCTGTGATGAGATAGTCCAGTATTTACAGCTATGTAGGAAGACCAACATTACATAATAGTTCAGTTCTCTTTTCTTTGTTTCTGGTGCTTCAAGTGTTTTCTTTATCTGTGATGAGATGGTCCCGTATTGACTGCCATCTAGGAAGACCAATATTACATAACAGTTCAGTACTCTTTTCTTTGACACTGGTGCTTCAAATCTCTTCTTTATCTGTGATGAGATTGTCCAGTATTCACTACCATGTAGGAAGACCAATATTACATTACAGTTCAGTAACCTTTTAAAATATTGCTAGTGTTTTTGACATTAGAAAATATTCTTTCCTTTGTAAGTAGGTTAAAATAAGAAATTTAAAAAATATATAAATAGAATATTAAAATTGCTTTAAAAATATCTTAATTTTTACCAGTGTTGTTGTCATTAAAAAAAATAAGCTTGCTTTTTTAAGTAGGCTGAAATAGGAAATTAAAACAAATGGTATAAGTGGGCAAATGAAGATTGATTTAAAATAATCTATCTTTTTGATTCTTCCCAGTGATTTTGACATTTAAAAAATACGCTTTCTTTTTACTTTTTTTTAACGTATGTTGAAGTATAAAATTAAAAAAAACAATCTCAAAAAATGGTAAAAGAAACTTTCAGTACTACTTTTTTGGTCTCCCATTAAATTTTCCTGTTTCTTAATATTTCTCTTATCTTTTGATAGGCTTCTTTTGCTATTCCAAATGGAAATTCTTCTGAAAAATTCAAGCAGTTCTCTTTTCTTTGATTTTTTTCCTACTTTTAATACATTTTTCAGTTACGCAATGCGCGTGTGAAGCTAGTGACCTGCTGTATTATTGCCTGTAATGCACATCTGCATTTATTTCACAATTTTATTAATACTCATTAAAGCAGTGTCCCTATTCTTAAAATCATTTCTTTTTATCATGATCTGTGGAGCTACTTCTTTGTGGGGGAAAAAATGACCTTGTCATGCAACAATTTTTCAAAGAATAACTTTCTCTGTGTTTGTTATTTATTGTCCTTCTAGTTGCCCCAGCAATGCTAAAGTGCTCAGTCTGTATTACTATTTAACCTAGTAGTTCCCAAACATTTTTTTTTTTCTGGGCCACAATTTTGCAGTTAAAATTTGTTTGGGACTCACCAAATTTTATGTGATAAAAAGTACATTTAAAATAAAAACAAAAAGGACAAATAATATGTTAAATAATATCTAACACAACTTATAACATGATTAAAGTAAACAAATTTAATGAAAGGTATGTGCTTGTTTGTTTTATGAGTAAACTTGTTTATATTAGGCCTAATTACAGATAAACAAACGCTTCATGTAGTCAACACAAAGAAGCCTTTTTTTGTTTTTTGATATATGGAAAAACTGAAGATCCAAAACTGAAAAGATACAAGCAGCCTTACAGTATAGAAGGTCTAGAGAGAAGGTTAAAGGGACATAACTACTGATTTGAAGTCTGAACATCCAAACATTATTATTGATAACTCTCTCGTCCAATTTGCTGACCCCGGTTACTGTATTCTTAATACTTGATATAATGCAAAAACATCTCAAAGAAAAATCGGTCAATAATTACTTATAATTATTTATACTGGGACTCATGCATGGTATTACAAGTAATTCACAAAAATATTTTAAATTTTGAAATCATATTTACTTTTGGCATATGATACCTTCTTCATTTAAAGAGTTTTATAATGACTGATTTTAATCCCTCAATGAAGGCAAAAGAGAAAGGATTATCCACACTTTCTTAAAGATTAAGGAATTTAGAATCCATTTTAAAATATCAAATGAAAAAAACTTAACTTAGACATGGAAGCCATGTTCTTGGTGACTCAAGCTTCTAAAAGATTTCTTTAAATATAAAATAATTCATTTACTCTTCTGTTAATTTGGGCATACGTGGTTGCCTTTCAGGTTAAGATTGTAGTGATCCACAAAACATCTGCTTGTGATTTGGTTACACAGAGTAGCTGTGAAGAAGCTGCTCAGATGGAACTTACATCTCTCCAGTTGAATACAAAGTGGATGAGGGTGATTCAGTACAATGTGCATAGCATGGTGCAGTGATTCCCCAAATTTTTTTTTTTCCCTGGGCTGCATTTTCGGGATGAAAATTTGCTTACACCTCACCAAATTCTAAGTGATAAAAGTACATTTAAAAATAAAAATAGGGTGGCTTTTAAGCTGGTTTATAATAAAACGTACTCTGCAATTTGGGATACAAAAGGAAAATATAAGTTACTCCCCTTGAACCAAGAAAGCAATGATAATGGCTAGTATAATATATTAATATATATTTTTAATCTCGCATAATCTGGCAACTCTGAAACTGAGCTCAACGAAAATTGTTCCCTGTGCCTAACTTTTGATCACACCTCACCAAATTTTATGTGAGAAAAAGTACATTTAAAAATAATAAAAATACAAAGAGAGGGTTAAGTTGAGATCATCTGCAGATTTGAAGTCAAAACATTATTATTGATAACTCTCTCCTCCAATTTGTAGACACTATTTACTATATTCTTAATATTGGATATAATCCAAAAATATCCCAATGATAAAATTGGTCAATAATTATTTATAACTATTTATAAAGGGACTCATGCACGCAATTACGAGTAATCCATAATAATATTTTAAATTTTGAAATCATTTATTTTTGGCATATGACTTTTTTGATATTGTTTTTGTTTTCTTTGATTGTCTTTCAATCATTCTTCCTCACCTGCAATCCTTTTCTGCCACACCTATAAGAAGCACTGCACTGTTTGGGAATAACTGGCCTTGTCAGTCATGAATTGAAAGAGACCTGATCACCCATGTATCACATATGATGCTTGACTGACTGATGGTTGATAAGCCATATTTACTTAAGTAAATACATCCCAAAGACTTCCCAAACTGTATAACCAGTAGTAGTGACCATATACAAAAATAGTGATTGGTAACTGAAAACTAGTTCTGTTGAAAAGCTTTATTGTAATCTCTGTAGCCATTGTAGTTTCCACGAAAATATGTAGGAAGTATTTCTTTTGTCCATGAAATTTATATATATATATATGTTATGGTCCGGTTCCTTGTACCACGGTGATAGTCCAAGGTAGAACCAATAAAGAAGAACTCGAACACAGGTATGGAATAACACAGGTATTTTAAAAACAGGAATATATACAGAGAAGTAGAAGTGTTAGTATGAACAATCAGGTTTAGTAGAGAGAACAATGTAGTATCGACCAGTATCACTATTCCAATGTCTTGCAGTAATTGTCTGAACGCGACTCTGTTTTGGACTGCCTCTGACTCGACTCTTGACTCGACTTGAACTACTGACTCTTTGCCTACTCCTGAGGCGCAGTATTTATTAAGTATGGAAAAATCCATTATTATTATTATGGGTAAGATCCCATAACATATATATATATATATATATATATATATATATATAGCAGTGGTTCCCAAACGTTTTTTCTCTAGACCGCATTTTCAGAATTAACATTTGCTTGTGATGCCAAATTTTATGTCATAAGAAAGACATTTAAAAATATAAAACAAAACAAAACAGGGAGAGGGTTAAAAGGAGACAACTACGGATTTGAAATCAGGACATTATCATTGATAACTCTCTTTTCCAATTTGCAGACCAGATTTACTATATTCTTAATACTTGATATAATGCAAAAATATCACAATGATAAAATCAGTCAATGATTTTTGATAACTGTTTATACTGGGACTCGTGTATGCAATTACAAGTAATCCATAGTAATATTTTAAATTTAGAAATCATATCAGCATATGAATTTTTTGAAACTGTTTTTAAATCTTCGTCTTTCAATCATTCTGCATCACCTACTATCTCCTTCCGCCACACCATTTGGAAACCACTGGTTTAACCCATAGCTGGTAGTAGGGAAAATGTCGAATTCATGCTTTTCCTAAGAGAATTAATGTAATGTGAATGTAATTACCTTGGTTTGAATTTGAACCCTGCCTCTGGCTTTCATTTTCCCTCCTCAAATTGATATATTACATTGATAGTGTAATTACAAATTTACAAAAAAATCATGAAGATTTATCAAAATCATTGACACCCATACTCTTGTGATTTATTTTCAAACAAGTACATCTCAAGGAATAGTATTACATCGTACTTGTGAGATATTTTGAAACATGTATGTATTATACAGTCAGATTTTCTCCCTTGTGGATTATTTTAAAATGTGTACACATCAAACAATGGGAGGTGATCTCTCTTGCAGGTCAAGCAATGGTTGATTATCTCTTTTATGGATTATTTTGAAATGTGTACACATAAGCAAAACTGTATTATATCTCTTGTGTGCCATTTTGGAATATATGCACATCAAGCAATAATTAGTTATCTCTCTTGTTGGTTATTTTGAAAATGTGTGCACATCAAGCAATGGTTGGTGATCTCTCTTGCAGGTCAAGCAGTGGTTAATTATCTCTTTTGTGGATTATTTTGAAATGTGTACACATCAAGCAAAGGTGTATTATATCTCTTGTGGGTCATTTTGGAATTTGTGCACATCAAGCAATGGTTGGTTATTTCTCTTGTGGGTTATTTTGAAATGTGTTCATATCAAGCAACAGTAGATTATCTCTTGCAGATTATTTTGGAACAAGTACATATCAAACCATAGGGAATTTTGTTCCTTGTGAGTGATTTTTAAACATATACACATCAACTAATGGTGGCTTGTCTCTTGTCAGTTATTTTGAAATGTGCACACATCAAGTAATGGTGGATTATCTCTCTTGTGGGTTATTTTGAAATGTGTTCATATCAAGCAATGGTGGATTGTCACTCTTGTGAGCTATTTTGAAACATGCATGCATTAAGTAATAATGGCTGTCAGTGCTATCATGAAGTACAATTCTGAGTGCAGACACAAAGAGGAGAACAGTCTTTAAATGACGATCTGGATCAAAATCAGAAGAATAGACATGTCTGAAACATCTAAAGAATATTGATCCGCTTCATCTGCCCAGGAAAATGTAAAAACCAATAAACGTTATTCTCATCTCTCGGTATTAAAACATGGAAAAGAGAGACATCAAACATTACCAAAACTATTCACTATAATGCATTTCATTTTTGTTTTGTGTAACACACCTGTTCATCCTCCATTAGAAGCATTTGTATATCACACAATAAGTACGTTACTCACTGGAAAGTCGAACCTTTTTGTTTTTGTTTATTCTCTTTGCTTGTTTCCAGATGAAGAAAATAAA
>OZ010596.1:49501994-49526994 GCA_963932145.1 Acanthosepion lycidas | reverse complement strand
GAACATTTATTTGTAGTTGAAGAGATACAATTGCATTCAAAATATATTTAGTTGAAGCCATAAAATTGTGTTCAAATTATTTAGATTTCAGCATTAAATAACCCATAGTGGTTGATATGCTGCTAAACAAAATCAATCAAACAACTCTTTCATGACATTAATCCGTATATCCTACAATTTCTTAAACTGTATTCCCAAATGTAACTTTAAAACACCTACGATATAAAATGCACATATTATCACCCCTAGTAATCAAGGACACATGGCACAGTGGATAATACACTATTTACATTATTCAGAGTATCATCCTCATCTTTGTGGCAATATTTATTACAACGTTTCGGCCATTGTACGCTCTGGCCTTCTTCAGGTGGTTGGAATGTTGAACTGAACCCTTTATTTTGCTCACTGGGGTAGACTGTTCTAGTTCAACACATCATGTCTAATGGATATCAGTTATCTCCTGTTAATTCACTGCTGCAAGTTCTCCATTGCCTTACCAGGTATTGAACTCACAACTCTTTGGTTCCTGCCACTAGATATAACTAAAACCTTTATCCTCTAGAACATGTGGCACAGTGGATAAAGGTGTTGGTTAGATCCAGTGACAGGACCCAAAGAGTGTGAGTTCAATACTTTCAGAGGGAAATTGACAGGAGATAACTGATAACTGACATCCATCAAACATGGCACGTGGAACTAGAACAGTCTACCCTAGTGAGTGAAATAAAGGGTTCAGTTCGACATTCCAACCACCTGAAGAAGGCTGGAGCATACAACGGCCAAAATGTTGTAATAAATATGGCGACAAAGATGAGGAAAATAGTCCTAATAATGTAAATAATGAGAATCCTTTATCTGAAATTCTTGGGAGCAGAAGTGTTTGTTTTGGAAATGTTTTTTTGATTTTCAAATGCAGTATATTTAATTTGTATATAGCATCAATGGGACAGCTTGGGACAGCATGCAACAGCCAAAACGTTGTAATAAATATGGCGACAAAGATGAGGAAAATAGTCCTAATAATGTAAATAATGAGAATCCTTTATCTGAAATTCTTGGGAGCAGAAGTGTTCGTTTTGGAAATGTTTTTTTGATTTTCAAATGTATATTTAATTTGTATATAGCATCAATGGGACAGCTTGGGAATGGAACCCAAATATAAACATAGTATCCCTTCACATTTCATAATACAGCTTATACCTTGAGGGTGGTTTTATATAAATTATATATACCCCAAAAGTAGCTTTATATAAAATGTTGTGTACATACAGATACAGGTAATGACACTAGTTATGTAATGCTCACATGGATTTTTAAGTGGTGAAATTTGGTTTCATGTAAAAATAATGTTTTTTACTTTCTGTACATGTACAAAAATGTGATCACGACTTAGAAAAAATATATAAATGCAGGACTTTTTGATTTTTTGAATAATATCTTTACTGAGCATGAAACATCTGGTAAGTAATCCACAAACAATGGTGTTGTTGGAGCGATCAGTAACAAAAAACTGCTGCCAGTTTAGGTCACGTAGCTGGGCTGGGGAAGCCCCACCCAGGGCAGATGAGCTTACTTAAAATAGCTGTACATCACCTAGGAAGCTCTCGAGTGCTTTCTGAAATTTTTCATTTGTGGCAAGCACCTGAAAAAACTTTTGGCATTTTGGATAAAGAATAGTAAACCTGTATTAGTAAAAATGAAAATGAATTCAAGAAATTTATTGTTTTTTTCACTTATTTAAATAATTTGGTACAATTTTAAGAAAATCTAATTAAACATTATTTAGACTTATTTAAATAATTTCGTGAATTTTTTCAACCTTATCAAAATGATTTGTAGTAATGTGAAATAGCAGATCACAACAAGGCTTATTATGAATGCTTTAAGTTTTCAAGATGAGGAATATGTTATTTATATTTCTCATTTTTATGCTTGGATTACTAATGGGGTTTTTTGAAGAGGATATTTTCACATTCATTGAATATTAATGACTCCTCTCAAAGTCTGAGACAATCTTTTGCATGGTTATCAATATTTTATTTTTATCCTAAAATAAAACTTGAAGGACATGAAAAGTAGCTCATCATAACTTTTTAAAAATTAAGCTTATGTACTAACAAGTTGGCCATCAACAGAATAATGCATCATTGCACTGGAGATGGTTGTATCATTCATGCTTTGTGCACATAACCGAATAAAATTAGTTTTCTGGCTTGTTGTTTATCAAGTGGTTCATATGGTTGAATTACACATAACTGTGTGGGAAAAGTAACTCCAGATGGTGCACAGCAGGGTCACCTAGTTTTGCCTATGCAGAAATTTTCTGATCTTGCTTAGAGAAATTTTGAAGAGGCACTTGACAAAAACCGAGATTTTTGGTTGAAAAAAATTCAAGAAGGAATTAGTTTGTAGTTTTATCACTGTTCTACAAACAGAGAAAAGTAAGAGGTTTCAGCTTATGTTCTCTCCTTCTTCAGAAGCCTGGAATATACAGTGGCTGGAAAAAAAATATTCCAACATAAATTATCAAGTTTCTTTGGTGACTGGGCCAAAATTGTTCCATCTTGAATGCCAATTTTTGCTACATCTGTGATTAACTGAGATTTTACTGAATTCCCTTAATTCGAAAAAATTTCAAATCTTCTAAAGAATGGGGGCCTGAGAAAGATAAAGTTTTAGGAGAATAGAAATATGAATTTGCCTGAAAGATGGCAGAAGATTATAGAAGAAAGTGCGATATATTTAATTCCAAAAATAAAAAGATGTCTGGTAGCTTTGCTTAATAAACTAGCCAAATCCATATTCTATAAGTAGAGAAAGTTAAATTGTCATAGAAATTTTCTTATCTTGTTAAAAATTTATATATAAATAATATTTTTGGCTAATAAGGGACTAAGTGTAAACTACATGAAGACAGAATGCACGGTCATCAGTAAAAAGACGAGCCTGAAATCTGATTTGTAGGTCAGGGACTCTAAAATCAAGCAGGTGTGAAAGTTTAAATACCTGGGAAGTGTTTTGACAGAGGACAGTAAGTGCAACACTGAGATCTGTAGATGTATTGGGATGGCCAAGGACATATTCAAAAAGTTGGTCAGAGGATTTCTTTGGTGTTATAGTGGACCACACCTATTCTATAGTTAATAGACTCTCCCACCTATAATAAGTAGGGTTAGTAAGAGTAATGAGTCAGTCGGTCAGTGAGTGGGTCAGTCAGTCAATGTCAGACGACAGTTAGTCGAATACAAAAGTATCAGTGACCACAACTAGATTACTCTGTGTTATACCTATTATATCAAGTTCCTAATGTTTTGTACGTCGAACCTATTTTAGGACCAACTTAGTACCAATACAACCCTCTACTGTGAAATCACTCAACATTTGGTAACAAAGAAAAAAGTATTGGGCTGTTATGTGACATCTGTCCTCCTTTACAGCAGCAAATGTTGGATGGTTTCCTCAAAGATAAAGAAGAGACTCGAGGTGAAGGGGTTGTGGTTCTACAGAAGGATACTGAGGATATCATGGACCAAGCATGTGAGCAACAATGAGGTCCTGGAGAGGATGCAAACAAGGAGTAGTTTTATGCTTAACATCAGGAAGAGGCAGCTGAAGTTTCTGGGACATGTAATGAGAAAGGAGGGCCTGGAGAATTTGATACTCACAGAAAGAGAGACAAGGGAAAGCACTGCATGATATACATTGTGGGCTTAAGCAAGTGGATGACAGAACGTAGTCTGGGGAGGTGGCAGGGAGATGAAACTTATTGAGAGCCACAAGGGATAGGGGGGAAATGAAGAGCCATGATCATCTACATCCTGAAAGGACACGACACATATAAAGAAAGAAGAGAATAATATGATGTCACTATGGGTTGACTCAGATAATGTGTGAGCTATGGAAGAAAGGTTTATCCCCTACCAGTTTGGATTGCTCCAATTATGGACATTATTATGTATAACACCATACATCACAGAATAGAGTGGCTGAAAATAAAATAAATGACAAACATGTTTTGTTCTCAGAGAGAGTTCTATATCACTAAATCAAACACAATTATATATACATTTTTCCCACACAGAGAAATTATAACACATGTCTACATAACAAGCAAGGTGAAAAGAAAACAAAAAGATGGGGGTATTACATATAATATGGAGAGTCTTCTGTGTTTCTGGAGAAGACAAATTTAGGATTCCAGATTTATCTGCTATGTCCCTAGAGAGGACATATTCTGCAAACAGGGAAACTATGAATCCTGTGTTTTCCCAACATGCCGACTGTGAGCTGGAGTTTTTTCTAAATCTAGAGAAGGTATATTGTGAAAGGGAAACAGCAGTGCCATGGGCTTGTAAGTTGCACCAGATAATAGAGAAGGCAATTTATCATCAGCCCAGGCAAAAAAAAACAAATGCTTGATTTGACTACTGGAAACTGAATGACTTTTACTTGTGTCACTATGTGGCCGACATGTGACTCACTCCATCCCCACCAAAAAGATATAATTGCCTTTTGTATCCCTACATTTTCAACAAAAACATCTATTTTCTAAAGTTGTCACTTGAATTTCTTTTACAGGATATAGCTCCATAGATCTGACCAAAGGAGAAAAATTTGAATAATACAAATTTATTACAGCAATGAGACATCACTTTGCACCTTCTTAGGCTTAGATTTTCCATTGACATGAAGAGTGACTATATTGAAACAATTGCTAGATCTATGGCTAGGAAAGTCTGTTCACTATGTTACATCAGAATCCATCTTCACTACAGCTTTCTGGTGTTCTTTAAGCTTTAACACACTTTGGGAAGTGGAAAAATAAGGCGTGGCTGACCACATATGGAGAGAAAATAGAGGTCACCGCACTCGGTGGGATCAGGTGGAGATCATAGACAAAGAACACCAGTGAAAAATTTGTAAACTTAAGGAATCGGCATATAGGCTAGACCACAAAAATCTCCTGAGCTGACCAAGCATAGAAATGAATACAATATGGGAACCAGTAATAAGGAGTGCCAGAGAAAAGTGATAATAACAACAAAAATTGCAATATGAGCTCTGGTAAAAACATGCAATGATAATAGCAAAAATTGCAATATGAGCACTGGTAAATAGGTTACTGAAGACATTAAGTTTATAATACCCAGAAATTCATACACAGATGTCCTCAAGAACACATGGCACAGTGGATAAAGGCGTTAGTTAGATCCAATGACAGAACCCAAAGAGTGAGTTCAATACCCATATATAATATGTTAAAAGATTCCCTTTTTCTGCCGTGTGGTAATAGCTTAGGTGTAGAGTCTCTGACTGATGCCGAAATTTGTTGAGTCTCAGTCCCAGCTTGAAGCAATCAGATGTCTAGCCACACTGATGAGCTGTGAAACAGGCTGTCTGTGGATATATATATATATATATATATATATATATATATATATACAGAAATTTGACACCATAGAATATATACACAGACTTAAAAATGCAGGAAAGCATTCTTCTTTCTTAAAGGATCCCTTTCAACCAATAAATCATCAGATAAATATGTTGGTAAATATTAATTGACCAACAAAACACAGTAATTTCCACTCCGAGAAAATATGAGGAGGAGGAGAAAGAAGGAACCATGACTAAAAGAGAAATTTATTAATAAAAAAAAGTGAAGAATAGAAGCAACAAAGCTAAGGTAAATGGTTTCAGATCTGTATAAATTGGAAAAGTTTTACTCGCATACCTCTTAAAAAACCGAGAGAGTGAACAAAATGTTTTTTCTGTCTCTACAGAGACTGTTGATGTAACTTAATATAAACCACATCTGATAGAATGAAAATGTTTAGTGGACCTACATCTGCACAAAACAGTGAACAAATATATATTCTATTTCTGACGTTTTATATATATATATATATAGTTTCCAACCCAAACTCAGTCCATACCGGGATTGATAAGACAGACAAAACAACCTATATTTTCATCTGTCAAAAGTTTAATCCCCATATGAGGTGATTTTCTGCATTTTATTGTGTATTAATTATTTGTTCTGTAATAATAAATATATTGAGCTCTTTTTGTGGATTAGTTTTATTATTTTATATTACTAGGATCTATTTGGATTACATACGAATGGATTGTTACCTTTATAATATACACATACATACATACATACATACAAAATGCAGGAAAGCATTCTTCTTCCTTTTTGACCAACACATTGTCAGAAGAATACGTACGAAAATAGAATATAAAAATATATATATATATATATATATATATATATATATATATATATTATAAATTAATTGATTTAAAATATGTTTTTTTTTGCTACACAGTTCTAACCATGTTTCAAAAATTGGAAGTTAAAAGCTTCAAATTTAATTTTGTAATTAAATTAAAGACATTAGTTCTGTTTCAATTAATTTGAAGATGAAACGGAACTAATGTCTTTAATTTAATTTTTTCTTCATTTTTCCTTTTCTTCTTCTCTTCTCTATCTCTCATGCTCATACCATTCAGCCACCGCATAAAGCCCATACTTCAACTATGCGATGCTCGTAGGATCTAAAACAATTCCCCTATTGGTAGTGTGATTTTGATATTCCTTTGAACAGTCGGAAATTGGCATGTTACCAGCAAAATCTTGTATTTGTGAGAATATAATGTTCTTAAATATTCACCTCGGTTAAATATTCTCTTTTTTATTTTGGATTTCTTTACATTTCTTTCCTCCTCTTTTTCTTCTTCTTTCCTTTTCTTCTTGCTCTCTTCTTCTTTCATCTTCTTCTTCTTTCCTCTGCTTCTCTTCTTTTCTTTCCTCTTCTTCTTTTCTCTTCTTCTTTCCTCTTCTGCTTTCATCTTCTTCTTCTTCTTTTCTTTCCTTTTCTTCTTGTTCTCCTCTTCTTCTTTGCTTCTTTCTCCTCCTCTTCTTCTCTATCTCTCATGCGCTTACAATTTGTCTACTGCAAAAGACCCACACTCAGCTCTCCAACAACAATTGTAGGATCTTAAACAATTCCCCCTTCCCGCATCAGTAATGTGATTTCTTCGATGGTTGGAAATTGGCATGCTACCAGCAAAATCTTGTATTTGTGAGAATGTAACATTCTTAAATATTCACCTTATGAGTGACCAGCACATTTCTCCTCTTCTCTGGATTTCTTTACATTTAATGCACGTACAAAGTCTTTGTGCCAGAAGTAAGTCATTTTTTTTCTTTATTTGTTTTTTCTTTCAGTTCTCCAGTCATAGTTTCCTTATTAGGAAGTGGCTGATATTACAATTACCATTACTATTATTCATCAACTATTATAAAAGATAATTTTTTTTTCTCCCCGGAATCGATACTTCAAATATACAAATCAACCATTCACCCTTGCATGGAGTATTGCTGCAATATATGGTCTGGTGCACCTTCTGTTTATCTCAGAGTTTTTGACAAGATCCAGAGACAGATATGTAATATAATTGGCCCTGATCTGGCATCTCGTCTACAGTCACTCTCTCACAGATGCGCTGTCGCCTCTCTCTGTCTTTTTTACAAATACTTCTATGGTAATTGCTCCGATGAGCTGCTTTCACTGGTTCCCAGACTTCATGATTCAAACACCCTATGAGGCTGGCATCCTGCTCTCACCCTTTCACTGTAGAAACTACTAAATGTAGCTGTCACTTCTACTCCAATAGCTTCATACATTGCACATCTCGCCTGTGGAACAGGCTTCCCAATTACTGTTTTTCCTGAGAGCTATAATTTCAAACTATTCAAATGTAATATCAATCGACATCTCCAGTTACCTTGATCTATCCACTATCCCTCTCCTCATCCTTTCTTCTATCACTCCTATCTGCTCTTGCTCCAAATCTTCTGCAATCCCCTGCATCCTAGTGGCTTCCTGCCTTGCTTGGGGCGTAATGCTTAAAAAAAAAAAAAATTTGCTCATTTTTGATGTCTCCAATTTATAACTCATATCTTTAGTTATATATCTTGCAAAGAACAATATATTCTATTTTGGGCTTAGTCCTTTCTTCTTACTTTCTTTTACATTCTTGTCTAGGAGTTTCTTCAGTTTTCATTTTGTGTCTGTTATCAGCAAAGTATTACTTGTATGTCATTTTTAAAATTGTGTATACCAATAATAAATACTTGTAAGACTCCTAGTTCTCTTAGGATCACCTAACTGTATTTATCAAATAAATGCTTCAGCAAATATCATACCGATAAAAATATTAAATTCAAGAATCTAAACCTCTTTGTATAGTTAAAGTGAAAATATGCATAAAAACTAATCTTAAGTATAGGTACCACCTGTTAAATAATAGCTTAGCAGACTATTATTTTTAAGGGTAAGTGTACCTCAGCTCCAAATTCCAGAGGTTGACGTTTGGGGTCAGATGTAAGACATAATAAGGAAGCCAATTTTGATTGGCTGAGCTAGTGTGGGAATGATAGATATAGAAATGTTTTTCAGCGAGTCAATGTAGACATGTTCTCTTTCGTATCTGGAATGGTTTCTCAGTGAGTGGAAATGACCTCCCCGCCACTGGATAGTTAGTACATTTCAACATTAATAAAATAGTTACGTTAAAATCATCTGAGTTTGATGTCATTCATTGCTAATTAAAACAACTAGCAATCGTCAGTCAAGAGAAGATGAGATGAGACCACCCTATCACCAAGGGGCTATGCAACACCACCAGATGTTTTCTGAAAACATGGATAGGTGATGAAAAAATGTCTGAAACATGGTAAAAACAAAACTTTATAGTTAAAGTTGTAGTGTTATTATTGAACAGAAAGTTCAAAATAATTTTGGATGTAAAAAATGATTTTAATCCTTTTTTAGAACCCTGAAAATTTTGGTTAAAAAATCTTGTTTTTCTAGTGTCAGTTTGGGACTTCAATTTATACAGGAAATTTGAGCATCTTTTCATGGCGAAAAATATATTGATTTGAAAATTCTTACAAAAATCAGATAACTTGTTAGATTTTAATGACATTTTCAGAACTTATTCTTTCTGAAATGTTTCCTTTTTAGAAAATCTTTGTAAAAATATTTATTTTTGCATCTGTTACCCCTCAATCATTTAATTTTATGAAGTTTCAGGAAATTCTTTTTTAATCATTTAATGTTTGTATTTGTTACGAGGAAAAGTTTTGGAGACTGTCAAACATCAAATTTTTTTGGTCAAATATGCCTCATAATTGCAGAAAATCCTTGAATCATGGAATAAAAATGCAATAAAACTAAGACATTATTTAATTAGAAAAGCTTTTAATTGCTTTTATGAATAAAATATATTACGGACACTTGAAATAATTTTTTTGATGAATAATGAATTATTACAAGAATTATTTTAATTATTTTTAAAAATTTTAATTAGAATAATTTATAAATTTTTAAATCCTTTAGAACTCTGTATTAATTTGTGGTGGTCAAATGATATTGTAATTAAATTAAAACTGTATGTACTATCATTTTTTTGTAAATATGGATATCTAAATGTGATATCAAAAAATAAGAATCAAAATCTGAAATTTATTGGTAAATTGAGTGGGAGACCAAGAAAACTCCTTGTAACACCAAAGATGAACTGAAGGCAAGGATTATGGCAGTATTCACCAACTTAAACAAGGAGACCGTCCAGAAGAGTTGCAGGAGGTTCTGAAATCATCTGGAGGTCTTAGCTGAAGCCAATGGTGATTTTATTGAATAAAATTACTCTTTAGTATTTCAAGATGTTTTTTTTTGTAATTTTGTTAAATATATCTGATAAAATGAGATGTTAGTGTTATTTTAATTTTTGTGTAATTTAGACAACAATTTATCCATCGCACCCTGTATTACATTCTAAGTAATTACCATAAATTTGGTACTACTTCTCAGTCAGTGATGAATTTGTCAAGATTAGTCAGGTCTTTATGCTGAAATATGCTATTCAGTGGGTAAAATTTGGGATAGTGAGGAGGACTATGGAGTTAAAGGTGGGGTGGGTGTCTATTAAGCAGCAAAAAAGGTACTTAAATGAAACTACTTTTCTCATTTATCACTCGTTTGGCATACATGTTCATGGAGCTCTTTCCCCGCTGTTTAAGGGTTAACATGAGAGAAATGAAGATCCCATTATTAAACAGTTAAGTGTGGTGGCATACGGTTAAAGAAAAATTATCTGTAATTTAGCCATAGCTGAAATTGTCAGATTACTGATGATTGATCAATTTCATGGCTGATAGCATTTTAATTAGTCAATTTGTTAAATTTGTTAATTAAATTACAATTATTTACAAAGAATGAATCCTGTTCAGCAGGTGCTAAGTCATTTTGTCATCTATATGCATGTCAGTTTTGTGAGTTGTACACAGATATTATGTAAAACCGAATACATGAAATATTTTTTATTTCTTTGTTGACATTTCACTCTTTCTCAGCATTCTCAAAAGAGCAGAAAAAAATTTAAGGAAAAGTCATTGGTGTGGAAAAACATCACTGTCACTAATTTTTTTTTTTTTTTTTTTTACAGTAAGGTTCATCCTATACAAGGCCCGAGGGCCACTCAAGGTAGAGAGTTACATTAAGGGGTAGTTTATATGGCTAGGAGGGGAAGATAATGGTTAACATTAGACTTGAACAGGTTGAGATTGTAGTGATCAGGGAAACATCCTTGAGGGTTTCTGTTCTACAGAGTCTGCGTGAAGAAGCTGTTTGAGTGGAACTTACTTTTTCTTGATGGAATACAGATTCATTGTAGAATTTGTCTACATGGTCCAGCAAATGCTTCATCACTATATGCACCCAGTTTCATTCTTGCAAAATTGCCTATTTACAGTCTGGGGGAGATTTTCTTGGCTTTTCTAGCTGACTTATTTACCACAGATAAATGAAATAATAAAGAATAAATTTTAAAATAATATTTTATTTTATTACTCCACTTGGCATTGATAAACACCCATTAGGTGATGCTGTTTAAGTTCTATGAAAAGACAAATATTACCTTCCTCTTCTTCAATGCTGTATCAGCATGTAGATAAAGATGCACCCACTGGGAAATGTCCCTTTTCCATGAGACGACTGAACTCTCTTCCAACTCAGCGCAAGTCTGACCTGAGCTCAACTATTATAACAATGCTTATCATTACTTAACCTAACTCTCATACTAGGACTAATGCATATGATTAAAAGTAATCCATAATATTTTAAATTTTGAAATCATATTTTTTTTTTTTTTTTTTTGGCATATGAATTTTTTAAACCGTTTCTAAATTCTTGATTGTCTTTAAATCATTTGCCTCACACCTATAAAGCAAGCCGCAATGTTTGGGAACCACTATCTAGACTGCTTAATCAAGCCTAAAAAGCATGATCTGTCTGGCCCTTCCACATATATCTACTGGAAAAAGAGACTGGTTTCCAAAAGACATTACTTCTAGTCCAAATTGTATGGAAAAGTCTTGACCAGAAATTGAACTTGGTTTGCTAAGTCCATTTCCCAAGAGGATAAACATTATTATGTCAATTCTATATTGTTTTAAAAATGTTAGTTATTTCAGCTTTAGATGTTTTCAGGATTTTCAAGAATCTGGGGCCAAGATTTAGACTTTTTGTGATTTTCAAATTAGGCTTTGTCTTTTCTCCTGAGAAGTTAAGATAATCTTTTACGTCTTAAAGCTGTAAATTTACTTCTTATTTTCATATTTTATAGAAATTTACTTTCGTTTTAAATTCAAAACAAAATTTACATTTTGAAATTAAAAATAAATTAATTTTAATTTGAAACCTTTTAAAAAATACAAATTTTTCTACATGTTAAAAATAAAATATAAAACAAAAATAAAATTTAAAAAAATCAAAATTTGTTTTATTTTTAATTGGATTTACGGAATTTGGAAATGTTTTAAGATTTGAATAAATTCCTCTACAACTAAATCTGATGATTTTCTGTTTTCTCCATCTGTTTAATTATGACATTAGATAAATTTACAACTCTTCAAAAATGAAATAGAATTTCATGACGATTTTTTTAAAAATATTTTTTCCCAAATTTTCAGTTTTTTTGTTTTTTGTGGTAAAAAGAAAAGAAATTTAAACCTTCATCATTTTTCAGCTGAAAAACATTCTTCAACTCTTTCAAGAAATCAATTTTGATTCTTTACTCAAAGTCAGTTCTGTATAAAATTGCAGAGGCTATCATATTTATCTCCATGGCTATTGTTAGGGAGTTCCTTTTTCCCTTATTTTACAATACATCTTGGAAGCTATAAGACTTCCCTGAATTTTTCAAGAAACAACAATTCTTTGATTCTGATGGCAAATGTCAAGGCTATTAATCTAAACTTATTTATCAGGTGTAACATCGAAATTGTCCAAATCATGTTACAGCATAATTGTTCATCCCACAAAATATTAAAAAAAAAAAAACACTAAACTAATTGAGTTACTTTTTTCCAGGTTTTCAAATAAGATGTTTAGCCATCTTGACACCATTTTTCATAAGATTCACTGAAAAACCATTTGAGTTATTCAGCTAGATAGATAACAGGTTAAAATCATTTTGTGTCAAACTTCCTCTTTTCCAAACTGAGCAATGGGGAGAGGAAAAAGATCATTCAGGCCTTCAATCTAATCTTTTTTTTTTTTTTTTTAAGATGAGGGGATCATAAAAAAAAAAGTTCAGTTGTGTTATAAAAACCTCAGAGAATTCCAGTAAGATATCTTTAATCATTTCTAACAATTGAACAATTTTGCTGTTATACTCCATATTTCTATTTACACTATTTATATTTGGACTGTTCTCCTCACCTTTGTTGTTGTTATGACAATGTTACAGCCTTTGTGCCTCTGCCAGGTGTATTTTAAGTAATGAGTTCAGTTCAGAACTTCCTGTAGATTACCAAGATTGATATACACCTGATGAAGACTGGAGAATACACCATCTGAAACACTGTGATAATAACAACTAAGTTAAGGACAATAGGCTGAAATAATGTGTAAATTTCTCTTCATTAATTTGTAACACATTATTTATCATCTCTCAGTTGCGTCTCTTTTTTTGGGCAGAGTGCACTCAGGGGCAACTCCGTCAAAAGACAGTTGCAACTGAGGAAAATCATACTGAGAGGTGCCCAGACCTGAGGAACAGCTGCTTGAGGCCATGTCTTATCATTGCACCATTGAGAAGGATTGGTGCTCACACCAAGGCCAGTGCAACCGATGATTGCCGGGGCTGCGGGCAATTTTGTTCCTAGCTCGGGTGTATGCATTTGAGCTCCCCACATTAAACCAACCTTGTGTCACAACCTGACCTTGTTGGTTTTTGCAGACATATGTGTAGGCACAGCATTCACAGAGCCCAACTATAGGTTACATTACAATTTTGATGAATGAACCTTAGTTACAATTTCTTGGAGAATATACATTATTTGGCAGGATCAACAGTACATAAAAACCCCCGTACATAAAAACTCTTGGTCATCATGAGTTGTGACTTCATGCTAGCACAACCTCCGATAGCTCCCAGATAGTCCCGTCTATGCAATTTCAGTCACAAGGCTTGGGTCAACAAATAATATGGTTCACAGGCTCTTTCCAAAGGTCCTGCATGCTAAGATTTCCCCAGATTGATAACATCAAGAAGTTACCTTTGTGACAGATTGACTGTCGTGAGATTTGAACCTAGGTCTAATGGTCAGAAAGTAAACATTCTAACCACTCAGCTACTTGCCCATGTTAGTCAGTCCCTGTTGCAGATGCCTGCTCAGGCACATTTTTTTTATTTGTTCAACACCCACAAAGTTCACCTCTGGTTTATACTGCAACTATGCTGAGCAGACGTTAGTTACAGTTTATGGGAGAGAGCACATAATCTGGCATGATCAATAGTCTGAATAAGGTCAGCTCACAAACCCGTAGTCACCTTACAGTATAAGAAAGGCATTAATTGCAGCAAAGCTTGGACTGACTATTCCTTTGAAAGGATTCACTACAAGCCATCTTTGAAAACCATCTTGCTGGCATATCCTTGTGATGTTGAGAGTATTAGGCTGGAGCTTTGCAACCCTAACTCACCTAAAACATCTACTCATGTGAACATTATTCCTTGAAAGGAACCAGCAGTATATTTTGGGAAATAAGTGTTATAACAGATAATAGAAAATGTGATACCAAAATCTAAAGGTACATTAGAAAAGAGTGCTGGACTGCTATGTAATATCTAATCTTCTATATAGCAGTGAATGCTGGACAATCTCCTCATGCCTTTCATAAACTAAGCAAAGTATTAAGAGATAGGAAAATGTCGTTAGAAACAAAGAAAAGAGTGCTTAACTGCTATGTAATATCTAATCTCTTATATGGCAGTGAATTCTGGACAATCTCCTCATGCCTTTCATAAACCAAGCAAAGTAATGAGATAGGAAAATGTTGTTAGAAATGAAGAATAGAGTGCTGAATGGCTATGTAATATCTAATTATCTATATGGCAGTGAATGCTGGCTAATTATCTCATAGATGAAGAGGAGACTCGGAGCAACAGAAATGTTGTTCTACTGAAGGGATACTGCGAAAAGCATAGACCTGTGAGCAATGAATAAGCTTAATGGGAATGGAAACAAAAAGGAGACTTAGAATCAAAAAGAAAGAGTAAAAATTTCTAGGACACATAATGAGGAAAGAAGGTTTGGAGAATTTAACACTCACGAGACATAGTGAAGGCACTGACAGAGGAAAGCAGCAAGTAAATAACCTGAAGAGTTTGTGGATGGTTGAAGAGGATGCGAAAGTGACTCATTGAATGAAAGAAGGAAAGAAAACATTTCAGATGTTGCACCCTTTGATCTTTTTTTCAGGTGTCTATTATATTTGTAGAAAACAGACTGGAGGGTGCAACAGCTGAATCATTATTGCTATAAAAACCAAAATAGGGGCACAATTTCGGATAAACAAGTATCTGTAGCAATCTAATTTCAGGTTGGGTGCTTAAAATTTAATATAATTCATTCAAATTCCAGGTGGTCAGCTCTGCAGGCAATAACTCACTATAGATAGGGCTCTTGTGGGCCAGCCAGAAACTTGGAAGTACTGAAGAGGTGTTTTTTGTCTTTAGTCTATGTACGTGTTGGCTCTGACTGAAGGGACATGGCATTTTAAAAAATGACTAGCCAAAATTACCTGCACTCTGACAATCAGTTTGGAGGGATCCTGTAAATGCTTTGTGATGTTCCATTCAGCCACAAGAGACTCCAACCCAAAAAGGATCAAAGCTAAATTCATTTGATTGATTGATTTGTTTTTCATGGCTCATCAGCCCTTTGCAGGTTATTTAAAGCCAGAAAGTATTTTTAGATAGTAAGAATTTTTTGAGGTAATAATGGTTTTTAGTGATACATGTTTCACTAATCAAGCCATACCTGGAATGAGAAATAGTGGATTCCTACCTTTCTCAATGGTATTTGTTCATTAGGTAACTACCAGGCTCGACGTTGCTTAATTTTGGTTATCATACGGGTGCTAGTGTCTCGAGGAAGATTGCCAACCATAGTTATAGAACCTAGTCTGTCCTGTTATTTAACCTGAAGATGGGTTACCGAGCAAAAAGATACATTAGATGACATTACAATAGTGCAGTCTTTGCTTTTTCTTTTCTTCAATTAATAATATTTGTATCTCATAAACATCTGCTTCAGGATTTAGACCAAGTTACCTCTTTCCCACAGACGAAACATTGCTAGACTCTTGCAATTCTGTTGCAGTTCTTATGGCAGAAGTTCAGACAAGCTACAATGCTTTGTTCCTTCAATCTGGACTTTCACAGCTAGGAACCACCATGCCACGTCAACTCATTCAGATTCCCTTTGTATTCCATTGGTAATGAGGAAGTTCCACTCAGACATCTTCTTCCCAAGAACTGTTATATTGTGGTACAGATCCCCAAACACTATGATTTTAACCTTTTCATATAGGAAACCATTATCTATCCTACATATCCTTATAATGTTTACCTCTTACTGCTTCCTTGTACTTCCTTGCCACAGTCTAATTCAGTAACCCTCTACCTTGAGTAGCTCTTGGGCATTGTATTGAGTTAAGAATAGCAATAAAAAAAACACATCACATTTTTTCAACAAAATACTTTGTGTCATGCACTGGCACATTTTTGTTTTTAAGCCCATGTGTGTTGATACTTTCAGGCAAATGCATTTAACGCAACTATCATTTTTTAAAAAAATATTTTATTCAAAATATTTAGGCCATGACATCAATAATAACAATCAGCAGATCTAACATCATCGTCACAAGTATTACTATGGGAATTTTTAATTATTAATGAAAAAATAAGAGTAATCAAGCAAAGAATAAAACAAAAAATTGGTTAAAGAAATGACCAATCACTGCCTTTGTAAAGGTCACATGACACTGGTAATATTAGTGTGAAATTCAATGTCCCATTCCCTTTTTTTTATTTCTATTACAGTTTCATGAAGTGAGTTTTCTCCCTTCACTACTAAGCCTGGACAGTGGCATCAGGTGATGGAAAAACAAGGCCAGCGAGCCTGATAGAAATTACTTATATTTAAAGAAGATAGCTGTGGACTAAAGGAGACCTTTTCTTCAACAAATAGTGTTGACAAGATACTAAGATATATTTTTTTTTCTGAGCTAAGTCCTCAGATGCACATTGTCTACAACTGTTCTCCCCTCCACTTATTTCTCTTTTTCTATTTGGATATTACATATAGTTAATTGTTTTTGTTTCTTTCTCTTCAAAAAGTTATCACCCAGTCCATTTGAGCACCTGTGGTTTAACCCTCCATAAACTCTGGATTTTATTCTGGCGTATTTTCATGGATATCACCATCACATTTCTACAATACAGTCTCTATCTTCTCTAATGATAATAATAAATGGCAACTCTAATACGGATTTGACAGTTTTTTTGTTATCATACCAGTATGGTCTCTGCACTTTCCTCTCTTCACTGAAATAATAGCTATAATGACAGTAAAATCAATAATAAAAACACCGTTATTAAAAATAAAACCAATAATGATAATTTTCTGAGAATATTTATCTTCATAATTATGCTAATTTTCTAGAGAAACGGAAATATCGAAAGAATTTTGGTTTGGTTGGCACCAGTTCAATGATTTCTTGTGAATGACAGTTTGAATAATAAAACATGTCTTTTTGTCAGGTTGATGGACAAAGTGGGAAAGCATCATTTCTTTTTTAGCTTTCAGTACATTTTTTCCTTATCCAAAATAAAAAAAGAAAAAAAACGTTTACAAAAAAAAAAAGGAAAAAAAAAAAACCTTTATGTCACCCTGTTTACCCTGCAGCTAGAAAAATATGGCTGACGGGCGTCGTGCATTTTTGTTTCTATTTTTTTTATCTGCCCTGAAGGGAAGAAGTCATTAAGTTCAATTTACATCTTGTCTCAGCCTTTTTTCTGTTTTCATTTCAAAAAACTAAAATAAAGAAATAAAAATCATATTTTTTTCCCTGTGTGTGCATGAAAAATGGTTGTGTGTAAGCGTCAGTGCATGTATAGATTAAAATACAATAATTTGTCTCTACATATGAGAAACAATGGCTGTGCTGTGGGGTCTGTAAAAGAAATTGAAATAGTTTCTAAATGTGTTCGCCTGAGTGATTAGTGTTTATTTTGCAAATGTCTTTGTTATGTCAAATCCCAAAATTCTATTGATTGTATTTCTCTGAGCTTACCATGGAATTCCTTATTCAACAAATCTGGTCTTCATACAGAGAATTAAACTTCTTCCTTGTAAACTGAAAAGGAACAGACATGCGTCTTTTAATATTACAATAAAATAAATTTAGTATCTACTTCCTTATAAGATGATGTTACGGGATCACTTTTATGATTGGGTAAATATTTAGCTACCATTATGTTGCAGGAATCAACACTTCAGAGAGTAAATATTTATGGGCACCTGGAAAATTTATCCCACAAACAATATTGGTGGACTCAATGCAAGTCCAGGTAAAAAATGAGTAACATAGAACAATATAAAACAAACAACAATGTATGTATTAACAAAGGAATTACATGTGATGAAAAAACATGAAACTAGCTGTAATAAGAATGTACTTGTGTGTGGGTGTACATACTAAGCTTGTGTAAGGGAATACAAAAGTCAAGAGAGAAAGCCTTGAAAACATGGGGGACACTTTACCCATGTATGATAAAATCTTATAGCCAAAGCTAAAAATCTGTAAAAGAGGCTATTGAGAGAAATGCACACCTTTTTACAGGCTAAAAGAGTGCCCTCTAGTGTAGGTTTTTTAGCCAAATAAAGTGGGATAACCCACATATTCACTATGAGACTTGGTAAATAATTTGATATTTTGATGGGAAGTTTTTCTTAAATTTGTCGGAAAATAATTGCAAATATAAATTATATAATTGAAACAAATAAAATGGCAAAGAAAAGAAAGAAAGATGGAAAAAGAAAGAAAGTGATAAAAAAAGGGGAAAAAAGTAAGAGAAGAAAGAAAAGATAAAAAGAAAGAAAGTATTAAGTTAAAGGGAGGGAAAGAAAAAAGGAAACTGGCAAAGGGGATAAAAAGAAAATAAAGCAAGAAAAAGAGAGAAAAAAGAAAAGTTCTAAGTTAAAAGAGAGAGAGAGAGAGAGATAAGAAAAGAAAGAAAGAAAATGATTAAGGGAAGAAAAAGGAAATAAAAGGAAAGAGATAAAAAGAGAGAAATAAAATAAAGCAGCAATTATGGTGGACTCAATGTGAGTCCAGGTAAAAAAATAAGTAACACAAAACAATATAAAACAAATAACAATTTCATTCATTGACAAAAATCAAGAAAACATTTTAAAGGCTAGTTATATAGAAAACATTTAAAGTCTAGCTACACTGAAAACATTTAAAGACTAGTTACAGAGAAAACATTTAAACTAGAGTATGTGCATTTTTGTTTGTGAAATTTGTGTAGGCCTATGGGATAAACATGTGTGAAAGAGTTCAAAAATAAAGAGCGAGAAAGAAAAACATACGCAAACCTAGTGGCCACGTTCCAACAGTATGTAAACTACATCTTAATGCTGGAGTTGAAAATCTGTAGAGATGGCTTTTTAGCAATGTCAAGTGGGATTAACCATAATGCAACCATTTTGATGTTTAACAAATGCAATTATGATGGTGATTTGGTAAAGTCTCTAATCCTACAAAACAAGTATGGATGACCATTGATTTGACATGAACCTGAAATTCTGATTCATAGCAAATAAATAACAATGATACTTTTTGACAGGTATATGCAATATAATTGGCCCTGCTCTGGCATCTTGTTTACAGTCGCTTTCTCACAGACGCGCTGTGGCTTCTCTCTGTCTGTTTTACAAATGCTTTCATGGCAATTGCTCCGAGGAGCTGCATTCGCTGGTTCCCAGATTTTATGAGTTCAAGCGCCCTACTAGGCTGGCATCCCACTCTCACCCTTTCACTGTCGAAACTCCTAAATGTAGCCGTCTCTTCTACTCCAATAGCTTCATGTCTCGCACCTCTCGCCTGTGGAACTCCCTTCCCTATTCCAGTTTCCCTGAGAGCTATAATCTCCAACTATTCAAATGTAATGTCAATCGACATCTCCAGTTGCTCTATCCACTACCCTTCTCCTCATCCTTTCTTCTATCACTCCTATCTGATCTTGCTCCAAATTTTTCTGTAACCCCTTGTGTCCTAGTGGCTTCTCACCTTGCTTGGGGTGAAACGCTTAAAAAAAAAGGTATCCTTTTGGTGTCAGTTAAGAGTGACATTTTCTTTTTGTGACTAATTTTGTATTTTCTTCATTTCAGGTTAAAACATGAAAATTGACAATCATATTTCAATGATATTTTCACTTTCTAAAATAATAATTATATTTTAGATATATACAGAGTAATTCAAAAATATTTTTACAAACTTTGGGGGACAGGTCCCTCACACCAAAACAAGGATGTTTTTCTTTTTATGTGCCATGTTCTTTCAAGACGTAGGCGATCATGGCTCTCCACAAGTTCCTTCCCTCTGCTTCATCCCACAGACCACGTTCTGTCATCCACTTGCTTAAGTCCGCCAGTTATGTCATGCGTTGTTTTCCCTTGTCTCTATTATACCCCCCAAATCTACTACTACTATAAAGTAATACTCATATAAAATACAAATTTTATTGCCGCATAATTATGTACAATAATGCATCGTATGCAATACAGGTGAACAATTCAACTAGAAAAATTGAAAATAAATATGTATGTATCTAAATACAAATTAAGCAAATGCCTGTCTATATTTCTGAGATGAGGTATTATGTACACTATTTACATTATTTGGACTATTGCCCTCATCTTTGTTGCCATATTTGTCACAACATTTCGGCCATTGTATTCTCTGGCCTTCTTCAGGTGGTTGGAATGACGAACTGAACCCTCAAGGACACATAGCACAATAGATAAAGGTGTTGGTTGGATCCAGTGACAGGACCCAAAGAATCGTGAGTTCAATACCTGGTTAGAGCAGTAGAGAACTTGGAGAGGTGAATTAACAGGAGATGACGGATAACTGACATCCATTAGACATGGCACGTGGAACTAGAACAGTCTACCCCAGCGAGCGAAATAAAGGGTTCAGTTCGGCATTCCAACCACCTGAAGAAGGTCAGAGCGTACAATGACCAAAACATTGTGATAAATATGGCGACAAAGATGAAGACAATAGTTCGAAAAATGTAAATAGTGTAGACAAATATCATATTAGATGATGGTCAAACTGTGGTTCATGACCCACATGTGGGTTTTTGGCCTTGTGGAAATATGTTGGCTGAGATCTTTTTTGCATCACAGTTAATATAAAAGGTAAACAAGAAAAATGTCAAGCTTTATAATTATTTGCTGGGTATGAACTGAGACCCCACTGGATTAAAATGTAAATTTAAATGTTCATCATTAGTAAAAAATATTTAAGAATTTAAATTCTAATTTTAATGCTAGATCTGAGGTTCTTTAGCGCTGAGGGTAGGAATGGTGGAAACCAGAGGGATTAAAGAAATTTACAGTTAGTTAGGGTTACAGAGGAATGTAAGAAGACTGAGGTCATAGCTGAGAGGATTAAAGATTTGTGTGTGCTGGGGAAGTGATTGCAGGTTTCAAACTTCCAAACTTTATCATATGTGGCTCCTATGATAAGCGCGTTTGTCCACACCTGTATTTGATCATCTTAAATAAAGCAACAACGTTTTATAGCAATTTTAACACCAACTTGTTAAAAAGTTGAATAATTTTAACACATTCGACATTATGGCGTCCTGGGTATGAGGATAAACTACGTCCAACAACAAGGCTTCAGATAATGTTTTCGGAAAAATGTTGCCAGGTATACGTTTTTGAAACAATGTTGCCAGCTATATGTTTAATAGTACTGTATATTTAATATATGTATAGGTATATATATATATATATATATATATATATATATATATACCTTAATTTGGCGATAAATAACCCACAGTGGTTGATATGCCATAAAACCCAACCAACCAACCAACCAATATTATGGATGAAAAATAGTGAATTTTATGTAGTATTTTTTTCAAGGCTTAGCATTAGTAAAACAAATTTACTGATTTGAGTTAAAAAAAAAAAAAAAAACCGACCCCAGAAAGATGTCAGTGCCCGGAAATTTTTCATCTTTTTATAGTAAGTTGTATGTAAATTTAATTTGTAATATATATAAATGCAGGTAGAAAGAAGCATGTTGACAAGATAGTGATGGTCACAAAGCACTGCTTGGCATATCCAGTTGGGTTTGCCTCATTCTCAGTTGAGGGCTTTTGGGCAGTATGCACCAGCTCTTTGTTCATAACTGCTTGCAGTCAGTGCAAGAATGTCTTGGAAAATGTTAAAAGCAGTTCTGCACAAGCAGTTGAAGACAAGGTTGAAAACAAGAAACTTGGCTCCCATGAGTTCTAGAAAATTTAAAGTAAGATTTTCAACACATCTAGTGCTCTTCATTGACATAATTTCAACATAATGATATGATAATTTCTATTACACTTTTTTAGCAGATTAATAGTTATGTGTAGACCTCTTTAGATTAACTGTGAGTCCCCTATGAGAATTCAATACAAAATTTCAATATATGAAAAAAGCATAAAAGAAATTAAACTCTGAAAAAAAACATGAAACGAATTAAACCGATAAATGGGTTAAATGTATATAAAAATAATCATTTTAAAATCAGAAAAAAACATTTGAAATTTCTGGGACACATAATGAGGATAGAGGGTTTGGAGAATTTGACACTCACAGGACATATTGAAAATAAGAGGAACAGGGGAAAACAGTGAGTAAACTACCTAAGGAGCTTGTATAAATGGATGGCAGAAAAAGAAATAGGAGGCATAGTACAGAGACGAACACTGCTAGAGCTACAAAGAATGGGAAGTTGTGGAGACCCATTATCACCTACTGAACGAGCTTGTGTAAATAGATGACAGAACCAGGATTGGGAGGGATATTAAGGAGACGAACACTGCTAGAGCTACAAAGAATGGGAAGTTGTGGAGACCCATTATCACCTACTGAATGAGCTTGTGGAAATAGATGAAACAGAACCAGGATAGCATTATTTAGAGCTACACAAAATGGGAAGTTGGAGAGAGTCATGATCACGTACTGAACAAGCTTGTGTAAATAGATGACACAACCAGGATTGGGAGGGATAGTAAAGAGGTGAACATTGCTAGAGCTACAAAGAATGAGAAGTTGTGGAGAGCCATGATCACCTACTGGTAGAGCTTGTGGAAATAGATGATAGAACCAGGATAGCATTGTTTAGAGCTACAAAAATGGGAAGTTGTGGAGACCCATTATCACCTACTGAATGAGCTTGTGTAAATAGATGACAGAATCAGGATTGGGAGGAATAGTAAGGAGACGAACACTGCTAGAGCTACAAAGAATGGGAAGTTGTGGAGACCCATTATCACCTACTGAATGAGCTTGTAGAAATAGATGAAACAGAACCAGGATAGCATTGTTTAGAGCTGCACAAAATGGGAAGTTGTGGCGACCCATTATCACTTACTGAACTAGCTTGTGTAAATAGATGACAGAATCAGGATTGGGGGGGATAGTAAGGAGAAACATTGCTTAGAGCTACAAGGAATGGGAAGTTGTGGAGACCCATTATCACCTACTGAACGAGCTTGTAGAAATAGATGAAACAGAACCGGGAGAGCATTGTTTAGAGCTACACAAAATCGGAAGTTGTGGAGACCCATTATCACCTACTGAACGAGCTTGTGTAAATAGATGACAGAATCAGGATTGGGAGGGATAGGAAGGAAACGAACACTGCTAGAGCTACAAAGAATGGGAAGTTGTGGAGACCCATTATCACCTACTGAATGAGCTTGTAGAAATAGATGAAACAGAACCAGGATAGCATTGTTTAGAGCTACACAAAATCGGAAGTTGTGGAGACCCATTATCACCTACTGAACTAGCTTGTGTAAATAGATGACAGAATCAGGATTGGGAGTGATAGTAAGGAGAAACATTGCTTAGAGCTACAAAGAACAGGAAGTTGTGGAGAGCCATCAGAACTATAGCAAAACGTGTGTTTGAAATAGATGAACCATGTATCTGTACTATGATGTCCTCTGCCTATAGCTGCATTGTTCTTGCATCAGCATTTCTTGTTCTTGGAGTAGACTGAAAACACATCTCTCTCGTTTGTGTTTGCCTCAGCCTCTGTCTTGGTGCCTAAAATCTGTTTCATGCCTAATTTTTGGTCATACCCATTATTATCAGATGAAATCAGTCCGACCTATTATCAGCAGGAATTATCTACCGAAGCGAGATAACCTATATTTTTTATATTGCTTAATTTTCTGCAGTTTATTGATGCATGTCTAGAGGTGCAAATTGCCTCTTAGCCTGTAGTCCAAAGATACGCAAAACAAATTTTACTGGTCAGAGCACGTTTGCAAATCATAGTTCCTGTTTTTTGTTCAACAATTTTGCACACGTTCATGATTCATTTGTGAATGGACTACATTTTCTTCCATGTCATGGTAAATCACTGAGTGATACTGCTGAAAACATTGGATAAACTGACAAATATTAAGATCCAATGGTGATTTTCTGGTATAGAAGTGTTGGCATCCTCCTCCTCCTTGTGTGTGATAGATGGATTGGTTAAATTCAAAATAAAATTCTATAATTTTCATCCTCCATTCAGTTGTAATCTTTTTCGTAGGAAAGTTTCCTAAGTTAATCAAAGTTCTGAAAAACAAGGAAAAAAAGAGAGAAAAAGTACGAAGAATCTGACATATGACATCTTTAAATACCTAGGTGATTTTTGGAACATCCTGTATATAAATGAGAGAGTCTGTGTGTTGTGATGATGGATAGATCTTACTTTAAAATTCACTTTTCTAACAGGCTTTCGGTAAAATGTTTTTTTATCTTTTTTGTTTTGTTTTCTTACGCATTTTCTTTCTTTCTCTAATTCAGTTCAGACTTTTTAGTTCATTTTTCTTGAAGGTATTCTTTGACTCTTGCTGTGCCGGTTATATTCATTTATGCACAAACGGCCTTGGTAAAGATATGACTCTACCTCTTCTCCCCACCAGATATATGTCATTTAGTAAGACTTGTATCAGCAAACCTGAGAAAAAACTTCTTACATTCTAAAATTATTTTCTGGCTTTAAATAACCTGCAAAGGATTGATAAACCATAAAAAAAGAATAAGCCATTCAATAATTTTTTTTTTCCTTATTCCTCTTTGGTTCTAACTTTCATTCTTTTATTTGTTTTAGTCTTCTTTCTCTTTCTTTTTCATATGTCCTGGAACGAGATATATTTGTTCAAAGTAGCAAAGTGGTTGTTGACTACTGTAACCAGGTAGGACAAATCTAGCAGGTAACCGTAATGGACTGGTCCTCATCGTAGTGGTAGGCAATAGGCAATAGGCATAGGCAATAGTCATAGT
>OZ010596.1:49466994-49499494 GCA_963932145.1 Acanthosepion lycidas | reverse complement strand
CAGATATATATATATATATATATATATAAACAGCAACAATAAAAATACAAAGGAAATCATTTTTAAAATTAATGATGTACAAGCAGGAGAATTTTGCAGTTAGTGGCTTCTTGATGGCACTGAAACCTTTTCTGCACCCTTTTTTCATATTTCCATGAAGATTATATATATATATATATATATATATATATATATATATATATATATATATATAATGTATATGGGAGGGTACGTATGTGTGTATGTATATATATTTATATATATATATATATATATATATATATATATATATATATATATAAAATGTATGTAATGTGTGTTGGGGTACATGTGTGTGTGTGTGTATATATATATATATGTAATGTGTGTGGGGGGTACGTATTTGTGTGTGTATATATATATGTAATATGTGTGGGGGAGTACGTATGTGTATATGTCTGTGTGTCTGCTGATTCATGTGCAAGCTAGCAGGAGCACACATTCACACATGATACACAAAAATGGAAATAGATTTGATAGTCTCAGGGGTGATGTGGGGATAGGGATAGGGGGAGGGCATCTGTCATCAACATATCTGTCATCAACACCACTATGATCAAACCTAATGATTTTATTACCACTTAGGCAGAAATTCACTTTTGCCAACAGTAGAAAAAAGGAGATCAAGGCTCACTACACATACATAAAATGAACAATAAAACATTGAAAGAACATAGGGTAATTTTATTCCTTTAAAATTGATTCCTTTAATTTGCCTGAAGAAGGTCATAAGACCGGAAACTTGTGTCACAAAAATATGAAAAAAAAACTGTTCAAAATATGAAGAATGAAATATAATATATACACTAAAACAAGTCCACATTATAACCAAAAACATTTGTGGTTTCTCTCTTTTTTTAAAACATATATCTATATATGTACATATATTTATTCGTAGGTCTATATATATATACCTACATATATTTGCACACAAATACAATATATATATATATATATATATAGAGAGAGAGAGAGATAGATATTTATACACAAATACACACACGCACACCTACAAATAAATATATGTACATGTATAGATATACTCAGTCACTCACACACACACACACAGATAAATACGCACGTTTAGGTATGGATTTTTTATATTTTGGATTAATTTATATTTAAATATAAGTTGTCCAATCTTCATTATGACTCATAAGGAGCTTAGAATGAAGAAGATTGTAACTTGATTCTCCTCCAGCTGCAGAAAAAAGTGTATGAAAAATCAAAATAGAAAAAACTGTCAAAAACTCTAGAGTCCCTTTTATTTTATTTTATTTTATTTTTTTTTTTTGCAACATAAGGCCAAAGACAAAACAAGACAATTATCTACACTGGACTTTTTAATGCAGGCTTAATATGAACATTAAACAGACATGTTAATTAATATTAATTAACATGTCTGTTTAATGTTCATATTAAACAGACATGTTAATTAATATTAATTAAAATTTTGCTGTTAAATTAATAAAAATGAATAAAAAACTATTTGGCATTAAAAATGTTATTACCTGTCCCTGATCAAATTTGAAATTGATGTTCTTTTGTTCCTAGGCAGAGCAGAGATTCTTCGTCGCTTGAAGTGTAGCTGATGAGGTTCATGTATTCAAATTAAATTTGGGTCAAAATTCCTGAAGCTAAAAATAAATAATAATTATAAAATCTAGTTATTTCTCTCTTTAACATTTAAATCTATATATTCTTAAGGTGAACATCTTCATCATTGTTGTTTTTAATTTTAACAAAATCACTTCATTATTATTGAACAGGGATCTCTGTGAATACAATTTTATTTTAAAAATCATATGATGTGCAAGTGTTGATACAAATATATTTTTTTTAATCATTTCACTCCAGGCAAGGCAATAAAGCCACAAAGGCAACAAGGGGTTATTGAGTGTAAGAGAAAAGAAGACTGAAGATAACGATTAATGTTGCATTTAAATCTTTGAAGATCACAGTTGACTGGGAAGCAAGAAGATGTAAGAGAGTTCCACATGCAAGAAGTGTGATAGAAGAAACTGTTAGCATAGAAATTATGGTTACATTTAGTCATTTTACTGTAAAATGATGAGACCTAGCTGCCAGTTTAGTACTGTGCTAAAATTCATCAAATCTTGTTACTACAGAGGAAAGTTTGTCAGACATATTAACATTAAAGTATTTATAGAAAAGGCACAGGGAAGTTATGCTGTGGCAGTGGGAAAATAACTGAAGTTGTAATGCCAGGTCAGGACCAATAACATTGCAGATTCTTGTTTGGATTTTATCAAGAATCTTTAGATATATAACAGGACCACCGGACCTTATGTGGCAAAAAAGGTTGACTTATAAATATGTAAGGGAGTTTATTTTGTCTATATTTCTGAGATGAGGTATTATGTGCACTATTTTCATTATTCTGACTATTGTCCTCATCTTTGTTGCAATATTCATGACAACATTTCGGCTGTTGTACACTCCAGCCTTCTTCAGGTGGTTGGAATGTCGAATTGAACCCTTTATTTCGCTCACTGGAGTAGACTGTTCTAGTTCCACATGCCATGTTTAATGGATGTCAGTTATCAGTTATCTCCTGTTAATTCTCCTCTGCAAGTTCTCCACTGCCTTAACCAGGTATTGAACTCACACTCTTTGGGTCCCATCACTGGATCTAACCATGCTTTTATCCACTGTGCCAAAAAAAAAAAAGAAAAATTGCAATATGAGCACTGGTTAAAAATGGTTACTGAGACATTAGGTCTCTAATACCCAGAAATTCATACACAGATATCCTCAACCAACACCTTTATCCACTGTGCTTGAGGACACATAGCATATTGGATAAAGGAGGAGTTTATTTTTATGTCATGGCCCCTAGTATCTTCATTTTTTTTTTTTATTTATTCTGACAATTTTGCTTAAAATTCCTATTTTTTTTTATTTCAGATGCAAACTTAGACATTTTCCAACATGTATCAGTGGAAATTTTCATTTTAAAAAAATTATAATTCATAATTACATTTTAAAATCTACAGTAAAAAGAAGGTATTGACACCAGGCAGATACAGGTTAATACTTCATATATATATATATATATATATATATATATATATATATATATATATATAAATAAAACATGTTTGTCTGTCTGTCCACACAGTATCTCCAGAAGTGAATTTTAATATTTTGCACAGAATTTTGTGACTGTACAATCTTTTCTCACAGAGGAAGAAAAGACTTGAAGCAACAGAAATATGGTTCTATGGGAGGATGCTAAGGATACCATCGACTGAACATGTGAGCAATAACAATAAGTTTTAAAGACAATGGAAACAAAAAAAAGATACTTATATTTTAGTATCAGAAAGGCGATAATTGAAATTTATAGGACACATAATGAGGAAAGAGGGCTTGGAAAATGTGATACTTGCCATAATTATTAATAGGAAAGATAGTGGAGTAGTTTCCTGTTGCTTTCTCCAAGGTTTTAAATTTGGAATTCTCCTAGACTGGTTGCCCATTAAAGAAGCCCATCTTGCTCTCCTATTTAATCCATGGCTGGAGTGATGGGAAGGACAGGTGAAGCCCAAGGTCAATACTAAAAAGAAAAACACAAACATTATCTCAGCTAGAAGTTAAAGTTGGATTGCTGATTTCATTTTCTGCTTATAATAACTAAATATATAGAAATATGAGCTTGTTTAGTATAAATTCTACAGTTAAGGGTCTCGATGTAATGTCTAAAGATGAAATGGTCAAAGTACAATAGGTTACTGTGTAGTTACTGTTCTAGTCACTCACTTTATTAAAGAAATACATTATGGTATAATATACAACAATAAGAAATTTAATTCTCAGTTTGAATGCAAGAAAATCTGACAAAAAAGGCATATTCAAGTCAAAAGAGCATATAATGAGGGTTTTGAAAATCTGGTACTCACAGGACAGATTGAAGACAAGAGGTATAGTGGAAAGCAATGCATAACTTACCTAGTGAGCTTGAGTAAATGGATGGCAGAGTGAGGTTTAGGAGGGATAGCAAAAAGATAACATTTATTAAGAGCTACAAAAGACAGGAAATTGTGGAGAGCCATGATCATCAATGTTCTCAAGGAATATGGTACATAAGAAGAAGAATCAGTATGAGGACAATGATGTATAATAATGATAATTCCTTATCTCAGAAGTTCAGACAGAAAAGAAGAAATATAGAAGAAGACAGGAAGAGAAGAGGTTTTATGTCATCGGTGTACAGACTAATTTAGCTTCTATCACTTTGTCATTAAATCTGAGGTTAACAATTTAGTCTGACAAGTCCTACCTGGGGATGACAGGTAATTTTGATGTTCAGCTTCTCAAAGATTATCAACAGTCTCCTTCCATTTAGAAATGTCAGCCAATCGATAAAATGGTAGGGCAAGTTTATTCTTAATATTTTATTATATTTTTGTGAAGCTATTCCTAGTTTTATTCTCAATGTTGTTGGGTTTAGTAAATATTTGTTGAAGGCCTTGGTAGTATCTGCGATCAGTACAAATATTTATCCAAATATTTCTAAAAAAATATTTTTGAAAAAAAGTGGTGAGAGAGTAGTAAGAAAAATGTAAATGAGTTTTTTTTTCTAGAAAGAGAACAATATTTAGAAATGGTTTGCATACATTCTCTCTGACCCTGAAATAGAAAACTAGTGGATGTTTTTTTCTAGAAAGAAAACAATGTTTAGAAATGGTTCACATACTGTTGTAGCATACCTACAGATGATAATAGGTATGTCCCCATTCACGTAAATACAGTAGTAAATGTTGGTCTGCAGTTGGAGATTCAATGTGGAATTCACTTGACTGACATCTAGCAGTTGACTACTACTTCTACGCACTGCTGATGAATCTTATATGTCTTGTTCGTGTCTTAAGTATTATCATTCATTACCAACATATATATGATTATTATATTTGGTAACTTTCCCTAGATTACAAAACATACATTCTCTCTGACCCTGAAATGGGAAAGTAGTGAATGTTTTTTTTTTTTTTTGTTTTTTTTTTTTCAAATTCAGCATGTTATGTTAAACTCTGTTTACTCATAAGTCTTATGGCACATGTTCTCTTAGCAGCACCTAACTCAAGACTTTTTTTGTGTCTAAACAGGGTTTTGCTGGCTAGGTGCTAAGGGTCACATGACTGTTGAAACATTGTGCATACTAACTGAGGAAGAAGAAGTAAAATTAACCAAAATATTTCAAAGGTCAAGCATTTTATGAAGAGATCAACAATCAAAAACTCAGATCTACCATATTTTCTTGAGAATAATATGATTCTAAGTTTTTAAAACTAAAAACAGGGAATAAATTAAAAGCATCAATATAATATGACCTGCAGTTCAGCCATTCCTATGTAACTTTTTTTTTAAAGTTGTATCATATTATCTGTTAAGATCTCAATGTCATATGCATATAAATTACTGTGATTTTTGTGATTTAAAATTACAAGTACCAATGTACACTATTTATATTGTGATATAATTATGTTGGTGGTGTTTACGTATCTACTTTGCATTATTTTTTTTTCTCAAATTGTTTCCAGTTTTCAAACTAGATATTCTGTCTGTATATATTTCTGAGATGAAATATTATGTACACTATTTACATTATTCGGACAAGGACACAGTGGATAAAGGTGTTAGTTAGATCCAGTGACAGGACCCAAAGAGTGTAACTTCAATACCTGGTGGAGAACTTGAAGATCTAGTGACAGGACCCAAAAAGTCTGAGTTCAATACCTGGTTAAGGTGGTGGAGAACTTGAAAAGAGGAATTAACAGGCGATAACTTACATCCATTAGACATAACACATGGAACTAGAACAGTCTACCCCAGTGAGCGAAATAAAGGGTTCAGTTTGACATTCCAATCATCTGAAGAAGGCCGGTGCATACAACAGCTGAAATGTGATAAATATGGCGACAAAGATGAAGACAGTAGTTTGAATAATGTAAATTATCACTCCTATTTTCAAACATTTAGTCTGGGATAAAGGCATAGTATCTGTTCTCTCCTTATTTTAGATGGGAGAATGTGCCCGGTTCCAGGGATTGCAACCTTGCATTTGTACCTTCCTGATTGCACTTGGGTTGGGTGAGTGTAATATCAATGCCAACATAACAGTGGTCACTGGCAATATTTGTTCATGACCTATATACATATTCATATGTATAAGCTCCTCACATTAAAAAGACCTTGTGTCATATCCTGCCCCAGTGGGGAGGTTGAATGTATCATTGCCCCATTTTTCAAGCAGAACAAATTAAAAAAAAAATACATTGTTTATACAATAGTTAAGCCTTTTTTTTTTTTTTAATCGTTTCACCCCAGCAAGGTGATAATGCTACTAGAATTTTGGGGGTTACAGGGAGTGAAAGAGAATGAGAAGCCTTTAAGAAAAGGACAAAAAAATGGAACAGGTTTCAAGAAGAGAGATAGCGATTAATGTTACATTTAAATTTTTGAAGATTGTAGTTACCAGGGAAGCAAGAAATCAGAAGGGATCTCCACAGGTGGGAAGTGTAACAAAAGAAACTCTTAGAACAGAAGTGATGGTTGCATCTTACTATTTCAACAGTAAAATGGTGGGACCTAGTTGCTAATCTAGTAGCATGCTTAAATTCATGTAGTCAGGGTGCCAGGGAAAAATGCTTATCCGAACAGTTGCCATGAAAATATTTTTAGAAAAGACAGAATAAATCCATGTCATATGACTGAAGTTGGGATCCCTGTTGAGGATCGATTACATTCCCTTTATTTTTTTTTAATCAATTTCGATGAATTCCCTGTCTTTGAGACAAAAGATGTTCAATTACACTGATTCCCAGAGATCAAATATGGCTCATATATCAAATTCCTTTTGCAAACAGTTGTTATCAGCATCTGTCTAGTTTGTATTTTATTATCTATGAGCTAAAAAGCTGCCCAATTGGGTGGCATTTCAGCCAGCTCTTGCGGAGGGCTCTTGATTGGGTATTTAGCTTGTTCAGGAGTTTGGGAGTCCCTAAGTCTTTGTATATTCTCAGCACTGAAAGCTTCCCTGGCTGCTGTTTGATGTGGGTTCTCATTTTAATGGGAATTTCTTTTCCTTACTGCAGCCTTGGCTCTTTTGATTGCAATCTGGTCCTCTGTTAGCCAAGATTTCTTTTTGCAAGGCATACTGCTGCTGTATGTGATAGGCAACAATAAAATAAAGAGGAAATTGATCACTGCATTTAAGTATTGCATTAATATTTAAACTTACCTTTTAAAAGTTCAATGATAATTCTTCTGTTACCACTTTATTTGAAGACAGTTTGATGTATGTAGGTCCTTACTTTCCATACAAACAATTATTTTTATTTCATGGGTGACTTTCACTGGATTTTGCAATTAATTTCACTTATTCCTAAATTTATTTCCAAGTTGTAAAAATTGTTATTGTACAAAAAAAATTGTAGAAAAATTCATGGCAAAAATTGCCAAAAAAAATCTCAGTAATTAAAATTTGGAAATCCAAAATTTCATGATTGTGGGACTGAATTCATCCAGAATGTTTTTAATTTGCTTACAGAGTTGGCTTCATTCCAAAATGGTATGATATGTTGGGCTATGGCCTCTAGGAGTAAAGTTGAAAAAGTTCGACATACTGACATTCACACTTATTTATATAGATTGTGCTGAGAGTAATTGTAATTTTGATGTTTCAAATAAGAGGCTTTTTAAGGTGAGCAAAAATTTCTGAAAATATTAGGTTGGTGCAAAAATAATGACGTAATAATGTTGTTTTTTGACGTCAAAAAAACAACATTATTACGTCATTATTTTTGCACCAACCTAATATGTACTTGTGTATAATACGACCCCCACTACATTTAATTTTCATTCAAAATTTTCTCGTATTATGCACAAGAAAATACAATATGCTACTGTGTACTTTGATTGTAGGTATAATAAGTTTCGATCTGTACAATAATAATTTTTTATGGGTACTATGTTAGTAAAATATAAACGTGAAGAGCATTGTTAATTTTGTGGTTAAAGCTTGACTTGGGTGAGGACAATGTAATAGAATAGATGAAAAATTTTCCAAGATGTCTCACCTTTTTTTTTTATCAGCTAGCAGACATGTTGGCTCTTCTGCCTGTCGGAGTGTTTTCATCTCAAAAGTATCACATCCAAAGAGGCACGTGATATGCAGAAGATCTGGACAGAGAACCTTCCTGCTGGATGAATACCTACAGAATAATACCCTCTATTTTGAACTGAATTTACCTGTATGACATTCAGAGAGTTAGAAAATCAGCAATGATTGCGTGTCATGAAAGGTCAGAGGTTAGATATTGCCCCAAAACACAGGCATTCAAATACCATTTGCAGTTATTATTCCAGACATTGTGTATATACTTAACTTTCTTTTTTCTTTCTTTATTTTTTTATTAAGGAACCCACCCAAGAAAACTTGCTGCGGTTAGAATGACTCTTTTATGATTAATCTGTCTCAGCTAATTTTGTGTAGTCACAATCAACCTTTTAGAAGCCCAGGATCGTGTAATGGTTAACAATTCCCTATACTGTATTTGAGAACCAAATCGAAAGTCAACTAAAAAATATATCACTTTTATACTCACGAACTGCATGAATCCAAATCTCCATTACCCCAATCCCTTCAATATTTTTTCTAAATTAATTTTGCCGACTCACCATCAACATTTTAAAAGTCTGGTATCGTGAAATCATTAAAAAAACACTTAAAATTGTATTCAATAACCAAATAAAAATTTGTCAAAAATATATCTCATCAAATGCATGAATCCAACTCTCCCTGCATTCTGTCACATTAGTAGACCATCATCTTATCACTGACATACCATGTTATAATTTCTCTGTCAAGTTAGCAATTCTGCCTTGTTACTGAAAAAATATAATTCTGTACAAAATGATATTTAGAAAAGAGATGTGTACAAGCAAACACATTTTTCCCATTGAAATTCTATGGATTGAAAGATATCAAACCTTCAGAGTTCTATTCAGCATCTTAAGATTTTCATCTGGTAATGGAGCCAAGCAAAAACGATGTTGGTTTAAAAAAGCAGATTAAGTTTTGTTTAATTCAAGAATGAAAAGAGGAGAAAATTTTATCTTTGCACTGAAAAAATTCTTTGATTTAATTTTAGTTTAAAAGTAGAATGTTGTGTATAAGTTTGTAATATGTACATCAAAACTTGTCAGACCAAATTTCCAAACCACTAAATTGACATTTTGTCAATTATAAATCATAGGTTTAGTTTTCTTGTATAATAAAGTCTTTTCATGACCCAACACCCCTTAAGGTTTAACATAATTTCCAAGTCTTGAATTGGAACTGTTTTCAATTTTTAATTTTAATTATAGATTTAGTTTTCATGTAATAAAGTCTTTTTATGATCCAACATCCCATAAGTTTCAGGTCTCAGCATACCATAATAGTTAATTCCATCATCACTGATTATAACTTTTAATAATTTAAATATTTTAATTTCTGAATTATATAAAAAAAAATTCAGCAGCATCCCTTGCTCACTTTCGTTTATTGGACATTAAATTATGTCACTTAGCATCTTCCATAATTATTCGTTTTACCTGATGTACATTTATGAGTTTTTAAAAATGTTTGGAAATAATTGTCGCAAAATGAAATCCTTATATTTGAATTGATAAAATCCCTTGGGGAACAAAAAGTGTTGGCTAAGATAAGTTTTCCTTTTGTCTTTATTCATATTGTCCTTTTACAGACATATTTTAGTTATATCTGAAATTTTACAAATGCACAAATTTGATTGAAAATGACTAACAAGATGTGGTGGTTGAGTTTTTTGTCTAAGTCATTTTAAAGGAAACTTGCATAAAAGAGTGATTGGTGCCCAGATGCCCAATACTCTTTGACTTGAATTGAGCTCTCCTAGCTACTGACGTCTTTCAAATAGTAAGAACATTAAAAATTCCGATCTGCTGTGCTATGATAGCTTGTGGGTAGAATCTCTGAATGATATCAAATTGGTTGGGTTTCGATCCTGGCTTGAAGCAATCAGATATCTAGCTACACTGATGAGCTGTCATACAATGAAACAGTCTGTCTGTGAATGACTATATATATGAGGAGGCACGGAGGAGTACTGGATTGCGGCTTGGATTGAGGAATCGCAGAGCCGAGTTCGAATTCCAGTCGAATCCATTACATTCACTTATGTGCTAATACCCCTGGGAAAGGTATGAATCCTGTTCCTCTCCCTCCAGCTATGGGTAAAATAACAGGACAGACTGGGCTCTATAGCCTTGGATGGTAACTGGTCTAGGAGAAGGACAACTCTGAATTCAAAACCTGCGGAGGGTCGTTTGGGAACCTTGTGGCACTCGGTGCCCAAGTCTCTGTATTCATCTCTTCAAAAAGTGTGGATGGTCCTGCACGAAACCTTCATCACTATAATCAAATCTCATGTGCCGGTGTTGGGCTGTCGGTTTCCTTGGAACTGATATGCTTGACCCTCATACGTCGAACTCGATGGGAGAGTCGACTATATATATATATATATATATGTATATATATATATATATATATATAGGGAAGAGGTTATAGTTGTTCCAACAAGAGAAAAGTGTATATATTAAAAAGAAAAGACAAATCACAAACTTTTTTGGTTGTAATGTGTATTTTTTGCAAAATTATGATGAATAAAGCATAATATATTTTTTTAAAATCTATATACAATGAAAAACTTTTGTGGTTTCTCCCTTCTTTTTAATATATAAGTGGTCACTGAGGTTAACTCATTTACATACGCTCTATCCATAATATTGAGCACTTTTCCCCATAAATGTAGCATACATTAAAATTATATTTTTCGCATATTATATATATATATATCTAATATAATTTTCTAGACATTAGTATTAACTCATATGTGAAGTGGGTGGGTGTGTGTGTGTGTGCGTATGTATGTATGTATGTATATATATATATATATGTGTGTGTGTGTATATATATATATATATATATATATATACACCCACATATATAATGTCTGTGTACATAGATAATGTGGATGTGTGCGTGCGTGTATATATATATATATATATATATATATATATATATATATATATATATATATATTATCTAATAGGATTAATACAAATATGAAATTTGTCACTTAGCTGATTGATATTATATTCACCACCTCAACCTTAGTGTTTCATAGACAATCCATTTTTGTAATCATACAGTCCACTTGTTTGGAGATATCAACAACTGACTGCTGATTTTTGCATTTTTATATTAAGTTAAGAATAAATAATCTATGCACTTTTTATGTATGTATGTGTGTATGCCTATACATGTATGTATGCGCGCATATGTAGAATCCCACGCTTATTTATCCTTTTCATAGATGAGTAGGAAACTTGTAGCTATTACATTAATAGCTAAAGTTAAGTGGATGTGTGTGTATATATATATATATATATATATATATTACTGGTAATAAATCTGTTGGTATATAATCCAAGTGGATCCCAATAATATCAAATATTAACACTGATCCACAAAAAGTGCTCAGTTTATTAAAAAAGAGCATATAAAATTACGTATTTATGTTGGCTGAAATAGATCTATACAAATATGAGGTAATTTTGGATTTTGTTGTGTAATATATATATATATATATATATATATATATATATATATATAAATTTTCTCAGAGTTAACTTGTAGAAAAAGACAATATGTATAAATGTAAAAGTCAATAGGACAACTATATTATTAGCCAACACATTTCATCCAATGTGGGCTTTTTCAAGGCAGAAATGAAATGAATTTATTGAAAACAAAGTAACTATTAACAACAAACAAAATGTCCTTAGCAACTAGAAGAATTTAGAAAATGCTGTTGTATTCGTATTGTCAACTGAAAATTATGTCAAGTACTTTCATGTTGTTTTTATTGTCATGTTGACGGATTCAAGAAATCAAAAGAAAATAGTTTATCTGACGATCGCAAAGGGTGTGAAACCCAGGGTCACTAACTCGCATCAATCCAACTAAATATATATATATATATATATTTGTAATTGGTAGAGATTATTCCAAAGAGAACATTAATCCAGTGAGAGCTCAATGTATGTTACAGGGCAATATATAATGATAAATCAAGAAAACCTTAAAAATCCATATTGGTTATAATTTATTTCATGAATATTGTTATATTCATCTCTTCAAAGTGAATATTTTTAAGATGGATTGATTCCATTTCTTAAAAACTTTCAGTCTGAAGAGATGAATATAACAATATTCATGAAATAAATTATAAGCGATATGGATTTTAAGGTTTTCTTGATTTATCATATATATATATATATATATATATATATATATATATATATATGTATATATAATAAAGGTAACAGATCCATTGGTATGTAATCAAAATGGATCCTAGTAATATAAAATATTAAAACAGATCCACAAAAAGAGCTCAATGTATTTATTATTACAGAGCAATATAATTAATAAACAAATTATCAATTTGGATTTTATTGTTTATTATTTGGATTTTATTGTTTTTTAATTATGTATATACATACGTATTTAACCTGATAGATTGATCTGAAAAATGACATATATTGTAGGGAGATCTGAAAAATGACATACAAGATAGATAGATAATGCATGTAACATAGCTAGCTACCGAGCTAGATAGGTCTCATATGTGATTAGAAACAAAGCAAGAATCATGAATATAAAATGATAGATCAGTAAATCCAAATGTAAAAAAGATGAATGTCAAATATACAGAAAACCAAAAATATTTGCGATTGCTAAAGCAACTTAAATCTAATTTTATTTTGATATTGAATTTTATTAAAGAAAAAAGAGACCAGCTTTTCCTTGATATAATTCGATATCAAAAGGTATTAAATTAGATTTAATTTAATAATCTAACTTAATAATGATAAAATTATTAATTTTAATTATTAAAATAATTTAAGAAGAATTTATTATTAAATTAAATAATTTAATTTAATAATTGCCTGGACATTTTGAATTTAAGTGCAGTACTAGACTGGCAATGAGGTCTCACCTATTTACAGTTGAGCTGGCTAGATGTAACCATAAATTCTCTGCTAATAGTTTCTTTTCTCGCACTTCTTGCTTGTGGAACTCCTTTCCAGCTCCATGCTTTCCAGCCAACTTTAATCTTCAGAAATTTAAATGCAATGTCCTTCGTTTATCTACTGCCTTGATAACTCTTCTATTGTTTTCGCTCCTTAATAAGGCTTCTCTTTTTTCTTATTCTTTTGCACTCAGTAACCTCTTGTGACTTAGTGGCTTTTACTGCTTTGCATGGGGTGAAATAATTAAAAAAAATTTCATTGACACACCTGTATGATACATATATACATATTATTTAAAAACATTTTTATGTTGAACATTTTTTTTTTTTTTAGATACAAGTATTTTAGTAAATGCTCTGTTTATAATAAACAGTATTAAATAACATTTACTGGCCTGAATCTCCGAGAAATTTTCATAGAAAATATTCGTCCTTCGACAGGATTCGAACATGCATCCTATACGGAACTGTCATTTAGCTTGACGTGCCTAACCGCTCGGCCACAAAGGAGTGTTCGGTTAGCAAGGTCGAATTTACTGCTTATAAACTTCAATCTTCTATGAATCTCTCGCGTACATTCATATCTGCTCATGGCGTATCAAATGTAAACAAATGACGTCGCACATTATGAAAAGGAACAAAGTCCGACAATTATTTTAAGACATTTTTATGTTTAACATTCTTTTTATAGATACAAATATTTAAGTAAATGCTCTGTTTATAATAAACAGTAATAAACAACATTTACCAGCCTGAATATCCAAGAAATTTTCACAGAAAATATTTGTCCTCTGACAGGATTTGAACCTGTATCCTATACGGAACCGTCATTTAGCTTGACGTGCCTTTAACCGATTTGGTCACAGAGGAGCGTTCGGTTAGCAAGGTCGAATTTACTGTATTTAAGCTTCAATCTTCTATGAATCTCTCACGTACATTCATATCTGCTCATGGCATATCAAATGTAAACAAATGACGTCACACATTATGAAATGGACAAAGTCCGACAATTATTTATATATATATATATATATATATAATGTAACCGTACGTTCTGCACTAACAGTTTCTTTTCTCACACTTCTTACTTGTGGAACTTCTTTCTGGTTCCATGCTTTCCGGCCAACTTTAACACTTTGAGCACTGCATTCCTAAAAATTTTTAACCTATCTGCTTGAACTCCTGAGTCAAAATTCGCAAATATATATATTTCATGGTATATATAAAAATAGTTACAAGCATTTACCGACTGTTCAACTGATAGTTTGACATTAAGTCATTTTTTTCTCTACTACTTTCAACCAGTGACTGGGCATTGTCATTTTTCTCTACCACCAGTAAAACGGTGGTCAGGACTCGATGGTTTAATAAATTTTGTCCTTTTATTATCTCTCCTAAACCTTATTCCTCCTTTTATTGTGTGTGACGTGTTCCTTCAAGATGTGGGCAATCATAGCTCTCCACAGTTTCCCTTTGAGCCTTCATTCCTGAATGATTCTAAACCTTCTGCCTGACCCCCTGAGTCAAAATTCACAAATAATTGGTATGTAATGTATCATGGTAGATATAAAAATAGTTTCAAGTGTTTACCAACCATTCAACTGGTAACTGGGCATTAAGTCATTTTGCTTTACCACTGTTCAACCAGTGGCTGGTCATTATGTAATTTTTCTCTACCACTGGTAAAGTGGTGGTCAGGACTCAAAAGGTTAATTTGCAAAAATTTGAATGCAATGTCCTCCAGATTACTCTTTTTGTTCTTGTTCCTTAGCAATCTTTTCCATTTCTAATTCTTCCACACTCAGTAATCCCTTGTGTCTCAGTGGCTTGCACTTCTCGCATGTGGAACTTCTTTTCCAGCTCTGTGTTTTCAAGCCAACTTTAATCTTCAAATATTAAATACAATGCTGATCACTATCTAACATCTTCATCTCACTTCTTAGTAATGTTTCTGTTTCCAATTCTTCCACACCTAGTAACCCCATGTGTCTCAGTGTCTTTGCTACCTGGCATGGGGTGAATTTAATCAAAAGGAAAAAGTAAATTATTTAATTTATAATTTAATAAGAGTGAAAACAGAATATAAAGACTGAAAAGGCACAAGAGTAACTCAAGGTAGATGGCTACTGAGTGATGTTGCAAGAATGTAAGAAGAGGAAGTAAGAAGTGCAGTTTATGGGGTTATGTCAGAGAGATAATGTTTACACCTAGATTGAAAGAAAAAAATTGCATTGATTGGGGAAAACATCCACTGGGGTGTTTGTTTCACAAAGTTTTTGGGAAAAAACTATCAAATTGAAACTTTCTCTGAGCTTAATGGAATATGAGGGCAATGAGGATGATTCAGCTCTGTGTATGTGGCATTTTAGGTCTTAGATGCAAAGATCAGAACTGGTGGAACCAAGGAATATAGAATTTTGGAAGTTAAAAAGAAAAAAATAGAGGACAGACCCAAAATCTGTCTATATCTCTGAGATGAGGTATTATGATTATTTACATTATTCGGACTGTTATTCTCATCTTCATTGCCATATTCACAACGTTCCGACCGTTGTATGCTCTGGCCTTCTTCAGGTAATTGGAATTTCGAACCAAACTTTTTATTTCATCCACCAGATGCCCAGTGGATAAAGACGTTAGTTAGATCCAGTGACTAGACCCAAAGAGTTGTGAGTTCAATACCAGGCTACAGCAGTGGTGAACCAAAAAACTTGGACAGTTGAGTTAAAGGGAAATAACTGAGACATCTATTTTCTATTTATTTATCTCTCTTTTTCTCTTACTTTCTATCTTTATTTCTATCCCTCTCTCTATTACTTTTTAATTTTTCTTTCTTCTCTCTCTCTCTCTATCTATCTTTATTCATTTATTTATCTTTCTTTCTGCTTTCTTTTCCATCTGTCTATCTATCAATCTATCTATCTTACTTTCTTTCTATATATCTATCTTTATTTATTTCTCTCCTCCTGTCTTTCTTTCTTATCTATCTGTCTATCTTTCTATTTTTCATTCTTTCTCACTATCTATCTTTCTTTATTTCTGTCTTTCTTTCTATATGAGGCATGGTACATGGAACTAGAACAATCTACCCCAGTGGATGAAATAAAGGACTTGGTTTGAAATTCCAATCTCTTGAAGAAGGATGGAGTGTACAATTGCTGAAACGTTATGAATATGGCAATGAAGATGAGAATAACAGTCCAAATAATGTGAATACAGTGTCATATTTAGTTTATTAATCATGGCTACCTAAGTTTAATATAAGATAGTTTGAAGTCTAGCCTTCCCCTATCCCCTCTTTTGACTTTGTGCCACATTTTAGTATATGCTTTCCTCTATCGTACCTAAACTTTATGAATTTAAGTGCAGTACTAGATTGGTGACAGGGTCTCATCATTTTAAAATTGAAATTGCTAGATGTAACCATAAGTTCTATGCTAGCAGTTTCATCTCTCACACTTCACAATTTTGAAAATTCAGTTGTGAGTTCAATACCAGGCTACAGCAGTTGTGAACCAAAACATGGGGAGTTGAGTTAAAGGGAAATAACTGAGACATCCAGAAGAGGCATGGCACATGGAACTAGAACATTCTACCCCGGTGGACAAAATAAAGGGTTTGATTCCAAATTCCAATCACCTGAAGAAGGCTGGAGCGTACAAAGGCTGAAATGTTGTGAATATGGCAATGAAGATGGGGATGACAGTCCAAATAATGCAAGTAATCATAATACCTTATCTCAGAGATTCAATCACCTGAAGAAGGCCAGAGTGTAACAATGGCTGAAACATTGTGAATATGGCAATGAAGATGAGGTTAACAGTCTGAATAATGTAAATAATGCAAGTCATCATAATACCTCATCTCAGAGAGATATTGAAGAAAAATTCCAATCACCTGAAGAAAGACAAAGTGTACAACAGCTGAAACATTGTGAATATGGCAATGAAGATGAGGATAATAGTCCGAGTAATGTAAATAATGTAAACAGTCCCGAAATCATTGAATATTAACAAATTATCTCAGATGAATAAACTTTTATGAATCAATATCTTTGTTGTAAACACTGGAAGTGGTTTAGCATACATATTCTTCTTGGCGGGAAAGTTATTTTCATCTGATGTAGGGTCATTTCTTTGAAATTTCAGGCTGAATTTATTTCTTTTTATCTATGTTTTCTTAAAAGCTAACCAATGGAGTTCAATGGTTTATCTTATTGCTGTCTTCAAGGCTGAAAAAAAATGACATGTCCTGACATATCTGTTGCCTTTCTTTTATTTATCTTTGCCAAGAGGAATACTTCTGCTTTTTTTTTTGTTTCTTTTTTGTGGTGGTAATGGGTTCTTTTCCACATCTTTCTTTCACAGCACCAGTTTTATTCATTTGCAACAAGTGCTTTAAAACACAAAATAACCTGTTGAACTCAGCAATTTTAATTAAGAGCAAAAATGTTCCTCGTAGACGCTTAACTTTTAATAACAATTACATTTTTAATCGAGTCTGGCAGATAAAAAAACAAGAGGTAACCAACTTAAACTTTATAATACAGGAAAAAAATTGAATTTTTAATTTTTTTGGCTTCAGGTTCTTTTGCATTCAGGAAATTCTGTAGATTAATTACTTAATTTATATTATCACTTTTGGACATTCTCAGAAATTATTTAGTATGCCTCCAGGGTACATCAACTGTTTTTGGAAACAAATTCTTGTAACATTTTTTATTGTTTAGAATTATTTTTATCTATCTTCGTTCCTTTTGAAATATTAAAATGGACATTATTTTTCTCATTTAATTTTTCTGATTTTTTTAAGCATGAAAGTAACATTTTTATTTTAAATATTTCTTTGAGCGATGAGAACTTTTTGAATTTTGATTATTAAGCCTTCATTATTTTCCTCAATTCAAGAAAGACATCAATGAAGATATATCATAAATTTTCATTTAATGATAGTTAAACACAAATACATTCATAGTAAATTTATTACTGATTTTTTCCAGTTTTATGATAACTCAGTTATAAGGCATGTAGACAAGTTATAGCCCTACAATAATGCCTTATTTCACAGATGGAACAGAATAACTGAAAGGATTGACAAACATGCTTTTTCCCCAGAGAGAGTTTTATACCACTAAATTTTTCACAGAATTATATATATATATATATATATATATATATATTTTTAATCAATTCATCCCAAGCAAGGCAATAATGCCATTAAGACACAAGGGGTTACTGGGAGCAAAAGAGAATGAAAAGACTTTAGAAAGAACCAGAATGGGAAACAATGGATAAACCTCTATTCCTTTGACAGGTTTTATTTTACATAGGAAGACAAGTCTAGTTACCAATCATTTGACTGTCTAAGTAAGGCAAGCCTCAAAAATTGTCAAAGACATCACACACAGAGAGAAGTTATTCATTACATATTATGTAGCGCTTATGTAACAACAAATTCAAAAGACACCCAACATTGCCACATATGTGCAAGAGAATGCAAGACTATAGCAAAACTAAAAATCACATCTGTGCTGCCCATATTTTAGGATGGATCAAGAAAGAATGCTGTTTGTAATCAAGTAAACTTAGGACAGTGTATGCAGTGTATTTAATGTTTTGTTCACTGTGACATGAGGTTCACTGGGGACTGAAAAGTCCCCCGGAGGTGATAAAAGACAATCCTGTCTCTAAGTCATCTTGTGGCTAAAAAGAAAAAGAGAGGATGAGACTTTGCATCTATTTCTTTTATACTGATATTGGCATCACCATCAAGTGGTTATTATTGGAATCGTACATGTTGTAAGTGATTTACATTTGAATAGGATTTTTTGCTTGTTTGGTAGACTTATTTGATAAATTGTATGTAACCATAGGGTATTGTATGCTGCGTACTATACTGTGTTGCATTTAATATTATATGAGGTCAGTTGGTGGCCAAAAGGTCTTCTCAAGGAGAAACAAGATACATCTTATCTGAGGCATCCTGTGGCAAAAAGAGAAAACAGGAAATATTGTTAGAAGTTCTTTGGCAGAAAAGTGAGGTAATCCAACTCATTGACTCAATGAATTTTAGAGTAAACAACATATTTTGGTTTAGGTTCTTGTCTGCGATTCTTTGCCATTCCTTGGACTTACTTGGTTTATTCTACCCTTCATACATGATTTAAAAATAGAATTTCATATCTTCTGTATTTTTTAGCCTCACATTCATTCAAGAGTTCTCTATCGCTTGCATTTCTTTAATATTTCTAAAATTGTCATAATTTTTCTGGACTGTTGTTATAGTAAGAATAGGAATTTATGAGGTCATTTTTATTTGTTGATTTGCAATAACATGTTCTTTGTTTCTGTTTCATAATTAAATTCTATTGTACATCTGACATTTTTTACAAGATCAGGTAAAGTTTTCCAGAGATATATTAATAAAGCATCATCAGTATATTTATTGTTTAGGTAAAATAATTTGGAAAAGACCAAGAAATTCTAAGAAAAAACAAGCCAAATCGCCCCCAAGAGGTAAACCCATCTGAATTTTTGTTTATAAAAAATTTTATTGTTAAATGTTAAACAGCATTGGTTTGTGATGAGTTGAGAAATTTTTATGATTTTAGTAATTGATAGGGAGTGGTGTATTTTTGATTGTTAGATGCTTTTTAAAAAAGTTCAGGATTTGTTGATAGAGACTTTTGTATAAACAGATTTAACATCTTAATTAGCCATAAATTTGTCTGCCACACTTATTGCCCTTAGTTTTTCGACCCGGTTGCCTGAATATTTAATATGTGATAGGCTGATTGTTTCAAGGGCAGGTGTTGAAATTATTGTTATTGCTTTCACTAGTTTTGGGGGTGGAGGCTACCAATACCAGATCTAATGGGGTGTATCAGAATGCCTACTTTGGGGTTTTTAGGTAGTCTATAAAGTTGAGGTATTCTTTGGTGGTTTTGATTAAACCATAATGTTTGGGTATTCTTGTTCGTATTTCATTTGACTATAATGTTTGGGTATTCTTGGGTGGTATCCTTTTTGTTACTTTGAATAACACCTGCATAATATATATATATATATATATATATATAATTTATTTAAAAATTATAACATAAATATGTTATAAAATCACTACAAAAATAGCCGTTTTGTTTCAACACTTCTGGTGTCTTATCAAGTGATGGTGTTGAATGTAGAATAAAGAGTTTTAAAAGGTTCAAATCAAACAAACACCCCTTGATAGGAAACCAGAAGTGTTGAAACAAAATGGCTATTTTTGTAGTGATTTTATAACATGTTTCTGTTATAATTTTCAAATAAATTATATTTGCTCTACTCTGTATTGAGCACTCTTTTAAGAATAGTATTTTTGGTTATTGGAATTTATTTCATATACCCAATCCTATACTTGGGTGTATGTGTATATATATATATATATATATATATACATACACATATGTTTCAAACAAGTTTTGTTGAACAATACTGACAGAGTCTGTCTGTACAATTTTCTATTAATTTTTTCAAACTTCCAACAAAATTGTTTTATACAACTGCCTAACTTTCCAGAGTTTATTTTGTTCCTTTTTGCTAACTTGTAAAATTCAGTTTGGCTGTTATAAATAGCATCATATTTAAGTGATTTTAAATTGTTTCCAGCAAATGAAGGAACACGGGAATTAGCAAAACGCATTTTCATAAACATTCAGAAACATATGGTCGTATTAAACTCAAGGATATAATTTAAAAATTTCATCAATCTTTGTGTTGCTCCAACAAACGTAGTCACATCATTGACATGAACTGAAAACCTGGTGAAGATGGTAAGTTGCATTTAACCTAAGAAGGAAATGGTTCCAATGTTAGAATGGTACTGTGTTGGCAAAAGTGAACAACCTTGATGATACATGGGGGTTGTGTTATATTCAAGGATGTAATTTATTTATTCCTTGTTTTTAGCTTCAGAAACATATACACAAGAAAATAGGGTAACTAAATTTAAAATTTGACAACTTCATTCACCCTTTCATTACTTTACCTTTGTATTTTAATTTCCTAATATTTTATTTTAGTTTTAATTCTAAGAAAAAAGTTAACTCACTACTGAATCATGCTGGCCTTTCAAATCTCACTCAATTCACTACAACAATCTTGTAATCCTGCTTATTGATCATCAGTATGGGGATCAGTTTTATTTTGCAACTAAGTCAGAAACAGATCACCCACTTTTTGCCACCATAGGTTGCTCCGAAAATAATACCTCCTTTTTTATGCTATACCAGTGGTTCCCAAACTTTTCATAGCTGAAACCTCCTCCGCCCCTGGGTAAATTATGGTATTATGCATACTGCAATTTCAAAATGACAACTAATCTAACACCGTGAATAGAAATATGCATTTCAGCCTTTCTTATTACCATTATATTAGATGCCACCAGATGAACATCCTTAGCTATATCACAACATTTATACATCAAGAGCATTCACCTCTGCAAAAGTCAATTGTCTGCATGTTGCACATACTGTCCAGATAATACCAGCAAAATACAAACATCTTCAAATTTTTAATTCAGACAACAAAACTAAGAAAAAAAAAAAACTTGCCTTCATGTATAACTCTCTTAACTCTAATCTTAATTTTATTCTTTATGAGTTTCTTGTGGATAAAATTTTGTTATATAGAGGGTGTAACAGCAAAATATGTCCAAATCGTGCAACAGCAAATCTGTCCAATTGTTAGATTAAGCTTTGAACCATTGTATCTTAGAAATGATTAAAAATATATTACTGGAATTCTCTGAGGTTTTTATAAAACTAATGGACTCTACTTTGAGCAATAAGAATGTATTTAGCTCTAAGTTGAAATGATGATCCATCTTGCTCTTGTGAACACCTGATCCACTTTTCCTTTCTACTGTTCCCTCTTTTCTATTTGAGATTTCTAGTTGTGAATGGTGCGAGGCTTCTCACAGTAAGCAAGGTCAGATATGAGCCACAAATGGAAGGACACAAAGTAAAATAAAGCCATGAAGTCATGGACAAAAGAATTAATGAAGAAAAAATTATTATAAAACAGATATTAACAAAATGAAATCCCAGAATTGTTTAATCTGTCCTGTATATCAAACAGTACAAAAAAAAAATGGCTAATTGCTTGTAGTATATATAATATATGTATGTATGCATATGTGTGTATATGTATACATATGCATGTATAAGGGGTTTCATATACATGTATATATGTGTAAATGTATATACCGAATGTAACAGCAAAATGTGTCTAAATCGTGTAACAGCAAAATTGTCCCTTTGTTAGATTAAGCTTTGAACCATTGTATCTTAGAAATGATTAAAGATATCTTACTGGAATTCTCCAAGGTTTTTATAACCCTATCAGACTCTACTTTGAGCAATGAGAATGTATAATTACTCTCCATGCTGAACAGAAGAATCATGATAAAATTGATCATATCAACAATAACATGTTCATTATTAATTAATCATTGCTAAGGATTGAAATAAAGTTTAAATATAAATATATATATATATATATATATATATATATATATATATATATATATATATATATATATATATATATTCCAGGATCATTTTTGTCCTGGAGTAACAATTTGCCTCACATGTTTCATGTTCAATTTCATTTTCAAGTTTTTTTTCACAGCTCTTTGGACTATCAAAGCTGAAACTCCTTTCTCACGTACCAAACATGTTATGAATTGAGTTGGATCTTTTCTAATTGATTCCTTCAGCTCTAAGTTGAAATAATGATCCCTCTTCCCATTGTAACCTCCTGAACCAGTTTTCCTCTCTATTGTTCCCTCTTTTTTAAAATTATTTACTGTTCTCTTGATGTTTCTTGAATGGACCCTTGAAGATAGAAGCCAGAGTATGAATGTTGATACCATTATTGAAGGAGTGAATGATCTTTTCCCTCTCATCATTGCTCATTTGGGAAGACAGTGGGGCTGACACAAATTAGCTGAATTACTGAAATGTTTTTTCATTGATTCTTACAAAAAATGGTTTCAAGATGGCTTATCTGAAAACCTAGAAAAAAGAAACTCAGTTTAGTGGTTTTTTTAGATATTAAATATTTTGTGGGATCAGCGATTATGCTGTTACACTATTTGGACAGTTTTTGCTGGTAGGTTTGGCAAAAGAAAAGAAAACATTTATTACTAAGTTTTAATGTTTTTCTGCTGCACCCTACCACCTTGTTTTTTTTAACTATCCCCTTTTTACTCACTGCCACATCAATGCTTTCAGTGGGGCCAGTACTACCTATTTTTGAAATCTGAGTATTAGCCCATAATTATTATTTTTTTTTTTTACAATGATGTTCCTGATCTGTCACTATTCTGAGATGAGGTATTGTAATCATTTACATTATTTTCATTGTTAAGTCTGTTCTCTTCATCTTTATTGATATATTCACAATGTTTCAGCCGTTGTATGCTCTGGCCTTCTTCGGGATCTGTCTGTATTTCTGAGATGAGGTATTGTAATTATTTACATTATTTACATTGTTCGGACTATTGTTCTCATCTTTTAAAGGGTTCAGTTCAAAATTCCAATTAGCTGAAGAAGGCCAGAGCATACAACAGCCGAAATGTTGTGAATATGTTAGTAAAGCTGAGGACAGCAGTCCAAACAAAGTAAATAATATAAATAAATGATATTCCCACTGTACAAAGCCCAAGAGCCACTTATAGGGTTACAGAAAAAGAGGCACAGTTTATGTGGGGATGATAACGGTTAATCCTAGACTTGAACAAGATTGTAGTGATTGAGGAAACATCCTCTTGGGAGTCAATCCTACAACTCAGTGGTTCGTCTGAAGAAGCTACTCAACTATCATTATTTACTTTATGTATCTGTCTATATTTCTGAGATGAGGTATTATGTACACTATTTACATTATTTGGACTATTGTCCTCCTCTTTGTCGCCATGTTTCTCTCAATGTTTCAGTTGTTGTACACTCTGGCCTTCTTCAGGTAGATGTCGAATTGAACTCTTTATTTTGCTCACTGGGGTAGACTGTTCTAGTTCCACATGCCATGTTTAATGGATGTCAGCTATCCTCAAGGACACATGGTACAGTGGATAAAGGCATTGGTTAGATCCAGTGGCAGAACCCAAAAGAGTGTGAGTTCAATACCTGGTTAAGGCAGTGGAGAACTTGCAAAGGGGAATTAACAGGAGATAACTGATAACTAACATCCATTAAATATGGCAGGTGGAACTAGAACAGTCTACCCCAGTGAACAAAATAAAGGGCTAAGTTCAACATTCCAACCACCTGAAGAAGGCCAGAGCGTACAACGTCTGAAACGTTGTAATAAATATGACGACAAAGGTGAAAACAATAGTGTGAATAAGGTAAATAGTTTACTTTATTTATATATAGACTATTGTCCTTATCTTTGTTGTTGCTATCACAACATTTCGGCTGTTCTGGTCTTCATCAGGTGTATATTGATTGACATGCACCTAATGAAGGCCAGAGATCACAGCATTGTGATAACAACAAAGATGAGGACAATAGTCTACATGTAAATAGTGTAAATAATGATATATTGAACAGCTTTTTTGCCATGGACCACTTTTTGCTTTTTTGTATTTTTGTTTCTTTTCGTTTGAATCTTTTTTTAATTTTATATTTTATTTCGATTTTTATCACTTCTTCTTCTATGTGCCATGTCCCCCTTCAGAATGTCAGTGATTATGTCTCTCCACAATTTCCTGTCTTTTCTAGCTTTTAATAACTTTTATCTTTTTGCCATTTCTCCCAAGCTCTGCTCCACTATCCATTCACTCAAGCGAGCTTGTATGTTGCTATTCAGAAAAGAAGACACATTCTAAGATCCTGGACATAAATTTACCATGGAAGATTTTTTAAATTAGTGCACTTTCAATAAATTTCCTCTTTAATAAATTTGGGGATAATCTCCACAGGTACAAGTCTTATTATTTTCAGCCTCAGGTTCTGGTTTGTTTTTTTTGTATTGTTTTGCTCCTCTTTGTTGTTGTTATTGTTATCATTTTTCTGCTGTTTGAGAATGAGGCAAAAATGAATTTTCTTGCTTCTCTCATATTGTTCACTGTCCCCACCCCTTTGACTGATTGTTCGATAATATATTTTATTTGCAGTGGCATTTATCCATCCTCCAGCGCTACGGGAATGTTATTTTGAAGGTTAGTGTACGGTATTCAAGTCTAGCCTGGTATTTACATTGGTCCACAAATTTCAGAGATGAGTGCTCATAAGTAACAAGTCGCTTTGGTTTGCAGAAAACAAGAAAGAAGCATAGGAAAAAAAAATCATTGATTCGTTATTGATTACTTATTTAATTTAATATTCAGACTATAAATTTAGGGATCATAAATATATATATATATATATATATATATCAAAATGTAGGAGAACGAACATTTTATGACATTTGGAAGACATTTTATGAAAATTTCCAAAGAACGGAAGTGGGGGATATTTGCTTCAATAACTATTTCTGAATAAAAATGTTTTAGTAACACTGTGATTCCCCACCTGATGAGATGTCTAAAACCAAAATGTACAATTTTGTAGTGGATATGTGCATGTTCTAATGTAACACTGCATAAGATAAATAAGTAAATAAATATATATATATATATATATATATATATATATATATATATACATAAATAATGGGACTTATTATTATTATTATTATTATTATTATCATTTTGTTTTTTTATCAATTCACTCCAAGCAAGGTGATAATAATGCCACTAAGATGCTTGTGGTTACTGAGAGTGAAAGAGAACAAGAAGACTTCAGGAGACAGAACCAAAAATGCAATCCTAAACATGATAAATAAAGATAAATCTCTACTTCAGTTCAAAAGAAAGAGGAGGAGTGTGAATTGGGCAATCAGAAAACCTATTTATTCCTATTAAAAACAACAAAAAAATTACTCTTAATATCATCAATTACAACATGGTCATAATTTAACAGCCATATTCAGGAAATTAAGAATATATTTACTTTTCACCAACTTTAAGAATGTCTTAGAGGAGGCACAATAGAGTACTGGATAGCAGCTCGGTTTGAGGAATCGGAGAGCTGAGTTTGAATTCCATTCAAATCCATTACATCCACTTATGTGCAAAAATCCTTGGGAATGCTATGAGTCCCCTTCTTCTATGCCCAGCTATGAGTAAATAGGACAGACAGTGTTCTATAGCCTTGGATGGCAACTGGTCTACTGCAGAAAGAAATGGCAACCTACTGTGGGAAAAAAAATCTGCCTCGTCAGTCATGTATCAAAAGATGCATGATCTCCTAAGTGTTTATCATGCATGGCACATAACTGACTGACAATAGTACTTATAGAACAAAAATACTAGCAAATTACTAATAGATTAGATTTGGATTTCTTTTAGGCTACTTTTAAAAGTAAACTGGGCTAACTTAGGCTACTGATGATTCATAGAATTGGTCGATAAGTATTTGATGATCTCCCACACACACACTACCCGCCAAAAAAAACAAAAAAAAAACACATGTGGATATTAAGTGGGGGATCAGATTCCTTTTACAACAATTTGTAGACAGAGACCCACTTTTTGCTATAAGAGATTCTATATAATTGACTACTCTGACTTACCTGTCCTGGGTATGACGATAAACTACATCCAGCAGCAAAGCCTCTGATTAAGAGGCTTTGAGGAGCATAGAACCACCTCTTAATTGCTGGTTTTCCCAGGTCCACCTTGACCTGTGATGGTTACACCTGTTAGGGTCCCAGCTATGAGCAAATAGTTAACCCCCAAACAGAGGTCAGAACAATATGAAAATACCAGCAATACGTTTTTGTAAAAAATTAACAGCCATAAATTTTTGAAGAAAAAATTATTACCAGCAATTCATTTTTGGAAAAATATTAAAAGCAATGCATTTTTGAAAAAAAAAATATTACCAGCAAGAAAAATCTTGTTGGCAGGCATTAAATAACCCATTGAGGTTGATATGCTGTAAACCAAACAAAATCAAACCAAGACTTATGGTTGAAACACCGGTTCTCGTATGATCACTGAAGTTAAGTGAAATAAGCCTGGTCAGTACCTAGATGGGTGACTCCTTGGGAATATCAGGTATTCGGAATTGGAAATTGGACAGCAGTTTCCAATATCAATCAGGTTCTTTCTATACACTTATGCACAAATAACTTTTGGAAAGATATGAATCCATGCCTTCTCCCTCTAGCTGTGGGTTAATTGGTGTGAATTGTATCATTAAATTCTTATCATCTCCAAAAAATATCTTACAATTTAAAAGTATTTTCTGATTTTGAAAGATCTGCAAAGGTTTGATAATCCATAAAAAAATCGAATCTGTCAATACTCGACAAAAAAAAAAATACTTCCAGACATGGTTGAAAAAATGAGATGCTATTGAAAGGCCTGCATTACTAACTTTTGAATTTCCCTACTTTCAAATGATGGGGATATTTTAAAAAATACGCCAGTTGGGCTGTTAAGAAGAAAGTCAATTTAAAATTGAGTAGCAACGAGTTTTCAAATGTAGCCAATTCACTACTCATTGTTACTCAAATACATGAGAATAAAAATAGACCTAATTCCAAATTCTAAACATCCTTGTTTTTTTTTAAATTGTTCCAAATATTAACCAAGACTGATTTGTTTTGTTATTTACATTTGGATGACGATTGATGTTATATTCTCAATATTTTGGCCATGGTGTCTGCTTAACATGTTCAGGTGTTTGCACATCTGAGTAACTGTCAGGGGATTTTGAACCAAAACCTTTATTTAATAGATGATAGTCTAATGCAGTGTTTCTCAACCTTTTTAAGTAACAGCACACCTGAAAATATCATGACACATTTAGCAAAATTTTTAAAGGATATACATTGAAATGTTATGAAATAATAGATTTAAATATATATATATATATACTATATTTAAAAAAACATAGACACACAAATATAAACTTACTTTATTTCAGTGTTTTTATTCAACTATTTGTGCATCTTATTTAGTAAAATACTAACGATGTACCATTTCTACTTCTACACACACACACACATATAAATATGTATGCCATGAAAATATTTCGCAGCACATTAGTTGAGGATCACTGGTTCAGTGGATTAAATTATTAGTTCATAAATTTGGTTGCATAGTAAATGTGAGTTCAGTCCCTGAGCTGGGTAGAGCAAATTAAGACAGAGTCAATTCAGTCAATATCCCCCCCCAAAAAAGATGACAATGAGATATCCCTAGACAAAAACAGTAGAACAAGTACTATATACCTCCATAAGTTAAATAAAGGTTTCATTTCAAAATTGACTGAGGATTATCTGGATTCACAGATTCCTTGAAAAAGGCTGGAGGGCAAATCCACTAAATCACTTAGTCAGTTATGTGCCATACGTGATACATGCTTAGGCAATCATGTATCTTTCAATACATGACTGACAAGGCAGATTTTTTCCTGCAGTTTCTTTCTGCAGTACAGTTGACATCCAAAGTTATAGAATCTGGGAGTAGGGAGAAGTGGATTCATACCTTTCCCAAGGGTATTAGCACATAAATGAATGTAATGGATTCAACTGGAATTTGAACTCGGCTCTCCGATTCCTCAATCCAAGCCACTATCCATTACTCCACAGAACAGAGAACTCTTTTAAATAATTATTCCTGCAAACATGTACTTAACAAATGTTCACCAATGTTAGACTCGTGTGTCTGTGAATGCCCGGATGATGTTTTTGGCATATGTCTACAAATAGGCAGATATTAAGCAATCCTCACCTCTAGCCGCTAAATGACGTTGCCTATAATCAGCATCGAACTGACATTTATAGTGATAAATAACTAAGTAAGGTTGGAGGGTGTGCAAAATGTCTTCATAGACAAAGGGGAAAAGCACTTCTTGTAGAAAAGATGTTACATACTACAACAGATATAAAATGGTGCATTATACATGATGAGATCTTATCAACAAAAAATTAACTAGGAGATCCAATCCAATGGTAGTTTGATATAAACAAGACACTGAAATTATGTGCCATGCAAGATACATGCTTAGGCGATCATGTATCTTTTGATAAATGACTGACAAGGCAGATTTTTTCCTGCAGTAGGTTGTCATTTCTTTCTGCAGTAGACCAGTTGCCATCCAAGGCTATAGAACCTGGTCTGTCCTGCTATTTACTCATGGCTGGGTGGGGAGAAGAAGAGTATTCATACATTTCCCAAGGGAATTAGCACATAAGTGAATGTAATGGATTCAACTGGAATTCAAACTTGGCTCTCCGATTCCTCAATCCAATCCGCTATAAAGGAACTAAAATTGATAAGAAAAATGCTAGTAAAAAATAATAGTTGTTATTATCATAATTTTTTTTTTTATATCCATTAGTCTGAATGGCAATAAAGTAAATTATGATAACTCTTCATCTCAGAGATTCTGAGATCTCATTTCAGAACTTCAATAATTGTTGACCAATGTTTTATATCATTCTTGTCCAACTTTTCTTCTCATCATATATATATATATATATATATATATATATATATATATATATATATATAATGTAGATTTACATTCATAATGCATGAGGGCATATATATGTGTGTGTGTGCATGTGTGCTTAAATGTATACCTGCAAGAATATGGGTCTGTGTGAAGAGGCATATGCATAGTTAATCTCCAAAATTTAATTTGTTTATCTTACTAGATGCATGTAGATGTATATTTTTATTTATGCACAAAGATACCTAAGTGAAGTAATCCATATACGCCCCCTACACACCCCTACACACACACACCAAATTTAGTCTGATAAAGTCCTAAATGATGAAATGCGTTGCAAGTAAACATTTTCCAATTTCATACATATTTCTCAAATATTGTTCTTGATATATAATAATATATATCATTATCTCATACATACATACATACATACATACATACATATATATATATACATATATATGTTTCATTGAATAATTTAGACAAGATTTGTCTACTTATTTTCAGTAGGATCCTCTCATATTCACATACAAGCTTCTTAGTATCCTTATTAAAGGAAGAGAGAAATTTACCATGTTGATAGATATTAATTTATTCTGAGTGCTTTTGACATTAGCACAATGTCATCATTAGGGTGTTGTTTTTTAAGACAAAAATTGAAACCAAGCCTTAATGAAATTAATTATGAATACTACACAATCGTTTTAAATTGTTTACAGTAGTAGTTTAAAATATCTAAGTTTCGACTAATAGTTTTAAATTGTTTAAACATTTGCACATTTCATAACTTAGTTATCTCCCCTGATGTTTACATTGTGAAATTTAAATCATAGAATACATAACCTTAGCATTTTTCACTTCAGGGTATAAGGACTTTCAGGTGAACACAACAATTTTGTCTTAAAAAAATGATGACGACAACATTTTTTTTGTCTTAGAAAAAAAACACCCTGATGATGACATTGGGCTAGTATCAAAAGTACTCTGAATAAGTTACTATGTATCAACAAGGCAATTTTCTCTCTTCCTCTAATAATGATACTAAGAAGCTCGCCCTTGAATATGAGAGGGTACTATTGAAAATAAGTAGACAAAACTTGTCTAAATTATTCAATGAGATATATCTTAATGAAAACATGCTGCCAAAATATATATATAAATATATGCACTGATAAAGAAAAGTTTTCTTTTTGTCCTTTATATATATATATCTATATCTATCTATCTATATATATATATATATATATATGTATAAATTTAAAAGAAAAACAGACCACTTTAAGGTACCATTATAATAATTTATTTCACCAGAGCCCTTTTAAAGGACGCCAGATCATCAGATAGCACTTCCAAAAATTAAAAAAAAATCTATCTATCTATCTATCTATCTATATATATATATATATATGTGTGTGTGTGTGTGTGTATGTATATATATATAGGACAAAAAGAAAACTTCTTTATTGGTGTATTTTGTGCCCAGATTAACTTTATCAAAGCAAATGTCAGGATTTCAGGAATAAATCGGAGTAAAAAATATTGTGTATTCTAAAAAAAATTTAAATTTAAGAACATTTGAAAATATTTCTATGGAATATTCCTGTGAACATCAAGGTAAACTATGGGGGATGCTAAGTGATATAATTGAATGCCTCATAAATGAAAAATGAGTAAATGTTATTATTGTTGTTCGTATTTGTGTATATTTATTTTTTTCCATACTTTTTATATTAATGTGATTATTATTATTCAAGTTTTTCTTTTGTCATTATTCATATTGCCTTTTTAGAGATATGTCCTTTATACCTGAATTTGTACATAGATTATGTATGTGTTTGTGTCTGTGTCAGTGGATGTGTATTTGCGTGAGTGAGAATGCATGTGTTTGCACTGATTAAAAAATATTTGCCAACATAAATGTGTATGCATATGCATGTGTCTCTCTATTTCCATCTGTGTCTAAACCAATATATATGGATATATATGTATGTGAATATCCAGGCATGCACACAAATATATATATGATAATGAAGAAATGGGAAATGTATATCAGTCTGACATGTTTCACTTTTATTAAAGCTTCATCAGAGATTAAGTTTATTTTATTTTATTTTTTATCAGTTTTCTCATTCTCTGATGAAGCTATAATAAAATTGAAACATGTTAGATTGATATACATTTTCTATTTGTTCTTAATTGTATCATCCTGTTGGATTATGATCCATATTTGATCTGCATTTGATCTTTAACTCATATAAATATATATATATATATATATATATGCAAACACACACAAAGTGTACACATACAGGCATGTTTTTCAGTTATCTTAATATATTTATTGAAATACAAATGTGTTAATACTTTTGCACATGTATTTATATTTTTAATTTATTAATAGATTTTTTTTGTATATACATATATATATATATATATATATATATATATATATATATATTGCACTTTGCAGATGTTTTAAGATATATTTTTTAATAAATTTGGCTTAGAGCAACATCATGTTAAAACACTGGTTCCTGTACAATCACCAAAGTTAAGTAACATTGAGCCTGGTCATTACCTAGATGGGTTACGATTTGGGAAATACCAGGTGTGTGGCTGATGCAAGGGATCATGACTCGAAATTGTTAATTGGAGAGCTGAGTTCTAATTCCTATTGGGTCATTATGCAAGAATACCCTTGGGAAAGATATGACTCCATCTCTTCTTCCCCCAGCTATGGGTTAATTAGTAAGATCTACATTAC
>OZ010596.1:49441994-49461994 GCA_963932145.1 Acanthosepion lycidas | reverse complement strand
CTTTCTTTTGCCACTTTCTGTAGGAGTTCTTGTAGTTTCCTTTCTGTGTCTGCTATCAACACTGTGTTATCTCTATATCTTAAATTAAGATTGTGGCCACCAATAATGAATCTTGATAGGACTTTTAATTTACTCAGAATCATTTCACGGTATACGTTGAATAAGTCTGGTGAGAAGGTATATCCTTGTCTTACACCTCTTTTTATTTCTATATATTTACTGAATTCATTTTCTCTCCAAATGCTGGCAGTTTGATCCCTATCCTTGAAAATGTTTAATAGATCAGCTGAAAGGGCTTAAAATGAACAACAAAGATTTTACAAGCTGTTTGAGCAGCCAAATTATTTGAACCCCCACCACCACCTTTACTGGAATCGTTAAAGCACATTAACTATGATTATTAATAGAAGCAATTATATGTTTTCGGAAAGAAGAAAAGGAAGCAAAAAGCAAACTCATTTATTCGGTCTTATCGTCATTCTCACACGCTACTTTACTTTCTATGACCTCTTGGTCCTATTTAAAACTCTTTCACTCAAGATAGATAAACAAATTACTTATCTCAAACCCTCGACCCTGCAGTAGACACTTAGATTATCACTTTGTATGCAAAATTAGATATCTGTATAGTTAATAAATTGGTAATTCATCAGTAGGTCTGGATTGCAAGTGCATCAGTTTGTTATTTACTTGCCAATGACTGATACACACTAATATTGTCTTGTTATATTAACCTAACTTTTGTTTTCAATGGATATGCTCACAGTGTAGTGGTTATCATCATTGTATTGAATTCACATTCTGGCAAACGTAGTTGCATTCACTGTCACACAAATATCCTTGAGAAAGGGATGAATCCATCATTTCTCCCTAGAGCTATGGTTTTATTTACACTTTATATTCAGACTATTGTTGTTTTCATCACATTTCAGCCGTCATGCTCTCCAGCCTTCCTCAGGTGTATATCACTGAAGGTAACCTACAAAGATATCTGAACAGAACACTTTATTTAATCTACATAGACTATTCTTGTTCTACTGCTCATATCTAGGGATCTCACGGCTCCTTGAGGTGGTGTAATGGTTAGCAAGCTTGTCTCACTAGAACAATTTTTGACTGAATAGTGAGTTCGATCCTCACTGGGTGCCCCCTACTTTCGGCTTTGTGCCACATCTAAGCTATGCTTGTAAAATGGCTATCTCGGGATATCTCATCTAGTTCTTATTTTTATTTAAAACATTCAAAAACCAAGTCTTTACTGTAGGAAAATGGCCTCATGGATAAAAGTGTTGCTTTGTGAATTTGGTGATGTGGTGAGTTCAATCCCAGTGTTTTTCTTAGACTCAGTGGAAGCAGCAGAGTTTTAGTTGCCAGAGAGTACAGCTATAACTAGACATGGAGAGACCCCCACTGAAAAATACTGCTTGGTCCAGATCACATTTACAAAATAGTAGCACAGCAACCCTGAGATTATATGCGTACCGACAGAACAGCTGCTTTAGTTATTGCTCTAACTCGGTGTTTCTTAACCATTTTTAATTTGGGGAGCACTTGAAGAATAAATAAATCTGGTTGCCTTTCAGGTTAAGATTGTAGTGATCCACAAAACATCCACTTGTGATTTGATTACAAAGAGTAGCTGTGAAGAAGTTGCTCGGATGGAACTTGCATCTCTCCAGTTGAATACAAAGTGGATGCAGGTCATTCGGTACAATGTGCATAGCATGGTGCAGTGGTTCCCAAACTTTTTTTCTCCTTGGGTTGCATTTTCGGAATGAAAATTTGCTCACACCTCACCAAATTCTATGTGAGAAAAAGTACATTTAAAAAAAAAAAAAAAAACAAAAACAAAGAGAGGGTTAAACTGAAATCATCTGCAGATTCAAAGTCAAAATATTATCATTCATAACTATCTCTCCTCCAATTTGCAGACCCCCGGTTACTGTAGTCTTAATACTTGATATAATGCAAAAATATCATAAAAAAAAAAATCAGTCAATAATTAGTTATAATTATTTATAGTGGTACTCATGCATGCAATTACAAGTAATTCACAACAATATTTTAAATTTTGAAATCATATGTATTTTTGGCAGATGAATTTTTAAAAACTGTTTCTATATCTTTGATTTCACTCATTCTGCCTCACCTGCTATCCTCTTCCAGCACACCTATGATGCGCGCTGCACTGTTTGGGAACCACTGGATGGCGGGTCTTGACTTCTATTTCTAGCCTTTTAAAAATAAAGATTTCTTTAAATATGAAAATAATTCAGGAATTACTTTTCTGTTAACTTGGGGCACACTAGATTACCTTTCACGGTGCATTAGTGTGCCCAAGCACACATGTTGAGAAATGCAGCTCGAACTGTAAAAGACATAGATTTAGAATCCAACAGCCTGGTTTTTGGTATGCCTTATTTGCTTTTAATCTTATATCAGTTGTATTTTAAAAAGAACAGGCATTACTTTTTGGCTGACCCTTGTCTGGGAAAGGAGGAGTAGATTTGAAATCCTGAAACCTTTGTATTCATTTTGGTATGCTTTGTGTGCGTCTACTATTAAATCTTTTGAAATTAAAGAATAGGTATTAATTATTTACTGAGACTAAACAACAATTTCAAAATATGGAGACAATCTTGAGGATTATATTTGGAATTCTGGGGCTTTTTGTTCATTTTAGCATGCCTTATGTGCATCTACTATTAAATCTACTGTAATGAAAGAAGAACTGGTATTGCTTTTTGAGTAAACCTTGTGTAAGTGAACCCTGCCTTAAGATAAAATTCAAAACTGGTGATAAGCAGGTAAGTGACATACCAATTCACCAGTATATTACTGCTGATATATTCAGGTAAAATTTGAAATCCTGACTTGGGTTATTTTTGAATTTTCTAAACTTTTTATCTTTGCAATCATTTCTATGAGTCATCTATATTTATTTTTCTTGAATAATATTAACAAATTAAGCTAATTTAAATTTAAGTACCTCCCCAAATTTGCTAAAATAGAGGAAACATGATGAAAAAATGCACAAAATATAATAAAAACAACTGTCTTGGGTAAGACAATAAACGGCATCTAACAGCAAGGCCTTTGATCAGAAAGTTTTGAGGAGTGTGGAACCACCTCTTAATTGCTGGTGTTCCCAGGTCCACCCTGACCCAGCAAATAGTTAACACCCCAGGAGTGAAAACCCTATGAAAGTATAAATATAGGTTTTTATACTGGCAATACATTTTTGGAAAAGAGAATATTACCAAAAATATATTTTTGATAAAAATATTACCAGCAATAAAAATCATGTCAGCATTGAATAACCTACTGAGGATGATATGCTGTAACACAAAACAAACCAATAAAAACAGAATTTTATCATCGAAAACTTTGCATTATTAAGAGGAAAGATTAAGTGATTTTTTGATGTAAAAATAATTTTTTTTTATCCTTTCAAGAACTTTGGAAATTTTGGTTAAAAATCTTGTTTTTTCGTTGACTTTTTGTGGTGAAAAACCCATTGATTTGGAAATTCTTATAAAAATCCCATGATTATTGATTTTTAATGAAATTTTCTGGATTTATTCACAAATGAATGAAATTATTTTAGAAATGTTTCCTTTCTTCAGAATACTTGAAAAAATATTTTTTTTTATACTCTTATTCCCCCAGCCATTTAAATTCTGTGAAATTTTGAGAAATTGAATTTTTGTATTGCTAAAAGTTTATATTAATTATTTGGACAACTCCTTGGTGAATTTAAAATAACCAAATTTTTTTCATCAAAAACAGAAAATATTCCATGAATTGTAAAATAAAAAATGCAATAAAACTAATTATTTAATTAGAAAATCTTTTAATTGTTTTATGAATAAGATATTATAGACAATAGACACTAATCTCAAAAAAAAAAAAAATTCTGATGAATAATGAATTTTTACAAGAATTTAAAAAAAATTTTAATTAAAATAATTAACTCTTACATCTTTTAAAATTCTCTATTAATTTGTATCAGTCAAGTGATATTGTCATTAAATTAAAACTGTATTTACTAATCATGACTAGAAAAGCTTGCTACAATTCAGTAAAGCCCAGTATTTTAAAAAGAATTTTGAATTTATTTTATGTGTGTATAAATGTATTGATTTTTGTAAATATGGATGTCCATACTTGATCAGAAAATGAGAGTGGTAACTGTAATAAATTTATAATTTATTAAGAATTTTTATAATATTTCCCCAGCAAGTGTCTTCATAACTAAAACTATAAAGCCAAAGTCCCTAAAATTCAATAAAATGTTAAAATATTTTAGATTATGAAGATACTGGGGTAGTTAAGAAAATTATGTTAAAAAAGTTTTATTTCAGTTATATCTTTCTTACTTAAAGTTCTCAAACCTTAGCAATATTATTGGTCCTGGCCTGTTGTTTCAGCTTCAGTTACTTTCCCAATCCCATAATGCAGATTCCCTGTACCTTTTCTCTAAATACTTTCATGGCACTAGTTTGGATGAATTCTTTGCTATAATACCTAGACTTGATAATTTTAAGTGCACTACAAGATTGGTGGCAAGGTCTCATCAATTCACAGTTGAATTAGATAGATGTAATGTCTTTGTTAACAGTTTCTTTTCTCACACTTCTTGCTTGTGGAACTTTCTTCCGGATCCATGCTTTCCAGCCAATTTTGATCATCCAAAATTTAAATACAATGTTAATCCTCATCTCACATTTTCTTGATTACTCTTCTATTGTTCTCATTCCTTAATAATGTTTCTCTTTTTTCTTGTTCTTTCACACTCAGTAATCCCTTGTGTCATGTCTTAGTAGCTTTAACGCTCAGCAAAGAGTGATATGATTGAAATATATATATATATATATATATATATATCATACTAAAAGTCTGCTTGCATGGTGTATCCAACCAGTGCATAATGATTTAAGTTAATCAGATTTAAAAATATGAGTTGTTTATACAGTATTTCTGTATTAACTTTCTTCAGCCAGACAATTATTTACTTAAAATACTTTTAAGTTAAAGACAGACACAAAGAGATCCTGCTTTGCTGTTTTGTTCAATTGTTTGTAGAGTAATTATTTATATTTCAGCTTTCTTTAAACAAACAATATTTTAAATATTTAAAAAATATTTTTAAGTTAATCTGACTCAAAATGATTTTAAGTGAATGAGATTTAAAAATACGAGTTGTTTAAACAGTAAGTATTTTTATTTGAACTTTCTTTAAACAGACAATTTTTTTTAATGTTGAAATCAACTTCAATGTTTTATAACTTGAACCGTCAGGGACACAACGGGTCACAGGTAGTCTGGTCAAGTATATATATATATATATATATATACATATTATTTATTTATTATAATTTTATCATATAGACAAAACCATTTTACTCACTACAAAGATGCAACTTGGTTTCAGTGCATTTCAACTGCACTTCGATAAGTGAGAATATATATACATAAAAAAAAAAAGTGACGGAGTGAAACAATAATGCTTGTTGATAGCAGTTTGGTGAAGAATGGATTGAGTGTTTAATGTTGACAGGTCTGTGTAAATTTTTTTTGCTGATATGTATGTTTTTATGTATATTTTTCTTCTCAAACAAATGGAAAAAATGAAGTGACATTTCACATATGGCTTGCCTACAAGCAGTATTGTTCATAACCATTTTCGATTCTTACCCATCGAAATGCAGTTGAAATGCTCTGAAACCAAGTTGCATCTTTGTAGTGAGTAAAATGGTTTTGTTTATATGATAAAATTATAAATAATTATCGGTCTACTATCGGTATCAAGCCCTTTTTGGATTAATGCTGTGAACATTGGAATTTATATATTACTTTTATTCTCATTGCATCGGATATATATATATATATATATATATATATATATATATATATATATAAGTGTGTGTGTGTGTGTAGACAAAAGGAAAACATTTTTCTTTACCTGCATGTTTCATCCCCTGAGAGACTTTATCAGTATAGAGATTTTATTTTGTAACTTGTATTTACAAACAGAAGTTAATTTTCAAATATTTGTTAATAGTCGGAAAAGGGAAGAGATACTCCACTTTGATCCCATCCATCAGGCTGGGGAAAGGAGAATTTACCGACACAAAAGTGATCAGAAATGACACAAGGTCCCCACATGTGTATGTACTGACTAAGAACAAATCTTCCCAGTTCTCATGTTTACTGTAATACTGCCATCAGTATCCACCAACTTTCCCTGTTTAGTGCAGTGAAGAAGGTGTAGCTACAGGGTTAAAACCTCCAGTACCCATCTTTTCTTGTAGCTAAGGGGATAGAACAGATGCTATACTTTGATCCTAGCCTTTGGCAAAAAAGCACAATCTTGACAGAGAGCCAGGAAGCAGGCCTTTGATCCTGGAGAATGTGCACAGATATGCTTATGTTAGAAAGAAGTGCAAATTCATACATAAATAGTAGTTAGTTTTTGATGGGTACTATGCTAGTATATGCAATAAAGTATAAGTGTATGAAAGTGAGTCAGTTACTTGGCACAAAAACTTTCCCCTCAAGCCCAAACCAACATTCTAGTTGTTAAGTACCCATAGGCACACTTTCCCCACCCTTCCAGTGTGAACTGGTTGCCATGTCTCTATTTCACATTTACTTTCAAGCAATATTATTTCCTGACCGCCGAAAATAGAATCTGTCTCTATTAATAAAGCATTTACAGTTTGTTGATCAATTTTGGAGAACAGCGGCAAATCACCTCACCCTGCCATATCTCTCTCTCTCGCCCTCATTCATTTCCCACTCACCTTGTTTTGTTATTTCTTTGCCTCTAATTTGTATATCTATCCTTTTTTTTTGTATCCCCTTATACTCTCTCTTTTATCTCACTCTCAATATCTCTTTACCCCTGTTCTTTTCCTATCTCTTTTGCTCCCTTTTTATCTTTTCTCCACTCTATTTTTATACACTCTCTTCTGTGTGTGTGTGTGTGTATATATATATATATATATATACACAAGTATAGTATTGGCATATATATATATATATATAGAATGAATTCCAATAACCAAAAAATACTATTCTTAAAAGAGTGCTCAATACAGAGTAGAGCAAATATAATTTATTTGAAAATTATAACATAAATATGTTATAAAATCACTACAAAAATAGCCATTTTGTTTCAACACTTCAACACCATCGCTTGATAAGACACCAGAAGTGTTGAAATAAAATGGCTATTTTTGTAGTGATTTTATAACATATTTATGTTATAATGTTCAAATAAATTATATATATATATATAAGTAACAATATTGGGGGAAAATGTATGATAAAGTGGAAAAGGTTTTCTTGTGACACATTTTGTCCTTTTGGACTTCATTGGACTAAATTCGTTATGTTGGTGTGACTCCACATGCATTGGTTGCCCACCATAACAAGACTGACCACAAATTTGTCATAAAAAATGCTACTCTGATCAAAAGAGGAAACAATTCACTACAACGATAATGTCTAGAGAGTGCCTTGATTGCAAGGTCATCTACATTAATTTTGTGCCTGGGCTCTTAGAACATTTCACCATTCCTGGCAGAACTTCTATTATCACAGTGTGGGATATCTACTAATAAAAGTGATGAAAAGTAAAAGAAAAAGAATCTAAATGAAATCTGCTAGATAAAAATAAAAAATTCCCAGCATCCTTCGTTCATGTGTATATGTAGTTGCACCATGATAACAAATTTAGTTTGATGAAGACCGAAAGGACAAAATACGTCATAAGAAAACTTTTACCACTCTGTCATGCATCTTTCCATATATATATATATATATATACATTATATATATATATATATATATATATATATATATATATATATATATATATAAGACATTTTTTATATTTATATGTTCTTTTCTATAGATACAAATATTTAAGTAAATGCTCTGTTTATAATGAACAGTATTAACAACATATACTGTCCTGAATGTCCGAGAAATTTTCATAGAAACTATGCATCCTCCAACAGGAATCAAACCTGTATCCTACACAGAACCATCATATAGCCTGACATGCTTTAGCGATTTAGCCACAGAGGAGCATTTCGGTTAGCAAGGTCTATTTTACTGTTTTTAAACTACAATTCTCCATGATTTTCTCTCGTACATTCATATCTGCTTGATGTCTATCCAAATGTAAACAAATGACATCACACATTATGAAATGGACAAAGTCCAACAATTATTTTAAAGCATTTTTATATTTATACATTCTTTTTTTATAGATACAAATATTTAATTAAATGCTTTGTTTATAATAAACTATATATATATATATATATATATATATATATAGAAGAAAAACAGACCACTTTAAGGTACCATTATAATAATTTATTTCACCAGAGCCCTTTTAAAGGACACCAGATCATCAGATAGCACTTCCAAATATATATGAATGATAAAATATACTTGTTAGAAAAATATGTGCCCTCCGCAAATAACTACTGTAATTATTATGAGTGAACTCTAGTTACAGTTTAGCTATGTGCCCTGCATTGGCCACATATGGTTTTGAATGAGTTGTCTGCCCTCTATGCTGGTTGCCAAACACAGCTAGAGAGTGCAGTCTACCCTGCTATTTAAACTATAGTGGAGTGTAGCAGAGACAGATTCATATTGTTACCAAGGATATTTGCTAAAGCACTCACCTAAGTACACTGATTAGTCAAAGGATAAACTGGTTTGCCAATGTAATTCAAATTGGAGAAAGAAGCTTTGTGTATAAATTCTACAAAGTCAATTTTCTTCATCAGGATCTGTTTATATTTCTTAGATGAGGTATTGTAACTATTTACATGGCTTGAACTGTTGTCCTTATCTTTATTGTCATATTCATGGTTTTTCTGCCATTTTATACTCTGATCTTCATCAGGATCTGTATATTTTTCTGAGATGAGGTATTGTAACTATTTACTTTGTTTGTGCTGTTGTCATCGTCTTTATTATCATATTCACAATGCTTGGCCATTGTATGCTCAAGGATATCTGTTCCAGTAGATAAAAAAGCATTGGTTGAAGTAATCCAGTGACTTGAACCAAAGACTTGTGAGTTCAATACCTGGTCACAGCAGTGGTGAACAAAAACTTGGAGAGTTTAATTACTAAAGGGAAATAACTGAAAACTGAGATATCTGGGAGAAGGATGGTAAGTGGTGCTAGAACAGTCTACCCTGGTGGATGGAATAAAGGGTTTGGTTCAAAATTCCAGTGTATATCACCTGAAAAAGGCCGGTGTGTACAATGACCAAAATGTTGGAAATATGACAACAAAGATGAAGAAAACCATTCAAACAGAGTAAATAGTGATAATCTCCTTGGCAAAAAAAAAACATGGGAGATCAGCTTAGAGATATGAAGACTAAACTGACACATGAAAAAATTGAATTGGAAAAGAAGAAATGGCAAAGTTGTGTGGACAAGAAGTATGCAAGAATCTCTTTGGGATTATGCAACAAAGTTAAGAAAGGGTCAGTTTGTTACTTAACATGTGGGATGCAAAGATTAGCTGTTTGAAAACAAAATGAAAATTAAAAAAAAAATGGCTTCGACTTTAATAATACCAGATATGATAAAATTCAAAAGGCTCCTATCAAGGTTCACATTTGACTCTATGTTGGCTGGATCACCCATGACAAATTTTTGGCAAACATGGATAAACCTGCCAGCAATTATACAGAATGTGAAAAGAATATTTTTTTCCCATGACACTTCTTTTATTTTTAACTCCTTCGGCAATGTTTATTCTTTTAAAAATGATGATTAGAATTGTAACAAAACCTAAACATATGTGTGGTAATAAAATAAGCACATCTCATCTCTTTTTTTCTTGTAATCATCTACTATAATAAAAAATAAATGTTTTCAATGCAAAAGCTGAATTAGTTTGGTTTGCTTTGTGGCATATCAACTTCAATGAGTTATTTAATGCTGACAATATTTTTATTGCTGGTAATAATTTTTTTCTTCAAATTTTATTGCTGTTAATAATTTTTACAAAAATGTATTGCTGATATTAAAACCTATTTTTACACTTACATAGCATTTTGACCCCAGTCTGGGGTTAACTATTTGCCCATAGCTAAGCCCATGACAGATGCTGCCACCCTAGGTCAAAGTGGACCTGGGAACACTAGCAATTAAGAGGTAGTTCCATGCTCCTTACAAATTCCTGTTCAGAGGCCTTGCTGTCAGATATAGTTTATTGTCTTACCCAGGACGCATCATTTGTAGGGTCTTACCCCTCTGCAGAGGTGCAGTTGGGGTGTATTCTGAACAGGGTGAGCTGAATTAGTCAAATAAAGCTTCTACTGAGAGATGTTGCTATATAACAATATGAAAATGAATTTGTACATTTTCTTTGTTCTTGAAAATTTACAACAAAATGTATTTATTAGATTCTCAATTGGAATGGTTGGCAAAACACTGGCTAATTGCCAATTGATTCAAACTTTATGAAGTGGTAAATAAGGATTTCCTTATAGTTCATATATTTTAATAAATTTGTACATGTTTATAAATTCATGAATAAAAAAAATGCTGTCATATTTGTTTCTTTATAAATTGGTAAATGATAAATATGACATTGCGTTCGTCTTAATACAATTGCATTATTAAAGTTTTTAGAATGTTGAAAATATGAGATTATTCAATCCAATAAATAAATAATGATTAATATTTTTGTTATCTCAAGAACAAAAAAGAGTGTATAAATTCACTTTGATCATATGTTTAGGTTTTATTTTAATCCTAATCGTCGCTTTTTTAAAAAAAATAAACATTGGCAAGAGATGAAGGTAGTTAAAAAAAAAGTGGTGGTATGAGTGGAAAAAAAACGTCCTTTTGTCATTACATCTGTGGGCATGTTTATCTGTTTGCCTACTCATCATACTTATTATAAAACCCAGTTTGTGTGTGTGTTTGTCTGTACGTTTATATATTGGATCGGATTTACTACATTTTTCAACCGATTTCAACAAAACTTAACAGGGCTACATAAAATTACCTTGCGGTGGTTCTGACAGTGCCAAAAATTGGAAAAACACAATTGTTTTTGCACGAAATCAATTTGAAAACACAATTGAGAGGCATCACGAGAATGAAAGGGGGACAACTCATATCCTTATACTTAAAACCCAGGTTGTTTGTGTGTGTGTGTTTCGTTTATGTATGGGATTGGATTTCCTACATTTTTCAACCGATTTCAACAAAACTTCATTTTTTTGGCAGGTAGTGTTTCTTATTGTCTTTCACACTTTTTTCTTTATTTTTACATTCAGAATGCTTTAAAAATTCCATTTACAAGACAATTGTTTATAATAAAATTCTATTAAATCGGTAGACTCATAACAATTGAAAACAATGTTTTTGTTTGAGTTTGGGTTTGACCAATTCGTAAAAACAAAAAAAAAAAAAAAAAAAAAAAAACTAATTAAGACATGCGTGTTCGTCAACCTCAAACAATAATCTTTGTCAATTTTATTTTTCAGTCTTTATGATGGTCGATACTTGATCAATCTCTTACTGTTACATCCCCAGGCATCGCTGGGCTCTACTGCTAGTAAGAAATAGATAAAACCTTCTCATTTCTAATATATAACCTAAACATATGATGAAAGTGAATGTATATATTGTCTGCATTCTCAAGAATTGACAACAAAAATAATAAGCATTTATTTATTAGATTGTCTATTGGAATGGTTGGCAAAACATCGGCTAATTGCCAATTGATTAAAACTTTATAAAATGGTAAATAAAGATTTTTTTATTGTTGATTCACATATTTTCATAATTTAGTAAATGTTTATAAATTTATGAGCAAAAAAATTTTTTCATATTTATTTCTTTATAAATTGATAAATGATAAATATTACATTAGTTTTAATACAGTTGTATTACTTTTCAAAATGTTATAAATATAAAATTATTCATGTAAATAAACAATCCCAATCTAATAAATGAATAATATTTATTATTTTGTTGTCAATTCTCAGGATGAAAGAAAATGTATAAATTCACTTTCATCATATGGTTAGGTTTTATTACAATTCTAATCATTGTTTATGAAAAGAAGAAACGTTGCCAAGGAGTGAAGGTAGTTACAATAATAGTGGTGTTGAGGGAAAAACCATCCTTTTCACACACTATCATGAAGGTGCAATTTGAATTTATGCTATTACATTCTTTATTTGAATGGTTGGCAAAACATGAGCTAATTAAAGTAGAAAATCTGAAGAATGTAAGAGAAGTTAAGGTAGTTAAAATAATAGTGATGTCAAGGGAAAAATGTTTAACTTACATATTTATAAGTTTACTATTCGTATTTACTTTGAATATTGCTGCCATATCTGGTCGGATGCTTCTGCTATGTATTTAGAGATTCTTGATAAAATTCAAGAATCTAAAGGAGAACCTGCAATGTTATTGGTCCTGATCTGGCATCTCAGCTTCAGTCACTTTCTCACCACCATAATGTAGCTTCCCTGTGCCTTTTCTATAAATACTTTCATGGCAATTGTTCTGATGAACTTTCATCCATGGTACTTAGACTTTATGAATTTAAGCAGAGTACCAGATTGGTGGGAAGGTCTCATCATTTCAATTGAAATGGCTCAATGTAACCATAAGTCCTAAGCAAGCAGTTTCTTCGATCACACTTCTCGCTTGTGGAACACTCTTCCAGCTTCTTGCTTTCCAGTCAAGTTTTCTCTTCAAAAATTGAAATGCAATGTCAGTTGTTATCTTCTGTCATCTTTATTCTTGTTATTTTATTGTTCTCTCTCCCAAATAATGTTCTTTTTTCTTATATTCTCTTAAGACTCAGTAAGCCCTTGAATCTTAGTGGCTTTATTGCTTTGCTTGTGGTGAAATGATTAAAAAAAGATGCAAAAAAAGCTACTGTTCTGCAGCCATCACATACTGTCTTAAAATTGTATAGACATAAGCAATAAAAAGGAATATCAGTATATTTTCTAGCAGTGGGCTCGCAAGCAGACATTTGGAATTTTGGGGACATTTCACAAGCAATGCGTGATACATCTCATCTAAAATAGACAGTCTCAGTATTTTGCAACTAAAAAATAAAAACTAAGAGTGAATGTAGTTAAAAAAAAGTGGTGTCATGGGAAAAAACATCCTTCTGGCAGTCTTATTGCAAGCATGTTTATACAAGTTTGCCAAATTTTCTATGTCCTCTTCCCCCAACTATGGGTTAATTAATAGCATTTGTATCCATAAGTCATTATTGTCTCCAAAATAGTTTTACAATCTAAAGGTATTTTCTGGCTGTAAATAACCCACAAAAGGTTGATAAGCCATAAAAAACAAATCAGTCAATCAAAAGACAGGAAGAAAAGCCAGAGTATTTTGCACAAGAAGTGGACAAGGATCTCTTTGGTATTATGTAACTAATGAGTTATTCCAGCTTATATCATTCCATGTAGCTAAAGACATTGCATTGTCACATGACTGGGTCATCAGCTGTTAAATCGGTTCCCCCACTAGGCTTTTCTGTTGGGGAGGGTTGCTAGACACACAGCAGTATTAAAAACAAGATCTGTCAGAAGGTAGATTAATATTTCTATTAGGACACTGACCATCTAGCACAATGGAGTAAACTGGCCTCCATAGCTATGGATGGAGCCAGTATGGTAAAGCGTTTCCCAGATGGAATCAATGACCCTGTTTCTATGGCCAAGGGGAGCCTTCAAGTTGGCTGGGGTTTGATATGGAAGTGGCGGTGAATGGGTACTACCAGGTCTACTTGCCCAAGACATGATGTTTATGAATGGATAAATTTTTATATATCAAGAACATTTGTTGGAAAAATGTATGACAAAGTGGAAAAAAGTTTTTTGTGTGATGTGTTTTGTCCTTTTGAACTTCATCGAATTAAATTTGTTACATTGGTTCAACTATGCATGCACACAAACAAGGGATGCTGGGAATTAAAAATTTTCATTTTTTGGGTTGGGGGAATATATAATCGAACCAACTTCAGAAAAAGAAAAAGAATCTAATTAAAATCATCTAGATTATATATACCTCTGTAAAAAATAAATAAAAAAAATTTAAATTTGAAATTCCCAGTATCCCTTGTTCATGTGCATGTGTACTTGCAGCAATCTAACAAATTTAGTCCAGTGAAGTCCTAAAAGATAAAAGATGTATCCCACAAACATTTTTTTACTTTGTTATACATTTTCACCAATATATATATATATATATATATATATATATATATATATATTTGTGTATTTAGGCAGCAAATTCTCTTTTAGGTATGTCTGATTGAATAAATTGTAAATATTATATTTGCTTATTTTTATCATAATCATTTCATAATCATGAACATTTTTCCATATATTACAATTAAATAAGCCAAGAAATTCACTGTAACAGTGAGACCTGTTACAGTGCATTTCTTGCCTTATTTAGCCATAATATACAGAAAAATATTTGTGAATATGAAAGGATTATGATAAAAAATAAGCAGACATAATATTTGCAATGTATTCAGTCAGGCATATATATATATATATATATATATATATATTATAAGTTATTAGACTTAAAATATGGTTTTTCGCTAGACAGTTCCAACCATGTTTCAAAAATTGGAAGCTAAAAGCACCGAATTTAATTTTGTACTTAAATTAAAGACATTAGTTCCATTTCATCCTCAATTTTGGAGTAACTTAGAACAAATGTTACTCCAAAATTCGCTTGAGGATGAAATGGAACTAATGTCTTTAATTTAAGTACAAAATTAAATTCGGTGCTTTTAGCTTCCAATTTTTGAAACATGGTTGGAACTGTCTAGCGAAAAACCATATTTTAAGTCTATTAACTTATAATATTAATGCTCTGTAAATTTACATTGAGCACTATTTTGTAAAAATAAAAATATCTATAAGAACACTGGATTATATATCTTACTGTTCTTTCTTTTTATTAATGTACATATATATATATATATGTGTGTGTATATATATGTATTGCAACTTTAATAGTTTTATTTTTGTGTGTATTTTTCCTTAATTTATCATCTTTTTTACGTGTTTTATTTTGCATTTTTCCCCTTTAAACTAATTTTTTTCAACAAGTTTATCTTAAATATTTACACATGCATTTTTTATTTTTATGTTTAAAACATATTCCTTTCTTTCTGTTTTCTTTACCTGTTACAATTTTGTTCCAAGAGATTTTAAAACAATTTATCATCTTTCTGCACACATTTTTGGTCAGCTGCTAAGTGAATTATTTTTAATTGCTTCATACTACCGAGCAGCTGCCCTCATTATGCTCTTCTGTTACAAACCCCAGACATTTATATTCTTGCGTTTTACCCTGGAACAATATGGAAAAGACATCAGACAGTGCCACACCCTTTAATTAGCTTGTAGCTTTTCAGATTATCCAATGATTTTCACAACAATTGCTTCATCATTTATTTTTTCCAACATATATTCAAGGCCAGATTAAATTAGTGTGGTGACTATAGAGTATATTATAAAGAGACCCTAAATTTAAAAAAATACACTTAAGTAATAAATTGTAAATTAATTGCTAGTCTATCTGTCCTCCTTTACGGCAGTGAATGTTGGACGATTTTCTCAAAGCTGAAGAAGAGACTTGAGGCAACGGAGATGTGGTTCTCCAGAAGGATGCTAAGGATATAATGGACTGACTGTGTTAGCACTGATGTCTTAGAGAGGATGCCAACAAGAAGGAGGCTTATACTTAACATCTGGTAGAGGCAGCTGAAATTTCTGGGACACATAATGAGAAAGAAGGGTCTGGAAAATCACAGGTCGAATAGAAGGAAAGAGAGACAAGGGAAAGCAATGCATGACATACCTGGTGGGCTTGAGCAAGTGGATGACAGAACATGGTCTGGGGGAGGTGTCAGAGGGATGAAACTTATTGAGTCACAAGGGATAGGAGAAGTGGAGAGCCATGATCACCTACCTCCTGTAACGACACGGCATATAAAAAGAAAAAGTGATTGAGACTGTAAAACAGTAAGGTAATCTTGGATCTTCATGCCTATAAAAAAAAACATGGAGTTTTTCCATTGACACTGCAATTATTTTAACTACCATCACTCCTCAGCAATGTTTATTGTTTTAAACAGTTATGATTAGAACCATAATAAAACCTAAACATATGATGAAAGTGAATTTATACATTTCTTTTGTTCTTGAGAATTTACCACAAAAATATTAATCCCTATAAATTTATTTATTTATTACATTGTTTATTTTTACAAAAATAATTGCATATTTACAACATTCTAAAATCTGATACAATTGTATTAAAAACATGCATGGACAGTGTGTTGAAAGACAAAATGATGAACGTACAAAATGTAGAACATTAAAAAAGTTGAATGGACTAAGTATTGAACAGGAAAAAGAGTTAAAATGACTAAGTTTTATTCTCATTTTTACTACAATTGTAATTTCCCATAAATAAAAATTTTAACTCTTTACTGTTATTTGAATGCAGATCCTTGTTCAAAAAAAATTAACAATTATATAGAAAGATTTTTTTCATTGGACGTTTTTATATTAGTTTAAAATTTAAAAATAATTATTTACTGGTAGGATACTTGAATGCTAAGTAAAAGGTTTTCTATTGTAGACACATTTATGGCCTTTCATACTTTAGTCAGTTCAAATCTTATCATGTTTGTCACTTTGTCCATTCGATACTTAGACACCTTGTCTTTTCGACATTTCGTCCATTCATCATTTCGTCCTACAACACTCTAAGCAACCTACCATCAAAACTAATGCAATACAATATTTATCATTTACCAATTTGTAAAAAATGAATATGAAAGAAATTTTTATTCATAAATTTATAAACATTTACTAAATTATTAAAATATGTGAACTATAAGGAAATGTTTATTACTTACAATTTTATAATGTTCAAATTGATTGCAATTAGCTAATGTTTTGACAACCATTCCAATAAATGTTTTTAATCATATTCACCCCAAGCAAGGCAGTAAAGCCACTAAGACACAAGAGGTTATTGGTTGAGGAAGAATTAGAAAACAGAAACTTTACTAAGGAATGAGAACAATAGAAGTGTAATCAGCAAGAAAGTAGATAACGATTGACATTGCATTTTAATTGCATTGCTTTTAAAATTATTGGACATTAAATATTTATTTGTTTATTTACAAGAATAATTTTATATTTACAACATTCTAAAACAAATAACAATTAAAATTAATGCAATGCGATCATTTTATAAAGAAGTAAATATGAAAACAATTATAAACATTTAGTAAATTATTAAAATATATGAACTAACTATAAGGAAATCCTTATTATTTACCATTTTATAAAGTTTGAATCAATTGGCAATTAGTCGATGTTTTGCCAACCATTTCAATAAATATTATAGTAAATAGTTTAAATAAAGAATCTAATAAATAAATAACATCTATCATCTTTGTTGTCAATTTTTACAACAGAAATATTAAACACTATTAGATTGTTTATTTACAATAATAATTTTATATTTACAACATTCTAAAAACTAATACAATTAGAACTAATAAAACGCAATCATTTTATAAAGTAATAAATATGAAAACAGTTTTTTATTCATAAATTGATAAACATTTACTAAATTATTAAAATATGTCAACTAACTACTGTATAAGGAAATCCTTATTATTTACCATTTTATAAAGGTTGAATCGACTGGCATTTATTAGCTGATGTTTTGCCAACCATTCCAATAAACAATCTAATAAATAAATAGTGTTTATTCTTTTTCTTGTCAAATTTCAAGAACAGAAAAAAATGTATAAATTCACTTTCATCATATGTTTAAGTTTTATTGCAATTCTAGTCATCACTTTTTAAAACAATAAACATTGTTGAGGAGTGAAGGTAGTTGAAATAATAGCAGTTTCAAGGAAAAAAACAACAGTCCTTTTTACACTCAGTTTATTTGCAGAAACCAAACTCTAAGTTTGTCAACAGTGTGAACCAAATGATGAGCCAACAAGATATTTGAGTTGATCTTAGAAATTTATAAGTCATTATTCCCCCATGCTTTGAATATTACTGCCATGAAGTGGAAAGATTATATTGCATCTATTGCTAGGTCTGCTTCTAAGAAAATTGGTTCACAGAGTTGCGCTAGAGAATTTTGCAGCCAGTACTGCTTTTGGTTTAAATTTATAAAATCTTTCTCTTAAAATGAATCTTCAGGAAAATTGATTTCTCAAGTCCAGCAGCTGTTACTGCTCTTTCCAATATTGATGGGAGTTTCCTTTTTAATCTTTTGTTTGAAGTAGTGTGGAATGTCAACATCTTTTATATAATTATTTTCTCTTTAAGTTACATGTGCTAGCCATTTTAGTTCTTGCTGCTGTTGAAAGTTCTCGAGTGATGTATTATCTGATATAGTTCTGTGTTTGTGGTTCTGTTGCGCTAGTCCACAAAGTTTAAGGAATAGTCTTCACCAAGATTCACAAGCTTCACTCACTCAAAGCCATTTTTAACCATTGATCTTAGAAAGCAGTTGAAAGCTGTCAGCATATTAAGTAACTCCATAGATATGCTAAAAAGAGAACATAGCATGATGAAGAAAATACTACAAAATTAATTAAAAAAAAGTTTTATCATCAAAATCTTCGTTATTATAAAGAAGAGACACCAAAGGATTTTTTCATCCTTTTTAGAATGTTAAAAATTTTTTTTTTTTTTTTTTTTTTGCTTCAATGAAAGGACCAAAGATTAATACAGGAAATTTTACCATATTTTTTTTTGTAGTGAAACTCACATTGATTTGGAAATTCTTGCAAAAATCAAATAATTGTTGAATTTTAATGAAAGTTTCAGGACTTCACAAAGGAATTAAATTATTTTAGAAATGTTTTTTTTTTTTTTCAAGAATCTTGGCGAAAACATTTTTTTTTTTTTTACATCTATTACCCACTACTTATTTAATTTTGAGAAATTAATTTTTGTATTGATTCATGTTTATATTACTGATACTAGGTTGGTGCAAAAATGATGTCGGTTTTTGACGTTAAAAAATACGTTAAAAACCGACATTATTTTGCACCAACCTAATATAAACTAAAGTAAGTAACATTTGTTTCAAATCAGATTAATCGAAATTTAAGTCGGCTGATATTCCTCAAATAAAGTTTCAGAAAAGTAAATTTTATTTTCGAAAATTTTCTTTAATAAAGGAGAATTACATTGTGATGACAGATGGCTAAAGATGTTAAAATCAGTGATTTTTAGTGCTTAAAAAAAACTCCTTCCATTGACTTTAAATTAGTTTTGAAAAAGAGTAAAGTCTTTTGCTTGTTTGAAATATTAAATTTAATCTATTTGCTATATATAACTCTGGACTTGATTTAATTGGTGAATAACATTTCAGAGATCACGTTAGAAGTATAGTGTGGAATTAGGCTTTAGAAGGAGCCGGAAACCCAAACTGAAACAGGGAACAAGGAATAAACATCTGCTCCTGTTCAAAAATCCGAGGAGGAGTGTGAACTGGACAATAGGCAAACATGTCTACTCCTATTGATGAGAAAGAAATAATATAGTGAATAAAATTTCCATGTTCAGGCAGTGATGTTAGAATATTAGTGTAAAAGTAGACTTTAGAAGGAACAAAAGACACAATCCTAAACAGGAAACAAGGGTTAAACCTCTATTCCTGTTCAAAAGACCAGAGAAGGAGTGTGAAAAGGATGATAGGTGAACCTCTCAATGAAAAATAAAATAAAGTTGGACTTTTTTTTTCTGGTTGTTTTGTGTATGTGTAGATTTATTTATTTTATCTATGTATTTATGCTTTATACACATTAAGGGTTCATGAATCTTATTGAATAGTCAAGCTTTGGATAGAGGATATGGTACCTGTGGTGGGGATTACTTGAGATAGTGCATATT
>OZ010596.1:49431994-49436994 GCA_963932145.1 Acanthosepion lycidas | reverse complement strand
ACTTTTTGTTATATGGAATCATTAAAGTTATTATGATTTACACATTTCATAGTTTCTTTTATATTATTATTCTCTGTACCATGTCCCTTCAGGACATAAACAATCATGGCTCTCCACTGTTTCCTGTCCTCTGTAGCTCTAATTAAATTTTATCTTTTTGCTATCTCACCATCCTGATCTGCCATCCATTTACACAAGCCCATTCTTCTATGTGACATGAACCTTCAGGATGTAGGTGATCATGGCTCTCTACTATTTCCTATTGTTTGTAGTTCTTAAAGGTATTTTTTGCTATTTCTCCTAATCCCAGTTCTGCCAAACATTTAAACCAAGGCCGCCTTTTTTATGTACCATGTCACTTTAGAACATGACAATTATGGCTCTCCACTATTTCCTGTCCTTTGAGGTTCTTTAAAAAATTCGTTTTTTTCCCCTACCTCTTCTAATCCCAGTTCTGCCAAACATTTACACAATCTTGTTCTTCTTTTTCTATGTGCCATGTCCCTATGGAGCATGGGTCTCCACGATGTCCTGTCCTTTATAGGTTTTAGTAAAGTTTGTCTTTTTGTTATATCTCCTAATACCAGCTCTGCAAAGCATTTACACTAGCTAATTCTTCTTTATTGTGGCATTTCCCTTTAAGATGTAGGTAGGCATGGCTCTCCACAATTTCCTGTCCTTTGTCACATTAAGTAAAGTTTGATTTTTGCTATCTCTCACAATCCATCTTCTGCCAACCATTTGCACAAGCTCATTCTTCTTCTATGTACTATCTTCCTTCCGGACATTGGTAGTCATGGCTCTCCACAATTTCTTATTTTTTGTAGTTCTTAGTAATGCTTGGCAATTTGATATCTCTTGTAATCCCAATTCTGCCAATAATTTATACAAGCTTGTTGTTCTTCAATGTGTCATTTCCCTTTCAGATGTAGGCAGGCATGGCTCTCCACAATTTCCTATCTTTTGGTTCTCTTAGCAAAGTTAGTCTTTTCGCTATCTCTTTTAATCCCTCTTCTGTCATATAAGATTTGCCAGTGTTGTGCAAAAGAAGTAGTCAACTGCTAAAAGTGAGTCTATATATATTCCTTATAAAGAGAATATATATATATATATATATATATATATATATATATATATATATATATATATATATATTCATATTCATTCCTTATCTATATATATATATATATTCATTCCTTATCTATATATATATATATATTCATTCCTTATCTATCTATATATATATATATATATATATTCATTCCTTATCTATCTATATATATATATATATTCATTCCTTATCTATCTATATATATATATATATATTCATTCCTTATATATATATATATATATATTCTAATATATATATATATATATATATATATACTAATATATATATATATATACTAATATATATATATATATATTCTAATATATATATATATATTCTAATATATATATATATATTCTAATATATATATATATATATTCTAATATATATATATATATATATTCTAATATATATATATATATATTCTAATATATATATAATATATATATATTCTAATATATATATAATATATATATATTCTAATATATATATATATATATTCTAATATATATATAATATATATATATTCTAATATATATATATATATATTCTAATATATATATAATATATATATATTATATATATATATATTCTAATATATATATAATATATATATATTATATATATATATATTCTAATATATATATAATATATATATATATATATATATATATTCTAATATATATATAATATATATATATATATATATTATATATATATATATATTCTAATATATATATAATATATATATATATATATTATATATATATATATTCTAATATATATATAATATATATATATTATATATATATATATTCTAATATATATATAATATATATATATTATATATATATATATTCTAATATATATATAATATATATATATATATATATATATATATATATATATATATATATATATATATATATATATATATATATATATATATATATATATATATATATATATTCCTAAGACATTTTTTTTATAGATACAAATATTTAAGTAATATTTAAGTAACTATTTGAAAATGTATCCTACTTGGAACCTTCATTTAGCTTAAGTATTTACTTAATTACTTAAATGTCTTAAAATAATTGTCGGACTTTGTCCATTTCATAATGTGTGACATCATTTGTTTACATTTGATATCCCATGAGCAGATATGAATGTACGTGAGAGATTCATAGAAGATTGAAGTTTAAATACAGTAAATTCAACCTTGCTAACTGAACGCTCCTCTGTGACCAAATTGGTAAAGGCACGTCAAGCTAAATGATGGTTCCGTATAGGACACAGGTTTAAATTCTGTGTGAGGATGAATAATTTCTGTGAATATATATATATGTTTATATTCCTTATATATATACATACATATATATATATATATATATATATATATATTCCTAATACATACATACATACATACATACATATACATATATATATATATATATATATATATATATATATATATATATATATATATATATAAGGTAACCAAAAAAGTTCTGTCCGTTTTTTGATTCGTCATTGAATGAATTCGAAATATTAGGTTGGTGCAAAAAATAATTTCGTTTTCTAACATATGTGAGAAAACGAAATTATTTTTGCACTCACCTAATATATACGAAATGTGTGTAGCAATTGTTTTCAAATTCGAACAGCCGGAAGTAGGAACATCAGACGTTATAAAAAAACATGTGCACAGTGCTCGGCCCATCAGTTATAAGCCGGACAGCTGTGAGAAGGATAGAAGTGTCTAGAGATCTCATTCGGGGCTGTTTGCTTTACAACTTCAAAGTGGGCTTATCAGTAGCTGCATCAAGTCGCCGCATATCTCAAGTGTTTGGGGATAGTGCTGTGGATGAACATATTGCAAGGCGTTGGTTTTGAAAATTCAAGTTGGGAGATTTGTCTCTCCATGATGAGCCTCGCAGTGGACGACCACAGGTCTTGAATGATGGAGTCCTGAAGGCGGCCATTGAAGAGGACAGTAGTCTAATGTGTGGTGAACTTGCAAGACAGTTCAATGTTTCCAAGGAAACAGTTAGATTTCACCTGCACCGCCTAGGTAAGATGTACAACCTGAGCAAGTGGGTTCCGCAAACGCTGTTGGGGGTCCACAAGGGACAACGAGTGGCAGCCTGCGTATCGCTGCTTTCTCGCCACCGTACCACATCCTTATTCAATCGAGTGATTACCAGTGATGAAAAGTGGGTTCTGTACGAAACTCCCAAGCGTTCACAACATTGGTTCTCTTCTCAGGATGCTGTGCCTCACATCGCAAGACCGCCTATGCACCCACGTAAGATTATGCTTTGTGTCTGGTGGACAGGTCGCCAAGTGGTTCATGATGAACTGCTACCAACAGGCCAAACGGTCACTGGAGACCTATACTCGCAGCAATTGAAACGTGTGCAACAGGCATTGCACCAGAAGGAGCCAGCACTGGTGAATCGCAAAGGTGGGCTTTTCCTCTGTGGCAACGACAAGCCGCATGTCATGCGAGTGGTCAGGGATACCATACAGCAACTTGGGTGGGAGACTTTGTGCCATCCACCTTATTCCCCTGATCTTGCGCCATCCGATTACCACTTCTTCCACTCCCTGGATAATCATCTTCATAAGAAATCCTTCACCAATGAAGCAGACTTGCACAATGCCCTCAAAGACTTCTTTGCGTCAAAACCCCCCAAGCTCTATTGCAAGGACATTGAACAGCTGGAGATACGTTAGCAGAAGGTGCTGGATGCCGATGGCGATTACTTCGAAGACTAAATATAAGTTACACATACTGTGAAGTGTTTTCTTTTTTTCCTTTAAAATGAACAGAACATTTTGGTTACCTTGTGTGTGTGTGTGTATATATATATATATATATATATATATATATATAGCTTATATTATATATATATATATCTATATATATAGCTTATATATATATATATATATATATATATATTGCTTATATATATATATATATATATTGCTTATATATATATATATATATATTGCTTATATATATATATATATATATTGCTTATATATATATATATATATATTGCTTATATATATATATATATATATTGCTTATATATATATATATATTGCTTATATATATATATATATATTGCTTATATATATATATATATATATTGCTTATATATATATATATATATATATATTGCTTATATATATATATATATATATATATATTGCTTATATATATATATATATATATATATTGCTTATATATATATATATATATATATATATTGCTTATATATATATATATATATATTGCTTATATATATATATATATATATTGCTTATATATATATATATATATATATATATATATATTGCTTATATATATATATATATATATTGCTTATATATATATATATATATATATATATATTGCTTATATATATATATATATATATTGCTTATATATATATATATATATATTGCTTATATATATATATATATATATATTGCTTATATATATATATATATATATATATATATATATATATTGCTTATATATATATATATATATATATATTGCTTATATATATATATATATATATATATTGCTTATATATATATATATATATATATATATATATATATATATATATATATATATATATATATTGCTTATATATATATATATATATATATATATATATATATTGCTTATATATATATATATTGCTTATATATATATATATATATATATATTGCTTATATATATATATATATATATATTGCTTATATATATATATATATATATATTGCTTATATATATATATATATATATATATTGCTTATATATATATATATATATATATTGCTTATATATATATATATATATATATAT
>OZ010596.1:49389494-49426994 GCA_963932145.1 Acanthosepion lycidas | reverse complement strand
TACATTTTCAAGTCACCATGAAATGCCGATTTTTTACATTAATGTTATAAGCTAACTTGCCCTCAGTGCTAACCTCAAACAATCATAGACACTGTATACTGTATAAAATAACCCGTTTTCAGACATTTTTAACTAACCTTTGGGCAAACTTTAAACTAGCTCCTGTGAAGGGTTTTTGGTTGTTTGATTTGATTTGTTTTACAGCATATCAACCTCAATGGGTTATTTAATGCTGACAAAATTTTTATTGCTGGTAATATGTTTTTCTTCAAATATCTATTTCTGGGAATATTTTTCCTTGAAGAAATCTATAGCTGGTAATATTTTTTTAAAGAATATATAGCTGTTTATATTGCTAGTACTTTTTTTTTTTTTAAAGTATTGCTGATAATAATTTTTCCTTCAAAAATTATTGCTGTTAATATTTTTTTTATTACAAACTATTTCTGGTATTAAAACCTATTTTAACAAGTTTGGGTGTCTATAGCTGGGACCCTAACAGGTGCTACCACCTTGGGTCAGAGTGAACCTGAGAACACCAGCAATGAAGAGATGGTTCCACACTCCTCAAAACCTCCTGATCAGAGGCCTTGCTGTTGGATCTAGTTTATCATCTTACCAAGGATGCGAATCTAGTTTATCGTCATATCCAGGATGGGGAGAGCTTTTGCGCATTCAGCCTTTTACCTTAAACATTCTCTGTACATAAAAGTTATAAGAATTTAGAAATAATAAAATTATTTTATCTTTATTTGACATCTTAATTCGGCATAATCTTTCTTTGTATACACAACTGATTTCCATAGTTTGTTTACCTTTATTTCGCACACAATTTTTATTTTCTTTCAAAATCCCCACTCTTTATGATTCCTTCACATAATGTCACTCTTAAAAGACATTAAGGAACCCAAACTAAGTAGTATTTTGAATATGTTACAGTATACCTGCTAGAAAAATAAAAAAATAAAACATATGAGCAACATCCCTCTTAAGTTTTAATTACAGTTTAATTCAACGATATCAATTGGAATTACAATGAAAAGCAAAATTAAAGTTAAGCCTTTAATAAAGAATTATTTTTTAAAGCTTTTGCTCTGTTCAATATTTAAATTTAACTTTAAAAAAGTTATTTATTTAATTTTTAATCGCTTGTTACTTCTGGTTCATTGAGATTGAAAAACAGATGAACAGACACCAGTACACTGCATTTTATTTATATAGATATATTGTGTGTTGGGATATTATACTGACACCCATAAAAAATCACTATCATTTAATTCAAGTCTATGGTAGTTTCCTGTTTTTCCCCAAAACAAGCCAGCATAGCCAGGCAACAACAGTGAAAGTTTTAAGAATATCCAAAGAAAGATAACACCAGATAGGAATGTGTTAACAATATTAGTTTTATGTTAGCTTGAAGTGATATTTGTGTTACAATAACATTGGTATATATCCTCATCTACAAATAGGGAAGTTCAAGAGATAAATATATAAAACCTCTTTGTATTTTCCAAAATTAAAAAACATCTTTTGTATTTTGCAAAATTAAAATGGTCATTATGAAATTAGATGTTTCCTTTATAAGAAAACATTCAACATTCATTGATTGAACAGTTAGCTTTTAAAATTAATAAAATCTTTCTTTGGAAACAGATTTTCAAGACAATAGGCTTCTCAAGACCAGTAACTGTTATTAGACTTTCTACTATTGATTGCAGTTTCCTTTGTAAACATTTGGTTATATGCAATGTCAGTTGTTATCATCTGTCTTTTTTTTGTATTTTTCTCTCAGATTCTCTCACACTCGGTAACACCTTGCATCTTGTAGCTCTATTGCCTTGCTTGGGGTGAAATGATTAAAGATTATATATACATACTTTTTATATATATATATATATATATATATATATATATATATATATATATATATATATATATAATTACTTATTTAAAAATTATAACATAAATATGTTATAAAATCACTATAAAAATAGCCATTTTGTTTCAACACCTCTGGCGTCTTATCAAGTGATGATGTTTAATGTAGATTGTAGAATAAAGGTGTTGGTATATATCAATCATATACTTGTGTATATATATATATATATATATATATATATATATATATATATATATATATGGGATAAAGATATATCAAAAAGGGTTTTGAAAGAAAAGATGTATGATAAATTGAAAAAGTTTAAGTGATGCAGTTCATCTGTTAGGAATTCATCCACTGGAGTCCCAACAGAAGAAATGCATCACAAAAACATTTTCCAATTTGTCATATATATATATATATATATATATATATATATATATATATATATATATATATATATTGAATTCACCTCACACAAGGTAATAAAGCAACTAAGACACAAGAGGTTTGAATGTGAAAGAATTGAGAAACAAAAACATTATTAAGGAGTGAAAACAATAGAAGAGTAATCAAGAAGACAGTAGATAATGCCTGACATTGAATTTAAGTTTTTGAAGATTAAAGTTGGCTGGAAAGCATGGAGCCGAAAGAGAGTTCCATAAGTGAGAAGTGCAAGAGAAGAAACTTTTAGCATAGAACTTATGGTTACATCTACCCTTTTCTACCCTTTTCAGTTGTAAAATGATTAGAAAATTGTTGCCAGTCTGGTACTGTGCAAGAGCTCATCTGAACAATTACCATGGAAGTATTTATAGAAAAGGCATAGGGAAGCAATTTTAGAGTGATGGGAAAGTGACTAAAGCTGAGATGCCATGTCAGGACCAATAATTTTGCTGATTCTTTGGACTTTAACAAGGATCTCTAAATATATAGCAGGAGCACTAGACCAGATATGGCAACAGTATTCAAAGCATGGGTGTATGGTAGACTTATAAATATGCAAGATAGATTCTGGAGAGAAATATTCTTAACCTGACACAGTAAACCAACTTTCTTCAGAGCAGATGTAGCAATAGATTCAATACAATTTTTTAATTTCACGTCAGCTGAGAATATTAGCCTAGAAGCTGCAAAGAGTCACTCTGCAGAAGGTTAGCATTAGCTATGCTTATGGGAAGTAGAAAAGGGTCCCTCAGTAATCCCTCCTTGGCCTGGATGGGGTCTAGAGCCTTACTCAGTAACCTTTCTAGAGTTGGTATCTCGATAAGTGAACACTACTCGGAGTTCCATACAGTTAATGCAATCTTGATTGCAATCTTGATTGCATTAACTGTATGAAACACCAAATAGTGTTATTGACATTGGATATTATATATGTTCACTAATATGTACTTATAGCTCTGTTTCATAACATTGAGCACTGTATTTAAGTTACTGAATGAGGAATAACCAAAACAGAGGTTGGAAATGAAATGGTAATCTTTATAACATCAACAAAATACAGTACTCGCCAGCAAGGTGAAGTAGGTAAACTGCTGCTAATGGTGGACTACTTAGACAGCATATCACCCCCATGTATCGTAGTGTCCAATGTATTTATGAGGATTGGGGCATACCCATTAGTGTTCATAGGTATGATATATAACAATTTATAACAACTTAGGAATAAATATACTTACGTACATGCAAGTATTTGTGCGTGTATGTACATTTTTTATCCTAACTATTCCTATATATATATATATATAGAGAGAGAGAGAGAGAGAGAGTGAGAGAGAGGCTCAGATACATACATTCATATGTGTACACTTATATAAAGTAATGGATTTTTTTATCAATCCAACAGATTTTTGTCACTTAAATGATATTTTTTATTGGATACTCATGTCTGAGTAGACACTCTGTTTATTTATTAAACAGTATATTTTATTTATTTTCTTATATTGAATATTTGAGAAATGCTATTAAATAAAAATATGTGTTCTCCACCAGGATTCGAACATGCGTCCCTTTGGGCAGAGGGAAACTATTATTAGATTCGATGTACCTTAACCACAATGCAATCTAGCCGATCTAATGATTAAACGGAGTGTCTCTTCAAATACGATTATTGACTAAAAATAACATTTAAAGTGGTATATATATATATATATATATATATATATATATATATATATATATATATAGGTAAGATGAGAATGAATAGAGTACAATTTCAACATTCGTAACATTTAATTTAAAAGATGGTTCAATACAAAGCAATGTTCTTTATTTTAGGATATTACACCGAAAACATTTCAAAATCACTACACAATTGCAGTTGTGTTTTGATGCGTATCCATGCATCTCTTCAGAAATAAATAAATATCAATGCATCTCATCAAACTAAATCATTCACTCGCCAGTTATTTACAATTGCCTGATGAGATGCATTGATATGCATCAAAACACAACTGCAACTGTGTAGCGATTTTGACATGTCTTCAATGTAATACTCAAAAATAAAATATATAAAATATATATATATATGTGTATATATACACACAGACAGACAGTTATTGAAGACTGTAGAAAGCAAACGAGACATTGAAAATTGATTCTCAACTCCAGATGTCTACTAGGGCATGGGTAAGGATGAAAAGTAAGAAAAGAAGTTAAATGGTATCCGCTTTGAAAAAAAATGTCTGAAGAAAATAAATTCTTTGGAAATTCCAAATTTTATAAAACTTTTATTTTTAATCTTTTTCACTTTTTTATTTAATTATTTTATTTTTTATTTTATTTATTTTTTTTCCATTTTTTCCCCCTATTTTTGTATGTATTTTATTCTGTGATTGGTTTTCATTAAATTTTATGTTTTTGTTTTGTTTCCTTTTTTCAGGTTTTTATCTTTTTCTCTTTTATCTTTTGTTATTTGTCTTACTTTTTTTTTTTTTTTTTTTTTTTGCAATATCAGTTTTTATTTGCCCCTTTTCTTCATTTTACTTTTTATTGTTTTTTTCTTCTTTCATCTAACTTAATTTTTATTCAGTTTTTCTTTCTTTACGGTTTTTTTTTTCTTTTCTTCTTTATTTCTTTCCCTTTCTCTCTCTCTTCATTTAAATTTCTTTTGTTTCTACTTTTTCCCTTTTTGTTTATCTTGATATTTTTTCTTTTTCATTCTTTTTTCCTTCTTTCTCTCTTACACATATTTTTTTTATTTTTTTTACTTATTTTTCTCACCTTTTGTTTTAACACTACCACTGTCCCATATTATTTGGGACATTGACTGTATGGAATGTGCATGCAAATGTAACAATTATTATGGGACAGTGGCAAGATTAAATAAATATGATTACCTCTATCCCACAAATGTTTGGGACATTGAGTGTATGAAATATATATGCAAATGTAACACTTATTATGGGACAGAGGTAAGATTAAATACCATATTTGCCAGTGTCACGGACATAGTATTTTTCCTGAAATAAGTCTCAAAAATTTACCATACAAAGGTTAGGTTTTCGTAGCTCTGTGCTAAACTCAGATGAGGGTTATCTATGCCAGATGGTAAACTGTATTCCTGTATCTTATGCAAATTTTCAAGACTTATTTCAGAAAAAGCAGTGGTCTTGATGCTGACAAATACAGTAAATATGAGTACCTCTGTCCCATAATGTTTGGGGCACTGAGTGTATAAAATGTGTATGTAAATATAACAATTATTATGGGACAGTAGTAAAATTAAATGTCTACCTCTGTCCCATAGTGTTTGGGACAGCAAGTGCATGAAATCTGTATGTATTAGGTTGGTGCAAAAATGTCATTTTTTGACGTTAAAAATACGTCAAAAAACAACATTATTACGTCATTATTTTTGCACCAACCTAATAAATGTAACAATTATTATGGGACTGTATCAAGATTAAGTAACTACCTCTATCCCATAATGTTTGGGACAGTGAGTATATGAAATGTGTATGCAAATGTAGCAATTATTATGGGACAACAGTAAGATTAAAATTACTACCTCTGTCCCATAATATTTGGGACAGTGGCTGTATGAAACATGTATGCAAATGTAACAATTATTATGGGACAGTAGTAAGATTAAATGACTGCCTCTGTCCCATAATATTTGGGACACTGAGTGTATGAAATGTGTATGCAAATGTAGCAAATATTATGGGACAACAGTAAGATTAAAATTACTACCTCTGTCCCATAATATTTGGGACAGTGGCTGTATGAAACATGTATGCAAATGTAACAATTATTATGGGACAGTAGTAAGATTAAATGACTGCCTCTGTCCCATAATATTTGGGACACTGAGTGTATGAAATGTTTATTCAAATGTAATAATTACTATGGGACAGAGATAGTCTGTTTCCCCTCTTTGATTTTTCAATATTTATTGATTAATAAGTCAGTCACAATCTTTTGATAGTGAGTTCTATTCTCACCGGATACACCAGAAAGGATAGCTAGACTAATGAGAGAGTAATATAATTCAAGTATTTCCTTTTTTTTTTTCCTTTGTTTTCCTTTTACTTTTTTTTTTTTTTCACTTTAAACCTTTTTTTTTTAATTTTCCTTTTTGTTCTTTAAAATTTCACCTGTTTTTATTTTTCCTTGTTTTGTAAAAAAAAAACAAAACAAAAAACAAACACTTTTCAGTAAATTTAAATTAGTTAACCTACACAATAAAGGTAGACATTTTTTTTATCTCTCTTTGCAATATTGCCTATTTGAACGCAGGGTTTTTTTTTTTTTTTAAAACCTCTTTACATCTCAGACCCAACCAACTCTGTCTGAAGCTCCCCGCTCTTTGTGATCAAGAAATTCAGACCAACCCCATTACCCCTGCTGAAATGGTTTCTGTAGCTGGTAGAAGACACTGTCTGTAATTGATGGCGGTTTTATTATTTTTTACCCCACCCCCGACCCTCCAAAAAATCTTGAACCATATCCCACTTCATATTTAAACAATAATAAGTAATAACAATTTGTTTTTTTTATTATATACGAAGCAGCTATGCAAAAATATATATTTGAAATCAAATAGGAGAACATGATATATTTACTTCATATAATCAGACTAGTGGTGTGTAATTGAATGATAAAAGAGGAAAAATTTGCATTTAAGTCCTTCAAAAGGACTTCTTTGGACTGCAATAATATTGCCATCAAGAACATATTTCAGTGAAACTTTAATTTTTCAAAATTATAATTGTTCTAGCATATCTACTAATGATAATGAGTATATCCCCATTCACATAAATACAGTAGTAAATACTGTATGTTGGTCTGCAGTTGGAGAATTCCTTGTGGAATTCACTTGATTCCCTTCTAGGCGTTGACTACTATTAGGTTGGTGCAAAAATAATGACGTAATAATGTTGTTTTTTGACGTTAAAAAATACGTCAAAAAACGATATTATTACGTCATTATTTTTGCACCAACCTAATACTACATGCAACTGGCAAATCTTATATGTGCCGATTTGCACCAATGGTTTCCTAAGTTTCAGTGTCGATGATGGCCTGTATCTTTTATTAAATAGGACACGCATACCTATACCTCCAAGAATGTGGGTGTTTCAAGACGGCATCTGTTTTTGGCCACACTCGGCGTGGCGGCAAATTTGGATTGCTTCACACTTTTTTTTTGCAAACATTTATCTCTGTCAGTATTGTCGCAAACCGGGATTCTGGTTGCTGGACCTTCTCCTACAGCTATTGAAAGAACTTGCCTATATCATGCAAGTTCTACTGGTTAACAACAGACTTACAAACATGTAAAATCATATTCTTATTCTTTGACAGCAAACTCAGTATTATTCTTTAATTTAACTTATGGCCACATCACAATGAAACACTATTTCCTGTACAGTCGCCAAAGTTAAGCAATGTCGAGCTTGGATGAGACAATGGTATAATAGATGAGGGCTTGGAATTGTTAATCAGAGAGCTGAGTTCCACTTCTTGTTGGGTTTGTTATATTTACTTACATTTAAATACCTTTTGGAAAGTTAGGAATTCACCTGTTCAGCCTCCCCAGTTAGGGGTTAAGGTAAGGTTGAGTGCCTTGCCGGTGTGGTATGCTGACAGTGATAGATTACCTTTGTCTGGTTTTTGGATATATCCAAAACGGTGTGAATTCAACAGAGAGCCGCAAGAATTCCGACGCGTCGATATGCCTCCCACACCCAGGTTATAAAAAAGACAAAATCCAAAAACACAATTTTAAAAAATTAAAAAAAAAATATTTTCAAAATTTGAAATTCCTAACATCTCTTGTTCATATGCATGTGTAGTTGCAGCACTGTAAACAAACCTCATCTGATGAACTCCTAAGGGATGAAACGCGTCATACAAAAACTTTTCCGCTTTGTCATACAACTTCCCTCTGAAACTATTCTTGATATATAAAAATTTATATATTGTTATCCCATAAACATGTTGTGATGAGTAAATTATCGACATTTTATATTTTTAATTTTGTGCATGTGTTGTTTGTTTTTGATTTTGTCAAATGTAGGAGGGTCAGTTGGGCACCATCTGTAAGAAAAAGAGCACCATGATGCAATTCACTCAGCCAGAAATTTGGAAACACCATGCTGTACTGCTTGACATTCACACAGGAATCTCCAATACGAATATTTCAGAATGCTTGGGTGTAAATCTGAAGAAGGTGCAGAAAATTCGGAAAGAGTTAGATGAGTTTAATGGTGATTATAAAGGTACAGCATCTGGGAAAACTCACTCTGATCTTTCTGGTAAGAAAAGAACTCCTGAATTAGTTGGTGAGGGCCTCAAACTAACATGGAGGCCTACATCAAGTGTCTTGAGAAGATAATGCTGCCCTGGGTCAAGAGGATGGCTGCTGGTAGACTCTGTGTTTATGCAACAGAACTCTGCACCATACCACACAAGCAGAAGAACTCGGTCATGACTGTCAGAACATTTCTGCAACTACACCACCCTTATATCTGGCTACATAACTCCAAGACTGCAAGATTCTGTGTGGGGTGCAGTTGAACGAGAGACCAACAAAATTCCTTGTAACAATAAAAATGAACTGAAGGCAAAGAATTATAGCAGCATTCACCAACTTAAACAAGGAGACTGTTCAGAAGTGTTGCAGGAGATTCCAAAGTTGTTTGGAGGCTGTGGATGGAGTCAATGGCGATTTTCTTGAATAAATTTCACAATTATTTTTGTGTAATTTTGGTAAATTTTTCTGTTAAAATGAGATGTCAGTGTTATTTTGCTTTTTATGTAATTTTGGTGACAATTTATCCATCGCACCCCCCTCTCTCTCTCTCTCTCTATATATATATATATATATATATATATATATATGTGTGTGTGTGTGTGAAACAAAAATATCAGTTATAATTATGATGTTTCATTTATATTTTATATTACGTTTTTGTTTGGATTTGAATAAAACACTCCTTCAGTCATTTTCCTTGCCAAATTCTCCAAGCCAGCTTTCCTTATTATGTGCTCTAGAAATTTCAAATCTCTCTTCCTGATGTTTTAGCTTCTATTTTCCTTAAAACTTTGTTGTCGTTCACATTCCCTCAATAGTATTCTCAGTATCCTTCTGTAGAACCACATTTTTGTTGCTCAAGTCTACTTCATCTTTGAGAAAATTGTTCAGCATCCGCTTCAATAGAGAAGGACTGATATTTACATAACAGTTCAGCACCCTTCTCTTTGTTTCTCTCTCAGGAAATTTTTCTGTTTCTTAATACTTTGCTTATCTTTTGTAAGGCATCTTTGGCTATTACTCATCTTTAACTCATAAACCCTTTAAATATCAGTCGACTGAACCACTGTATCTCTAAAGTCAAGAAAGAAAAACAAATCATATCATTAGAGAAATTTCACTGCGGATAAATCTTAGGGAATTTTAATTTTTTTATTTCCAGTTTGAAGAGCTAGAAAATGAATTCTTCTATTTCTATGAGCAGTATGCCTTCAGGACATGACTCTCCACAACTTCTTGTCCTTTGTGGCTCTTAGGAATTGCTCATCTTTATTTGCACCCAAAAAACAGTGCTGACTGCCAAAATGGAGTTTGTCAGCTTTTCTGAGAGCCTCGTTGGTCAGTCTTAGTAGCAAATGATATAAATACCTCTGAATCGACAATGTAATCAATAAGCACTTGCTGGGTTGTATGCATTGGTGGCAGACGCCCAATCAAGTGAGGCAATACAGATTTGAGTGACAGGATGCTGGAAGGTATAAAAGATGGGGTTGGAAGATGAAGTTAGATGGTTTGGGGGCGATAGGGGTGGGGGTTCAGCCATCAGGAGTGGATGGGAGTAGGACGTGAGATGAAGATGAGAGGGAAGTGACCAGTCAGCTATGTAATTACCTACTAGACTTAGAAATGAAGATTAGAGGGGTAGCACTCAAGATATATATATATATATATATATATATATATATATATATATATATATATATATATATAAAAATGTGTGTCTGTGTGTAGTACATTTAAAACTGTATGTATATTGCACATACACATTTATATTATATATATAATTATATATGCACACATATATTTGAAGATATGGTATACATCATAATTTTACACACACACATATGTGTGTGTATAAGTATGAAACATATACACATACATATATATAAACAACTTTTGTATGTATATGTATGCACCATTGTATCAAATTATTATATTTAACTTTATAAATATGTATTCTCTTTTATATATATATATATATATATATATATATATATATATATATAGTGTACACTTCTTATCTCTGAATGTATTAGTTTGTAAAAATATATGTAGATATATCTAGTATCATTGTATCTAATTATTAGATTTAACTCCATATATATATATATATATATATATAAAAGATTATTTTTCATATCTTTTTTTATGTGCCATGTCCCTTCAGGACATAGGTGATCATGGCTCTCCACATTCTCCTATCCCTTGTAGTTTTCAATAAGTTTTGTCTTTTTGCTACTTCTCCCAAACACTGTTCTGTCATCCACTTGCTTAAGCTCTTCTAGGTATGTCCCACATTGCTTTCTCTCTGCCCCATGAGTATCTGATTCTCCAAGCCCTCCTTTCTCATTATGTGTCCCAAAAACCTCAGCTGCCTCTTCCTGATGTTAAGTATAAGCTTCCTCCTTGTTTGCATCCTCTCTCCAAAATCTCATTGTTTGCTCACATGTTCAATCCATGATATCTATCATATACAAAAGAATGAACTATTTTTCCCCTAAGTCTAGAAGTGGAAAATTACAGTTAAGTAATACTTTTGTTTATATAAAAAATAATATTATCATTTCTCTGTTTTAATAGTATTGATCACTGCATGAAAATATCAGCTTCACTTTTAAATCTTAAAGTACATTACACACACACACACATATATATATATAAAATGTGTGTGTGTGTGTACATGTGGAAGATATACTCATACACATACATATATATAAACAAATTTTCTACATATATGTGTGTGCATCATTGTATTAAATTATTATATTTAACTTTATAAAGATGTATTCTCTTATCTTGCTCTCTCTCTCTCTCTCTCTCTATATATATATATATATATATATAGTGTGCACATTTTTATCTCTGAATGTATTAGTTTTTAGAAATATGTAGATATATCTAATATCATTGTATCTAATTATTTTATTTAACTCCATATATTATATAAACACACACACACACATATATAAGAATTACTTGACTGTAATTTTCTCCAAAGTCTAGAAGTGTAAAATTAATTCTTTTGTATATATAAAAAATAATATTGACTAGTACATGAAAATATATGCTGCACTTTTAAATCTTAAATTATATATATATATATATCTATATATATATATATATATATATATACAAATTTATTTATTTTCAAATTCAAGTGTTTTTTGCTAATTATATTTAAGGTGGGACACACACACATATTTATATACATACATACACATATACCTAGATAGCTACAGACCTTTCTATATACATAAATAAATAAATCTCTATTTCCAGCTATATTCATTGTGTCACACATGCACACCCATATATCAAGATAGATATCTATAGGCCTTTGTACACCCATATATATATATATATATATATATATATATATTATCACCTATGTTTATGTGACACAGACACACACCTAGAGAGATATAGCAGCAGACATTTCTATATACATATGAACACATATTTTCATCTCCAAAGATACACACACATGCACACACACACACACACACATATATATATATATATATATATATATATAAGAAGAAAGAGCAAGAATTCTTATTGGGGTGTGGTCAGTGACCATCTTTTACTACTCTTTATTTTCTGATCAATTCGTTTTTCATAAGTCAGAGGCGAGATGGCTATTTTTGACTTTGGAAAATTTCTGCCAATTTTTATCCGTTTTGTATGCGAATCTGTTTGAAAATTACTGATCAACAACTAAAGAAAAATAAACCTTCTTGAATACACCATTTTCTCTTGGTCTCGGCTAATCTAATAAAAATATTTCCTCATGAAAATCATGATCTCTTGTTTTATAGGAAGCAAAGTAATCTTTCAATAGAATTTTTTTTTAATCCAACATTATTACTCTGAATGTTATTTTTGTGAGCACATCCTCTGATATGGGTAGTATGGATGTACTTTTTTCATCCTGCTTCAGTCTTACATTATCTTGCACAGATGTGGCAATATTTTGCATTTATGCAGCAGCTGCATCAATGTTGCATAACATGGAATAAATGACTTCTCACTGTATCTGGAACTTTTGATGATTTTTGAGGCCTTCCCTATTTAGACATATGCACACACACACACACACACACACACACACTACAGTTCAAAAGTTTGAGGGAACCCCTGGTAATTTTTTAAATTGCCCAAACAGTAGTTGTTTTGTAATTTAAATAAGAGAAAATTATCATCATCATCATCCCATGACTTTTGTAATCGTAGCGAGGGATCTGAATGCAGAAACTTGTCCTGGGTATGATGCTAAACTACATCCAACAGCAAGGCCTCTGATCAGGAAGTTTTGAGGAGTGTGGAACCACCTCTTAATTGCTAGTGTTCCCAGGTCCACCCTGACCCGGGGTGGTAGCACCTGTTAGGGTCCCAGCAAATAGTTAACACCCAAACTTGTTTAAAAATAGGTTTTAATACCAGAAATACTTTGTAATAAAAAAATTATTACCAGCAATAATTTTTGAAGAAAAGATTATCAGCAATACTTTGAAATAAATTAAAAAAAATAGTGGCAATACAAACAGTTATACATTCTTTGAAAAAAAAAATATGACCAGCTATAGATCTCTTCAAGGAAAAATATTCCCAGAAATAGATTTTTGATGAAAAACATATTACCAGCAATAAAAATTTTGTCGGCAGTAAATAACCCATTGAGGTTGATATGCCACAAAACAAACCAAACCGAATGCAGAAACCATGCTAAATCTCCTCCACAGCAGTCATCAGTAATTCTGGTATAGTCATACCTGTTCATTGTTTGACATTGTCCAACCATGTTTTTACGTTAACATCCTCTCTTGTGTCCACCTTCAATGATGCCTTGCATATGATGTCCTTGCACAGGCAGTCATGCCTTGTTGCATGTCTAAACCATGCTATTTTTCTTCAATTGGCATTGGCAAGAAGTGGTTTCTGGTAGCCCACAAAACTTTTAATCCTTTTCCATACAAACTCATTGGTTTTATATAATTATTATATATAGTTAAAAAATGATATGACATGTTTTTTATTAGAAAATTTATTATGACAAAAAGAAAAAAAGCATTTCACTCTCATCAAAATATCCACCTTTAGCCTTGATTGCTGCAGCACAAAGTTTTGGCATTTGTTGCAAAAGTTTCTCAAAGTATAAGTTTGAAAATTGATTCCATTCTTTTTCCAATGGCTCTAAGAGCTCTTTTTCATTTTTTTTCTTTCACTCTTCTGTCAAGTTCTTCCTATGCTAATTCTGGGGGTGGCTTCAAACTTTTGAACTGTGTTGTGCATATATATACATATATATATATATATATATATATATCCCATGACCCTACGAGTTGTAGGGGCACCATGTGTACTGCAGCCACAGTAAAAGTGGTGTATCTTAGGCAAGATAGCCTGATGAGGCCCAACCATCTTCAGACGGGTTTTAAATTCAGAGTTTTTCCTTCTCCTAGAGTGGTTGCCACCCAAGGCTATAGAACCTAGTCTGTCCTGCTATTTATCCATAGTTGGTGGGGGAAGAAGAGCATTCATACCTACCTCAAGGGTATTAGCACGTAAGTAAATGTAATGGATCCAACTGAAATTTGAAGTAGGCTCTATGATTCTTCAATCCGAGCCACTATCCATTACTCCACTGAGCCTCCTGATATATATATATATATATATATATATATATATATATATATATTTATATGAAGAAATATAGTTTTAAGGTGTGCTATATTTATGTGGTAAAATAGAGCATATGTAAATATAAATATAAAAGTGAACATTGAAGTCAACACTCAGAGGCAGCAGTGGGTGGCCTGATGATTGCATCTAGCATGAAACAGCCTGTCACCTTTGAGTGTATATATATTAGGTTGGTGCATAAATAATTTCGTTTTCTCACATAGTAACATATGTTAGAAAATGAAATTATTTTTGCACCAACCTTATATATATATATATATATATATATATATATATATACACACACACAAAATAACAAATATACATGGAAACAATTTACACATCACACCCTCGTCTGGGTGGCCTGATGAATGCATCTAGCATGAAACAGCCTGTCACCTCTGAGTGTGTGTGTGTGTGTGTGTATATATATATATATATATATGTATATATATATATATATATATATATATATATATATATATTTTCTTCATTGGTTTCAAAACCTGCAATTAAGAAAGAAACATCAATGATCATAATACAGTGGCAAGCATTAGTGTCCAGCTGATGTATCAGTGGCACGAAAGACATCTTTTGGGAGAAAATATCTCTAGTTCCCAAATGTCTCTTAGCTAGTTTTACACACAATGAATAAAACATGAAAATGGCTTAAAATATCCAGAACTGAAAACCCAAGAGAATCCTCAAACTCAACATTGAAAAGCAACAGATAGGTAGAAATTTGCTGTTTAAAGGAAAAAGAAGGAAACAAAAAAAAAAAGAAACCAAAGTCCATTCCTTTGAAACCTGTCCTCAACATCAAGCACCTTTCTGGTTTTATGTATTGCAATTAAATTCTAATATGAATGATTTTCAAGAATAGCTGCTTGTGTAAATGTTATTAGTGTTGAAAATGAAATAAGTAAGCAAAGTTCAAATTCTAGCATATTTAAAAAAATGTACTTTGTTGTAACCTAGGGAAGGTTTCTGAATAGAATAATCAAACAAAGGTTGGTAATGAATGATAATACTTAGGACAAGAACAACACCTATAAGATTCGACTGCAGCACGTGGAAGGTGTAGTCAACTGCTAGATGTGAGTCAAGTAAATTCCATAATGAATCTTCAACTGCAGACCAACATTCAGTATTTACTACTGTATTTATGTGAATGGGGACATACCCATCATTATCTGTAGGTATGCTACAACATATTTATTACTGACGTTGACCTGAAACATGGACCTTATATTTTCATCTGCGATGTCTGAGAGACTCTTAAGCAAACTCTGGGTTAGTAAGTTATATATCTGTCTATATCAATAGTTCTTCATCTTTTTTGAGTCATGGACCCTTATACCTGCTTTACCTACAGGCCCCTATAAAAACTCTTCATAGACATTCAGATACCTTGAGTCTTGTACATGCATTTCTCTATACTGCAGAATTAGCATGTAAGTGAATGTAATGGATCCAACTGAAATTTGAAGTTGGCTCTATGATTTCTCAATTACTATCCATTACTCCACCACTGAGCCTCCCTATATATATATATATATATATATATATATATATGAAGAAATACAGTTTTAAGGTGTGCTATATTTATGGGGTAAAATGCTCAATATCAGAGATACGGCATCTGTAAATATAAATATAAAAGTGAACATTGAAGTCAACACTCAGAGGCAACAGTGGGTGGCCTGATGATTGCATCTAGCATGAAACAGCCTGTCACCTTTGAGTGTATGTATATATATATATATACATATATATATATATATATATAAAAGTGAACATAGAAGCCAACACTTAGATCTTGCATCTAGCATGAAACAGATTGTCGCCTCTAAGTGTTGACTTCTATGCTCACTTTTATATTTGCACACGCTCTATCTCTGATATTGAGCACTTCATCCCATAAATATATATATATATATATATATATGAAATTACAAATATACATGGAAACAATTTACACATCACACCCTCTATGTAGTATGTCTAAAGAACCAAGCAAGATGATGATGCCACTAACAGGGGTGAGAGAGAACTTTGCTTACTTATTTCATTTTCAACACTGATAACATTTACGCAAGCACATCCTCATCCCTATTCAGCCAACTACACTTGAAGAAATTGTGTTTAACTAATCCTCAACAGTATAAACCATTGGAAATGAGAATTATCACTTGCTCTGATGGAGTGGTAAATGATGGCGGTCATGCAAAGAATGAGACATGCTTAAATGGTAAGCAACAACCTAACAGCAAGTCAAGAGACTCCAAGTGGTTGGTGCCATAAGTAGGGAATGGTTGTATTTTCTTTCAAGCTGTGACAGGATACATTTTCTTCTATTTCTTTCAATGGGAAGCCATTGATTGAGACAAGGGCTGTATAGAAAATAAACGTTAATTTCTATCTGATTCTCAAAGACCCCTGAAACCCATCCTGGTTAAGAAACCAGGGTTACTATCATACAGCTTGTTCTGATGCTTGCAAAACCAGCTACAGCTAATGTAGTCATATGATTCTGCTCCCAAAGGCTGGGAGGTCAGGTCAGGCCAGGTCAACTGTTACCCTTTAGAGTCTAGTGTGGTACTGATTACAGATTCTATTCTGACATAATCTTGAGTATGAGACACACGACAATAGTCCAGTGTAGCTCAAGCCTGAGCGTGTTAAACACCTCTTTGGTATTTAATGTTTGGCTTGTGGAAATATAATGGAATTACTTATGGATTTGCATCTACAATTGAGTTCTTTTTTTTTTTTTTAATGTTCACCTAATGCAAAGCCAAAGAGCCACAAAAACTTGAGGGTTAGTGAAGGAAGTGATTGTATGATGAGTGGTAGGACTAAGAGCTAAGAATGGCAATTTATAGGGATATGTAGGAATGATATGCTAGGTTTATGCTGTGAGGAAAGTGGGTTTACTGTGTAGTTCCAGGAAAATTTTCCTAGTCAGAATCCATCTTGAACATTTAGAAATGTACCATTCGTCCATATCTGGTCTGGTACTTTTGTTGTATGCTAAAGAAGGGTCTATAATATAATCAATTTTGACCTGGCATCTCGACTTCAGTCACTTTCTTGCCAATGTGATGTGGTTTCCTCTTTTTTTACTATAAATATTTTCAAGGCATCTGTTCTGATAAGCTATTTGCCCTAGTGCCTTGACTACAAGACTTTAAACGTGCAACTAGATTGGCGGTTAGGTCTCAACATTTTACTGTTGAACTAGATAGATGCAGCCACCATTTCTATTCAAATAGTTTCTTTTCTTGCATTTCTCATCTGAGGGAAAAAGAATACCATGACACAATTCGCTCCACCAGAAATCCCACCCCCACTAAGCAAGGTGATGCTGCCACTAACAGTGGTGAGAGAAAATGGGAAAACTTCAGGTTTCTTGCTTCCCCGTGACCTACAATCTTCAAAAATTTAAATGCAACATCATTCGTCTTCCTGAATGCTGTTCCTTCATTGTTCTTTCCTCACTTCTCATTAAAGTCTTCCCATTCTCTATAACCCCTGCTAGTGGCAGCATCACCTTGCTTGAGGTTGGAAAATTTCTGGTGGAGTGAATTGCATCATGATGCTCTTTTTCTTACAGATGGTGCCCAACTGACCCTACTATACAGTGCCGTCAGCAAAATCAAAAACAAAGGAAGTGCAAAATTACAAATATACATGGCAACAATTTACACATCACATCCTGTATGTAGTATGTCTAAAGAAATGCCAAGCAGTACAGCATGCCATTTCCAAAATTTTTGGCAGAGTGAATTGCATCATGGTGCTGTTTTTCTCACAAATGGTGCCCAACTGACCCTACAATACTGTGCAATTGACAAAATCAAGAAATTTCTGGCACAGTGAATTGCATCATGGTGCTGTTTTTCTCACAAATGGTGCCCAACTGACCCTGCAATACTGTGCAATTGACAAAATCAAGAAATTTCTGGCAGAGTGAATTGCATCATAGCTCTCTTTTTCTCACAAATGGTGCCCAACTGACCCTACAATACTGTGCAATTGACAAAATCAAGAAATATCTGGCAGAGTGAATTGCATCATGGCTCTCTTTTTCTCACAAATGGTGCCCAACTGACCCTACAATACTGTGCAATTGACAAAATCAAGAAATTTTTGGCAGAGTGAATTGCATCATGGTGCTGTTTTTCTCACAAATGGTGCCCAACTGACCCTGCAATACTGTGCAATTGACAAAATCAAGAAATTTCTGGCAGCGTGAATTGCATCATGGCTCTCTTTTTCTCACAAATGGTGCCCAACTGACCCTACAATACTGTGCAATTGACAAAATCAAAAACAAATGATTGGCATGTATGAAATTAAAAATATCCATGGCGACAATCTATGCATCGCACCCTGTATGTATGTATGTATGTATAAAGAAATTAATATATAATGAAAAAGTAAATACTGTTTCAAAGAATAAACATACATCATACTTATTTTAGGAAAAAAAAGTATGTCAATTTATAAAAAGGTTTTCGTGTGTCATATTTTTTTATAAGGACTTCATCAGACTAAATTTATGTTGACATGACTTCTGATGCACACAAAGGAATAGAACGTACTCATAAATTTTTTAATTTATAAATATAATAAGTATAATATATAAATGGGAGATGTGTTTAGTACTGAAGAACTAAACTATTTAAATTATTCTGACTATTGTCCTCATCTTTTTCGCCATATTGATTACGTTTCGACTGTTGTATGCTCCAGCTTTTTTCAGATTGGAAGGCCGGAGCATACAACGGCCGAAACGTTGTAATACATATGGTGACAAAGATGAGGATAATAGTCTTAATAATGTAAATAGTATACATAATACCTCATCTCAGAAATATAGACAGATATTGAAGAGCTAAAGTTTTACCATTCTCTTTCACACGTTGTAACCTCCTGCCTCTTAGTAGCATTATTGCCTTGCTTGAGGGGGAAAACAATTAAAAAAAATAACAGATAACCCTTGACTTTAACAGGTTGAGGTTGTAATGGCTGAGAAAGCATCATCTTGGGAATTAGTTCACAAATTAGTAGATTGTGTGATGAACCTCTTCAAGTGGAACTTCTTTCTTACTAATGGAATACAAAGGGAATGAGGGTGGTTTGCTTCAGTGTATATGGCATGGTGGATCTTTACTGTGAGATTAAGAGTTGGTGGAACTAAGGAAATAGTAATAAAAGAGCTTGTTATGTTTTTTTCGTCTATGGGGAAAGTGGTTTTAAGGTAGAAAATAATCAGCTGCACTGTGTTTTCAATATTAGGTCTCAAGTGTTGTATCTTCATGTGTCAGATATATGATATATATATATATATATATATATATATATATATATATATATATATATATAAGTTAGTTAGGGGTCCCTGGCAGTTCTTTGTGATCCGCACTATCTTATAAGCATTTGTTTTGTTATTTTCTACCTACATTTATATATGTTACAAATTAAGCTAAGCACAACTGATTATTAGAGGATGAAATATTTCCCCATATGACAATATTCAAAGAAATGTCTGCAATTTAATAGATCCTGATCTGGCATCTCACCTTCAGTCATTTTCTCACTGATGGGATGTGGCTTCTCTCTGTCTTTTCTGCAAATATTTTTATGGCAATTGTTCTAATGACCTCCCTCTCCTTGCTACTTTGACCGCATGAATTTGTGAATGCTACTATAATGGCAACTAGGTCTCACCATTTTATTGTGAAACAAGCTAGATGCTACTGTATATTTTATTCTAATATTTTCTTTTCTTGCACTTCTCTCCGATGTAATGCTCTTATAAATGAAGAATTTTAATTTGGGAAAATAGTCACTCTGTCTGTCTCTCTCTCTCTCTCCCTCTCCCTCTCCCTCCCTCTCTCTCTCCCTCCCTCTCTCTCTCTATATATATATATATATATATATATATATAATTTTCTTATGAGCACATGGCCAAGTGGTTAGAACATTCGCATTCTGACGATGAGACCCGTGTTCAACTCTCACCATGGTTGATTTGTCAGCAAAGAGGCTTCCTGATGTTTATCAAACTGAAGAGGTCAATGCTGCATGTGGCACCTGTGGAAAGCGCGCCTGAAAACTATACCACATGTCGACCCAAGCTTTTGTGAGTGAAATTGAGTAGATGGAACCCTTGGGGGTCATCAATAACCGTGCTAGCACAAAGTCACAAGTCATCGGGGTGGAGGGTTTGATTGTGCTGGCCTTGCTTAAATTGTTGATCACACTAGATAACACGCCCTTTCTCAGAAACTGTAACTAAGGTCTGCTCAGAATAGTTGCAGTATAAACCATAGGTTGGCTCTGTGGGTTTTGAACAAACACAAAAACGCCTGAGCAAGTGTCTGCAATAGGGATTGGCTAGCTGCCCTAGTAAACAGGTATCCTCAAATACAAGTGGCCAGGTGTACTATACATATATATATATATATATATATATATATATATATATATATATATATATATATTGTTCTAATGGGCTCTCCCCCTTTGCACCTTGATCACATGAATTTAAGAATGCTGCTAGGTTGGACACTAGGTCCCACCATTTTACTGTGGAAATAGCTAGATGCAGCTAGCTGTGTGTTCCACTCTTCTCCTCACTAAAGTTATTTTGTTCACTTTCACTCCCAGTAACTCCTTGTATCATTATTGCTTTTCTTGGGGTAAAATGATTAAAAAAATGTCAACGTTATCTATATCCGTTATCCTCATGGTCTGCTCCCTCTGTTTACATTCATATCACACACTTCATTCAGTAGCTCTATACCATAAATGGCTCTTGTGCCTTATATTGGGTGAACATTAGTCAAAAAAAAAATTCAAAAGTGGCACAAGGTCATGAGTGTTTGAAATCACTCTTATAAGAACAGCCTGTAAGATTTGTTTGATAAGCATTGTCAGCAGGCAGGCTTGCTCTTCGCTATGGTACCTAGCACTCAATGTGTGAGATATATATATTTATATCTATGTGAAAAGTGTGTGTGTGTGTGTGTGTGTGTGTGTGTAATATATATATATATATATATATATATATATATATATATATATATATATAAATTATTTATATATTATATGCGTGATACTTATTACGAAGCGCTCAATATCAGAGATAGAGCTAACATACACGCAATCTACATAAACCCCAAAATTTTAAAAAATTTATAAGTTTGTCTGACAATCTCAAAATCGTGAAACCCCACAAACTCACATCAATCCAACCAAATATATCTCTATCTATAAAAGACAGGATGTGTGTGTGTAACGAATGTATGGCTGCAATTTTCGACGGATTTGCACCCAAATTTACATGCACATGCTCCAAGTTTGCATTTCCTAACTCCCATTGATAGTGAAAATAATCGATTTTTTCATGCTTTTACGGCAGTTTTCATGTAGTTTGTGGCCATTTTCTACTGGCCAGGGTGAGAGCCTATAGCTGGCTGCCATGAATAGGTAGGAAGATTCTATTGGCCAGTGTGAGAGCCAACAGCTGACTGACATGAATGTTAACTCGCATTTGTCACAAGTGGGAAAAATTTAAATCTCCATGGCACTTTACTCCAATTGGCTCATTCGCTTGCTCAAACAAATGTTGATTCTGATTCTGCAGAACTGGGTTGGGTGTGAAAAGTATTTGTTGTTAACATTCTTTTTTTCATTTGGTTTTTCCAGTTACGAGTCCTTTTTTAAAGTTGATCATTTTGTGTTTATTTTGTTTAGTTCTTTTTTCATAACAGATTTAATGTTTAGTATAGAGCTTAGAAAAAATTTGTAATGTGAGATAGGCAAGAAGTAAGGCATGTAGCAACATCAGCACGGCAAAGGGCACTCCTTTAAAGGCAAGGAAGGGCAAAAATATTTTTAGTCAAGTGATAGCGATTGCTGTATGAGTCGTACGATTTTTGAATCAAGCACGGGAAACGCCGGGCCATGCTGCTAGTTCTTGATAAAATCCAGACATGAATTAACAATATTATTGGTCCTGACCTGGCATCTCAGCTTCAGTCATTTTCCCACCACCATAAAGTATTATCTCTTTGCCCTTTCTATAAATACTTTCAATTGTTCAGATGGGCTCTTCGCTATGGTACCAAGACATGAATTTAAGCGCAGTACTAGATTGGAAACAAGGTCTCATCAATTTACAGTTGAGCTGGCTAGATGTAATCATAAGTTCTATGCTAAGACTTTCTTTTCTCGCACTTTTCACTTGTGGAACTCTCTCCTGGCTTCTTGCTTTCCAGTCAACTTTGATCTTCAAAAATTCAGATGCAATGTCAATCGCTATCTACTGTCTTCCTGATTACTCTTTTATTGTTCTCACTCCTTAGCAACGTTTGCTGTTTCCTAATTCTTCCACACCCCTTGTGTCTTAGTGGCTTTACTGCCTTGCCTGGGGTGAATTCATTTAAAAAAATTAAAAAAAATATTTTTATAAAACTTGTTTGGTCCAAAGCCCCGATTTTAGTTTGGCTGATTTTCTTGTTTTTATTTAGTGGCATATCAACACCTCTATGGGTTTTTGGAGCTAATAATGGTCTAGTGATACAAGTCTTACTAATTATTCCATAACTGAAGAAGATGTGGATTCTTATCTTTACCAACTTTATTTATGTATGAATATAATGAATTCAGCTCTCCAATTAACAACTCCGAGCCATTATCCATTACACCAATCGCATATATAAAATTACATCATCAGGTATTTCCCTTGTCTTGCTCATGATGCACATGTGATGCCATAGTAACCCTATGACCCGATAGGATTTATGATCATGAATATAATGAACCTGACTTGAATTGGAGCTCTCCAATTTCCAGCTTTGATCCATCACCCACAAATGCAAGCTTGCAGCATTTGGTCTTGCTAAGTGGTCACCCATCTAGTTACTGACCTGGATTGCTTAACTTCTTTGATCATACAGGAACCAGTGTTTCAACATGATGTGGACGTAAGCCAACAAAGACCAATTTCACTACAACAGCAGTGGACGGTGAAATTAGCTTACTATCGGTCAATAGCAGGCGGCTTCATGTTTTAAATCTTTATCTAATTTGTGCATCTAAGATATTTGCATTGTGCAAAAAAATGCCAGACAGTATTTATCTACTCAACAATGTGTTAAAATTACATCAAAGAAATTTTTTTTTCTGTTTGTAGCTTTATTTTGTATGTTTTTTTGGTAATTTTAATTGCCAAGCAACCCAAACACTTTGTGATGCAAAAAGGTTTTGAGTTTCACTAAAAGAAGGAAAAAAAAAAAAAGGAAGAAACCATTTCAGATATTTTATTATTAATGACCACAGAATTGATAAAATACTTAATATATGAATACTTTAATATATAGGTATATAGGTAATGAATTGCCCTTGTTTACCAGGAAAGGGTTTCGACTGAAAACACTTGGCAGTCTTGAACATATATCCACCTAGCATCAGATTAAAATTCCACCTTACTTTTTATTCCATATATCTAAACTATAATAATCCTCTTATTAGGTTGGTGCAAAAATAATGTCGTTTTCTCACATGTGTGAGAAAACGACATTATTTTTGCACCAACCTAATATAATTGTACTTGTTCCTTCCTCGTTTGGTTAGTTTGCACGACCATTATACCCTGCCAATACCTCATAAATAATGGATTATTCTGTTTTAATCATGTGACTAGAAGGGAAAAGACACTAATTGCTTTCAGTGAGAAAATAAAAGGAAGATAGAAGTGTTTAACATCTCCTACCAACACCTCATAAATAATGGAGCATTCCGTTTTGATCGTCTGGAAAGAGGGGGGGAAATACACTACTTGGTTTCAGTGAGAAAATCAAAGAAAGAAATGTTTAACAGCCGCTTCACTGAAGTGGAAAAAGTTACCAATTTCAATTTTGTTAAAGTATTTAAGTCACTTTCTCACAGACGTGATGTGCCTTCCTTCTATCTTTTCTACAAATACTTTCATGGCATCTGCTCTGGTGAGCTACTTTCACTGGTACCCCAACTGCAAGAATTTAAGCATTCTACTAGGTTGGCATCTTGGTCCCACCCTTTCACTGTCAAACCACCTCTTCTACTCTAACAGCTTTTTATTCTTGTACTTCCCGTCTGTGAAACTCCCTTCCTCTTACTTGCTTTTCTGATAGCTATAATCTTCAAATATTCATGAGTAATCTTAGTCAACATCCTCTGATGCCTTCATCTTCATCCCCATCCTTCTCTATATCCTTTCCTCAAACACCCCTCTTTACTCTTGCTCTCACTCTCTGTAACCCCTTGCGTGCTAGTGGCACTCCCGTCTTGCTTGGGGTGAAATGTTTAAAAAATGTAGTGGACTGTTCCCTTCCTTTGTTAATTTGCTCGACTGTTACACCCTACCAATATCTCATAAATAATGGACTGTTCAATTTTGATCACTTGGAAAGCGGGGAAAAGACACTACTTGGTTTCAGTGAAAGAAAGAAAGAAAGAGAAACAGAAGTGTTTAATGGCCTTTTAAGTGAAATGGAAAAATTTGTCAATTTCAGATCTTTTCATTTGTACCCACTTCTTAAAGTAATGGCCAGAATTCATATTTATCATTGTTATTGTAATATTTTGTTAAAGTTATTCAGCTCAAATATTTTAGCATTATAATAGGGGAATTTCTATGGATATTTTATTGTCATAGATCTCACTATGAGCTTATTCAATCGTTAACTTTTTAATGTTAAATGCCCTGTGCCTTGAATAACTATTGGGTCTTAAACTAAATTCAGACCTCAAGTGGAACTCGTACATACAATCTATCGCTAAAGATGTTGGAAAAATGGTCCGTTCCCTGTATTGCTTCAGTAAGTTTGTGTCTCTTCATTCTATCCTTTATCTTTACAAGACACAGATCTGTCCTAAAATGGAGTACTGCTGACATATCTGGGGAGGAGTTGCCCAGTACTCACTTTCTAGAGTTGATTGGGTCCAAAGTCATATATGTAAGTGACAAATTATTCTCCATGCTGCAAGCCCTCTCTCACAGATTTATTGCTATACCTATCGAGAGTGTACAGATGAACTGCAATCCTTAGTAACACCAGTTCTAACATTCACAACTAAGACTGGTCATACTAAACATATTTTGGCAAACCACCCTCATTTTCTCTGTATTCCATTGGTGAGAAGTAAGTTTCATTCAAACAGCTTCTTCCTGCAAGCCACTGGTCTGTTGAACTGACTCCCAAGATGATGTTTTCCCAATCACTACAATCTTTAAAGTCTTGGGTTAACTATTATCTTTCCCACATATCTGCATGAGCTATGCCTATTATTCTGTAACCTTCTACCTTGAGTGCCTTGTACAGAGTGAACTGCACTGTAAGAAAAAAAATATGTATGTGTGTATACATGAGATAACGATATATATATTTTTATATATCAATATTGGGGAAATTATATGAAAAAGTGGAAAAAGTTTACTTATGACACATTTTGTCCTTCTGGACTTCATTGGACTAAATTTGTTATGTTGGTAGGACTACACACGCATATAGCAGGGGGATGCTGGGAATTTTAGAATTTTTTTTTTTATCTCAACAAATTCATTTAGCGTCTTTTTCGTTTTGTCACTTTTGTAAGTAGGTATTCTATACTGATATTAGAAGATCTGCCAGCAATGGAGAACTGTTAGAAGAGTCAGGACACAAATTTACTGTAGATGACCTTATAATTAAGGCACTCTCTAGACATTTATGCCGTAGAGAATTATTTTCTCCTTTGATCACAGTAGCATTTTTTTTAAGTCAAAATTGTGGTCAGTGTCTTTATGGTGGGTAACCAAGACATTTGACATATTTTGTAAAATGTCCCCTTTTAGTGGGGAATAACTAATAAAAAAAGTAAAAAAAAACAAAACAATAATAATAACCTAAAATGAAATTGACTAAATCAAAAAATAATTTAATTTAAAATTCCCAGCATCCCTCATTCGTGCACATGTCTACTTGCACTAACATTATATGACAAAGTGAAAAAAAGTTTACTTGTGACACATTTTATCCTTCAGTACTTCATTGGACTAACTTTATGTTGGTAGGACTACATATGCACACTACACAGGGGTGCTGGAAATTTTTTCTTTTATCTAGCCAAATTCATTTTTCTTTTTCTTTCCATCATTTTTGTCAGTAGGTATCCCTCACTGTGATATTAGATAATGTGCCAGGAATGGTGAAACATTGTAAGAGCCAGGGTACAAGTTTACTGTAGATGACTTTGCGATCAAGGCAATCTCTAGACATTTACATCACAATGAATTAAAAATTTTTTAAAAATTCTAAAATTCCTGGCACCCCTTTGTCATGTGCATATGTAGTCCTACCAACATAATAAATTTAGTCCGCAGAAGCCTGAAGAGCAAAACGCTTCACAAATAAACTTTTTTCCACTTTGTCCTACAATTTCCTCAATATATATATATATATATATATATATATATATATGTGTGTGTGTGTGTGTGCACAGTACAAGCCTGTATTCACCCCTACCCTCACCAAAACACACATCTAACTTCTTGAAATCTTAGTATCATATTTTTTTTTTTAAACATGAGAAATATTTTTAGAATAGAGTTTATCGATGCTTCCAATCTATTTTTCGTATGTCTGTTTTGCCTAACTTGATATTTTCTTTGACAAAAGAAGAAAGAAAAAATCCAAAGAATTTATTCTTTTATAATAAAAGTGTTTTTTTTATATTCTTATCTTATCCTCTCGTCTCATTGTTTGGTAGAAATGTCACCAACTTTGCAAAAAGATTAGAAATTGTTATTTACATTATGTAACGTCAAACAAAACTGTTGCTATTAATGATAGGATGCAAATTATATTCTCTTATAGCAAATTATATTCTTTTATAGCTTATATATGTGCTAGTACTGTAATGGTTGAAGAGTCTTTTCTGCTTTAATATTAACCCAAAGCTGGAGGGAGAAGACATGAATTCACTAGATTTCCAAGGGATATTGCATGAAAATAAATATAACTAATTCTGTTTGAAAGATATGAATTCATCTTTTCCTCACCCCTATCTATAGGTTAAATATGAGGGAAGACTATGCTCTCTAGCTGTGATTGGCAACCAACCTAGAAGAAGGAAGACTATGAATTCTAGATCATATATGGTCTTACTTGTGGGCTCTTTGCTCGCAACTGCAGTTGATGTGTCATGAATAAGATTTTTTTTAATCCACTCCTATGAAAGCAATAATGCCACTAAGACACAAGGGGTTACTGGGAGTGAAAGAGAATGAGAATATTTTAGAAGGAACTGTAAACCCAATCCTAAACAAGGAACAAGGAATAAAACTTTACTCCTGTTCAAAAGACTGGGGAGGAGTGTGAACCAGATGATAGATGAACTTATATACTCATATAAAAAGAGATTTTTAGTGCTAAATGTCACAGTATATTACAGACATGTAAAATTCTTAGAAAGAGAAGTAGTAGTTGTAGTAATGAATAAATGTCATTTTTCCAAGTGCATCCTCCTATTAGTATCAATGGGTTCACTCTTCAAACCAATCCTCTTTTGAACTTGCAAAAATAAACTGCCTATGATTATTCTCAGATCATTTGTAAAAATCTACACTGATGATATAACTATATACTGGTACACTTCTAAAAATCTTAACAATCAGAGATTGGCAGCTGATTGCTCTCCATCAAGCACTAATTAGTGGAAAAACTGGTTGATTACCATTAAATTCCTTGCTAACCAAACTATTTATTACCATGATTGATCGAATCCCTGAACTACCACTAGTCACGATGAATGGATGTCCCCTCAGAGAAGCACTGTGCCTTGAAAGATTATTGGGCCTTAAACTCCCACTTGACCTCACCAAAGATGCAGGTAAAATGGTCAGAACCCTCTATCAGTTCAGTATGTACCTGACTCCATATGCTATACTCTATCTTTACAAGACCCAGTTCAGGTCAAGAATGGAGCATTGTTCACATTGTTTTTAGTAAGCATTTCACACCAAGCAAGGCAGGAATACCACTAGTATATAAGGGGTTACAGAGAGTAAAAGTAAGAAAAAAGATTGGGTATAGTGGGGATTGAGGAAACGATAAAAAGAAGAATATTGTTTATCAAGTAACAAACCAGGTTGAAGTCAAAAAATCTACTACTGGTAAGAAAAAGTATTATCAGCTGTTATATATATATTTTTTAAAGTATTTCCCCCGAAGCAAGGCGAGAATGCCACTAGTACGTAAGGGGCTACAGAAAGTGAAATGGTCAGCACCCTGTACCAGTCTAGTAAGTACCTGACTCCACATACTATCCTCTACTTTTACAAGAGCCAGTTCAGGTCAAGAATGGAGTACTGTTGTGACATTTATTTTTTATAAGCATTTCACTCCAAGCAAGGGGTGCCACTAATATGAAAGGAGTTACAGAGAGTAAAAGAGAAAAGATTTGGTATTTGTAGGGATTGAGGAAAGGATAAAACGAATAGAGAAGGATAAAAAAAAAAGACAGAGATACATCAGATGTCGATTGACATTATATTTGAAATTTTTGAAGATTGTAATTATCAGGCAAGTAAGTAAGAGGAAGAGAGTACTACTGTTGGGAAGTGCAAGAGAAGAAGCTGTTGGAGTAGAAGAGGTGGTTACATTTAACTGTTTTCACAGTGAAAGGGTGGGACCAAGGTGCTAACCCAGTAGCATGCTTAAATTCATGCAGTCAGGGCATCAGTGAAAATAGCTTGTCAAAACAGATGCAATGAAAATATTTGTAGGAAAGACAGAGGAAAGCCACATCATGTCTGTGAGAAAGTGACTGTAGACGAGATGCCAGATCAGGACCTATCACATTGCATATTCATATTTGGATTCTGTTAAGGCACCAGATCATATATGGTAAAAGTATTCAATGTATGTTAGATTTGTAGATGTGAAGGGATTGACTCAGACAAGTCAGATAAGAATTTGGGTGGGACTGCCCAGGGTGCAATTTCCAGGCTCAGTAAGTTCAAAAGCATTCCAGAGTCCTTGCGGGTTACAAATTATTTCTCAGCCACAAACCTTTCTCTTACAGGTGGGATGTGGCAATCCCCTTGCTGTTCTATCACTACTTTCACAGAAAGAGCTCAGATGAACTTCATTCCTTGGTTCTGCCAGGCATAACCTTCACAACAAGGCCTTGCTATGCCACTTACATTGTAGCAAACCACACACATTCTCTCCATCTTCAAGTAAGTTCCACTCAAACAGCTTCTTCCCATGAACCACTGGTCTGTGCAACCAACTCCCAAAGGGATGTTTCCCTGGTCACTACAATCTTAACCTGTTCATGTTTAGGGTTAACAGTTCTCTCCTATCCATACATCCTGCCTCTTAACATAACCCTCTACCTCAAGTGGCCCCCAGGCTTTTGTGCAGGATGAACTTCACTGTAAAACAAAACCAAAAATGTACATGATATTCTTTGATATAGTATAGAAAGAAGACCAGTTAACATTGCAATGTAGTTCCAATGTTTCCAAGATGGTAAAAATTATGCAGACAATAGCCTTACCCTTACAGTAATCTTTGCATTAATTCCCTTTTTCTTGGGTTTTAATTTACTTCTATATGTTCTGTCAGAAATTTGAAAACGTTCTATAATAAAAAACTACACTTATATCTTTTATTGAATGTTAGTAAATTAATGGGAAATCATATAGGAAGAAAATGAGTTACTGCTGACACGAAGTTTCAAGCGGGACACTCTGGACTTAATATATGTTTTCCACTAGGTGTATATATAGCGGTGTCAGGCTACTGACTGTAGTGATTATTGAGTGGAACTATCCAGTTCAATTAGTGTGAATAATTGTGCTTCAATGATTTGGGTTTTGATTTAGGATTTACCGGACGTTAAGCCGATCCGCGCTACTAACAAAGTATTCAATGAAATGGTTAATTATCTTTGCTTGACTTTTTACCTCTTTGTTCTTGTTAAGTATTTATTTGTGATTGTAATTAAATACTTTTTTATTTAACATTGATGTCTTGAGTTATACTTAATTATTAACAGCCACTGTACGTCCCAAAATGGGAGTGTTTGAAAAGAAAGAATATATCCAGTTCCCATTATAGGCATTAATATATCCACGATATATTAAATTTCTAATGCTTCTCTTTCTTCCCTAGCATTTTAAACAGGTGTAGAGGTTTATCCCTTGTTTCTTGTTTAGGATTGGGTTTCCAGTTCCTTTTGAAATCTACTTCAACTCTATACTTCTAATGTTTCTGTATTGTGTTGCTCAGCAGATGTGTAAGATTCTGTAGATGGATACAGTTCCTCTATTAGCTTGAGGCATTCAGTGAATTCAGAGCTGAGAAGGTTGTTTTTAATAGATGAGAAAAGCAAGTCTCTATTGACGTGGCCACATGCTGCTGTGAGGTCAACAAAGTAGGTAGAGAGTTTCCAATTAGAAAGGTAAGCAATTTCTTGGAGTTGCTTGATGACATATCTGCCATCATTGCATCCCTTACCAGAATGAATAGGTCAAACTGGGTTCTGAAGAGTTGACTCTCATAAAATGATGAGAGACTAGTTCAAAGAGGATGCTGATTTTCTGCTTAAGATCATTCTTATGCCAACTATGTACACCTATGTCATCAGCATAGCACCTCCCACTATTATCAGTACGTCGGCCTCAGGAGGGAAAGCAGGATCGTTGCCTTCTATTGGTAGATTCGTTTGGGGATGTAGTATGAAATACTTAAATGATCAGTGTCCATCTTGTTAGATCTGAGTTTGTAAAAGCCCAGGACATAGTCTACGAAAAGATTAGACTGAGACACTGATATATTCCTTGTCGTACTCCTGTCGTGGTCTGAAATGATTCCAGATTGGGGTTCTCACCATAAAAGATTGTGTAGATCAATTTCTCTATTAAGTTGATGCATTCAGTGGATTTGGTTCTTCGATGGCGGTTTCTACTAAATGTGAAAAGTAAGTCTCTATTGTCATAATCTGCTGTGAGGTCGACAAGACACTTTCCTATTAGAGAGGTGAGCAATTTCTTGGAGTTGCTTGATGACATATCTGCCATCATTGCATCCATTACCAGAACGAATATTCACCCCACTGCCTCCCAGAACTCATTGTATTCTCTTGGTTCTTTCAGATTTTTATTTTTTATGGTCCCTTCAGAACAATTTAAATGTCAAATTATTTGACCCTGTACAGTCAATCAAAAACTATCTGACAACCTTCTTCCAAAAAAAATGAAAGAAAACACTAAAACATCAACAATCATGTAGAATGATGGGAGACAGTTGTTAAAAACAATGGAGACTATGTACTTGTAAAACGATGGGAGACAGTCTCCATTGTTTTTAACAACTATGTACTTGTAAAACAATGGGAGACAGTTGTTAAAAACAATGGAGACTATGTACTTGTAAAACAATGGCAGACAGTTGTTAAAAACAATTGAGACTATGTACTTGTAAAACAATGGCAGACAGTTGTTAAAAACAATGGCGACAATGTGCTTGACTCATGAAGTTTTTTTTCATGTGTACGTATAATTTTTTTTTTAATTTTCTAATCGGGTACAAACATTTGCAATGATAAAATATCTGGTTGTTATTACTGAACACTGAGTGACAGCAACTCTCTTCAAATTACCAGCACCTTCCTCAGTATCACTGCATATCCAAACACTACCCTGATTTTGGGTTGTCTCACCTCTTCCTCAGATTTCCAATTCAATCAATTTCACTTCTTTTTTGTGTTGATGGTAGATCTATTGTGGGTGGTATATTGGCTCATTTGAGTAGATATCTCCGCTTGTTCCTACGAGAGACAAGAAATTAGATCAAGCTGCCAGGACTGGCCATGTGTCTTCTGAAGCAAGGGTTGTGAGTAGTTCTTCAAGCTGTCCTTGAACGTAGTGGCCGCTGAATTGGAGAAGCAGAAATAGAGGCCAAATAGAGCTTGGTCAGCATTTTTATGAGTTCTAGGACTTCTAGTTGTTCCCTCCTGATTACTTCCATTGTTGCTACTGCTGAATTGAGCAAAGTTAAGAATTGCCCACATGCCATAATAACCAACAAATGAGACAGCTATATTTCTTCGAACAAAAACAACCCAAAGTATCTCCAAAAATGGTATCAACAATCTTGTAGAATCTGTCTATATTTCTGAGATGAGGTATTATGTACACTATTTACACTATTCGGACTATTTTCCTCATCTTTGTCGCCATATTTATCACAACGTTTTGGCCATTGTATGCTCCAGCCTTCTTCAGGTGGTTGGAATATTGAACTGAACCCTTTATTTTGCTCACCAGGGTCTAGTTCCACGTGCATTGCAATATGAGCACTGGTAAAAATGGTTGCTGAAGACATTAGGTTTATAATACCCAGAAATTCATACCCACATGGCACAGTGGATAAAGGCGTTGGTTAGATCTAGATCTAGTGACAGGACCCAAAGAGTGTGAGTTCAATACCCGGTTAAGGCAGTGGAGAACTTTCAGAAGGAAATTAACAGGAGATAACTGATAACTATCAAACATGGCCCAGTGAGCAAAATAAAGGGTTCAGTTCAACATTCCAACCACCAGAACGTACAATGGCCGAAACGTTGTGATAAATAATAATGTAAATAATCTAAATAATCTTCTAAAGAATGATGAGAATCCAGTTAATACTTTCACCATGATAGATTCAATTAAGATACTTTTGTATCTTAATGTATTAAGCCTAACCCTAATCCTGCATGAGGGTCTGGAGGGCAACCTTTCTGTTTCCATAATGTATTACATTAAGGCCTCCACCTGTCATCAATGACCATGGATTTGATCTTACCCATCTGCTCCTCTGGAACATCACCACCTGTGTCTGAACAGGCTGATGTGCAAATGGCAGTCTCTGTCACACATGTTACAGCTGTCTGTGTGTTGTCTATGCTGCAGGTCTGCTTATCTTCTGCTGTATTATTCAGTTTCTCCTCTCCTGACATTAGTTGTTTAGTCAGGATGCTTCTCCACCCAGAACGGTTAGCAGCAAGGTCCTCCGAGTGGTCACTATTGATTTCAAGTGCCTTCATGTCCTTCTTACAGACATCTCTGGAGTGCAATTGTAGGTGACTCATATCTCTTTTGCAATTTTCCTGTAATGGATGTCTTTGGGAATTTGGCCATCCTACATACGATGAACATGACCCAGCTGTCGAAGCTGTCTGAGTAGAGGAAACATGGTTGTTGAACTGGGGGGAGACAGAAGTTCAGTATTGGGCACTTTGTCCTTCCACGATATGCCCATGATGCAGCGGATTCACCTCAAGTGAAAAACGTTCATTAATGGTATAATAAACCCCACTTTTTTGGGATGCATTTCAGGTTCCAAATTTCTTTCATAAAATAGAGAAACTTGTTATTGAATTTTAGGTGAAAGTAAGTTTTTATCAAAAGTTTAGTTTCAGTGTCGAGTGAGATGCTTTATTATTTCTTAGTTTTTTTTCTTAATAGCTTTCTTAATTTCCTCATCATTAGGTTTGTGATTGTTTATATTGTTACGGTTTTTTGTGTATATGTATATAACTAGTGAGACAATCCAAATGACTCAACTTCCTTTATAGTCTACCAATAGAAGCTTAACCAATCAGAAGCCACAGAACATTGTATTCGTCGTGTATAAAGGCGGCCATCTTTGTTTAACCTACCGGAAGGACCAGTGCTAACTTGACAGAAAGAAGAACTACACTCTGCTAAGATATCCACTGCAAACCTGAACTACGCTTTCCTACTGTCTCCGAAATATTCACTGCCAACCTCTGGATTCTATACTCGAAGACGACCATCATGAAAATGTCTAACATATATTTGATGATGGACTTTGTAATGATTGGATGAATATTGATGTATGTTCCATTTCTCCAGACATCTTAAGTTTAGTGTGATCAGGGTTGAAATATAATTTAAAGGTTCTTGTTGAGACCAGAACATTTCTTCTGTGGAAGTTTTAACTTTATGATACTATTGGGATTTTTCACCTTTCTTCACATTTAAACACATTGTTGATGCTGCTTGACTTGATTAATTCAGTTTCCAATTTTCTGGAGTGGTTTTCTCAAAGAATTAACTTGTTTTTTATTTTTTTTGTTAATTTTTTTCCCCTTCCATTTCTGCCTGTCATAAAAGCTCAAAGTATGGTAACTGAGTATTAATTATAATTTTCTCTTAATGAATTTCATAATTTTTTCCTCAATATTTGATTATTTCAAAATATTTTCATTTGTGTGGCTTGGAAAAATTATACTATTAATTTAAACAATTTAATCTAGTTTGTTTAAGTTTTGTTTTATGAAGTCAGAATATTCAGCTATTAAATAAAAAATATTTTGTTTCCTTCTTTGATTAGTGCATTTACTGCTCAATAAAAATCCAAAGTGCATGTTCTCTCAGCATAATAATTCTGTGAATTTTGTCAGGTTTATTAAAATGAAAATCATCAAAGACAGGATATAATAAATAAATCAAAGGCTAATTATACTTAAGCCTCATAACCAGTTCTTCTGCTTGCAAAGGGCTGGCTGGTAGTACTTCATATAGATTGATTCTTAAACCTTTTTTATTATTTTTTTTCTTCAGTCGCCATGAGAAGTAGGCATTTTCTGGTTCCTGCTGCTAAGGAGGATGCAGATTTAAATCCAACTGGACAAAAATATTTTTGCTTAATAAGATTTCTCAAATGATCATGCTAGTAGAGAAAAATAAATATACTGTTTAAAATAAATGGAGTGTCTACTCAAAATAGGGCTATCCACTAAAAATAAGGTTTAAGGAGATAAAAATCTGTCATATTAATAAATATATATATATATATATATATATATATATATATATATATATACACGAGGCATGGTGTAGTAATGAATAGAGGCTCAGATTGAGGAATCAGAGAGCTAAGTTTGAATTCCATTTGGATCCATTACATTCGCATACATGCTAATACTCTTGGGAAATATATAAATCCTCTTCTTCTCCTCCCAGATATGCGTAAATAGCAGGACAAATTGAGTTCTATAACCTTGGGTGGCAACCAGCCTAAGCGAAGAAAAACTCTGAATTCAAATCCGGCCTGGAGAGGTTTACACTCCGTTAGGCCATCTTGCCCAAGAAACACAACTTCTACTGTGGCTGTTGTACACATGGTGCCCCTATAGTTCTCAAGAACATACATACATATATATATATATATATATATATATATATATATATATATATATATGAATTTAGTGCATTGGGGCAGCAGATCATTATTCCAACATATATTGTTAAATATAATAGACAACAAATGTCTACTATGTTTCATCATGAGCTGTTCTAAGCTTTGTATAGTGGCTTTAGTTTTGGGAGAAAATTAGGACAAAAACTTCCAACATTTGGATATTTTTTATTTTTCTATTCCACGATCTAAGCTTTCCGCTAAGCTTTTACCAGAGTGCTTATATGGACATTACAACAGAGATGTTCACCCTCAAAGATGACATCCTGTTATGTTTACAAAGAAGTTTGCTCTCCAATGATAATGGTTGCAGAATAGCAAACGCAGGTCATAAATTTGTAATGCTGTTCTATAATGTCATACAAACCAGTCACAACATATTACATTGCATCTAAACAGATGGTTCTCTTGATAAAATTTCATTCTCTCATGTAGTCATGTATGGCTCATGATCAAACATAATAGACATTTGTTTTCTGTTACATTTAACAATATATATTTGTAATACTGAAAAGATTAATGGTCAGAGTTGGATTAGAAAATCAATTGATACAAACCGCCTGCCAATACTGAAACATTGAAACCAAGGCAGTAGAAATGATTGATCTCCTAATTTTGTAAATAAGGCAACAATGTCTTCCTTTTTTTCCATATTCCACATTAATCCTTGTACCAAACTAGTTAATATATAGTATATATATATTATATATATATATATAATCTTAAGATGTGCTATATTTATGGGATAAAGTGCTCAGTATCAGAGCGTGTGTAAATATAAAAGTGAACACAGAAGTCAACACTTAGAGGCAACAGTCTGTTTCATGCTAGATGCAATCATCATGCCTGATGATTGCATCTAGCATGAAACAGACTGTCACCACAAAGTGTTCACTTTTATATATATATATATATATATATATAAAAATAGTATATAAAAATAGTATATATATATATATATATATATATATATATATATATATATATATATATAAATAGTATATATATATATATATAGTATATATATATATATATATATATATATATAAATAGTGTATATATATATATATACACACACACACACACATATATATATATATATATATACATACATACATACATACATACATATATATGACTATGTGGAGTGAAGAAGAATTTAAAAAAAAAAGATTTTTTTTCACTCAAAATCTGAGCAGCCATAATATTGGCTAAGGAGAAAGCAATAAACGTTTGGGTAAAAAGGAAAATGAGTGGTATGGAGAGTGTTGGTGCTGAGGGGTATTTGGTTGTCTTGATGAGTGTTGGGTTAGTGTAAAGAATGAGGGTAAAGGGGTTATGGGTTTGGGAGGGAAATGGTTCCTATTTTTCTTGTCAAGGTTGTCTGGCAAGATGATTAATTTTTCATCTGCATTTATTGTTTGATCAAAATATTGGAATGAAGTACTATACACACACATATATATATATATATAATCAGATGATCACCTAAATATATGCAAGAATATTTACATATATGTATGCCAGCAGTACATAAAAACACACATATGTATAAAAAAAATGTAGTGAAAATTTCTCAGCCTAACTACCTTGCAAAATATAAATTCCTTTTTTCTTACTTTGAAAATACTTCTTGATCATACTCAGAACCTTCCAGCATATTTTTCTATCTACATATACATATACATACATATATATATATATATATATATATATATATATACATTTACATATATATATATATATATATATATATATATACACACACACACTAACACATGGGGTGTGATGTGTAAATCCTCCCCATACATATGTGGATTGTTTGTTTTTGATTTTGTCAACTGTACAGTAGAATAGGGTCA
>OZ010596.1:49334494-49379494 GCA_963932145.1 Acanthosepion lycidas | reverse complement strand
AAGGAAATGGAACTAAGAGAGATAAGAGGGAGGAAAAGGAAAAATACAAATTAATTCTATTGCAAAGTTCTTCTCTGTACTGCACAGGGCTCGGATGAAACAACATCTTAACGTCTTTGGCAAGTCTTTGTCTTGTTCTGGGAAACATTGAATTTTCTTCCTTCCTTCCTTTCTTCCTTCCTTCTTGTTTCTTTTAATTCTATTGCAAAGAGGTTTGTTTCCTTTCTGTAATTTTTCTTAATTGTAATGATTTTTCTGCTGCTGAAGCGTCTAATGAAATGTACCTTGAAATTTCTATTTTTAATCGAGATGAGACTTTTGTATCGAATTTTTTTGATTAATAAAATTTTCCCTATTTTAAGAATTATATACATATATATATATATATATTTATTACATTACATTTGTAATAGATGGTCTATTTTGTTTAGTTTTTTGTAAACAATGTGCATTATGTCTATCAGACTGTGCACTCCACCCCAGAAAACTTAATAAGGAAAATGTGCTCTCTTATTTTCTTGAGTGTGCTGATAGACTATAGACGTAAAATAAAATAAAAAAAATAGGGCATCTATATCCACAAAAAATAATCTTTGAAATAATAAAAACTTGGGGTTAAAAATAAATACAATAATTCTTTAACTTATTTTTGTATGTACATATTAGGTTGGTGCAAAAATAATGTTGTTTTTTGACGTATTTTTTAACGTCAAAAAACGACATTATTACGTCATTATTTTTGCACCAACCTAATATATATATAAAAGTGAACAGTGAAGTCAACTCTCAGAGGTAACAGGTTGTTTCATGCTAGACACAATCATCAGGCCACCTGATGACTGTGTCTTGCATGAAACAGCCTGTCGCCTCTGAGTGTTTTATATTTATATTTACCTAGGCTCTATCTCTGATATTGAGCACTTTATATCATAAATATAGTACACCTTAAAACTATATTTCTTCATATATATATATATATATATATATATATATATATATATATATATATATATATATTATGATCCCTGTTTTTTAAAATTATAAACTGTATTAGGTCTTCCTTAAATATGCAAGTACTTTTGACAATACCTTCGGTCATCATCTGGCTTGAAAACTATTTTGTTTTTGGTAAATTTTAGGTAGGATCTGTGATGAAAAAATATAATGCAACTGCAACCTCCACAAGTTTGCATTCGTTATCAAAACATATTTCGATTTTATTATATTTTTTCATCTAAAGCATTAAAATCAAATGTGTCAACAATACTTGTTGCCTGGACAAATGGTAAACTTATTAAGATGCAAGATAAATTCTGGCAAGAAAAATTGCACAATGAACTTATTTATTAGGTTGGTGCAAAAATAATGACGTAATAATGTAATTTTTTGACGTAACGTCGAAAAACAACATTATTACGTCATTATTTTTGCACCAACCTAATATATATCATTGTCATTAGTGGAACTTGTTGATGAGTATTGGGGTGTTCATAGACATTTCCTTCTGTGTGAAATGAGTCCTATGTTGGATCTGGAGAGACATCCGCAGCCACTGTGTGGTAGGGGTAGGAGGGTTCAAAGGATGGAGAGCTCTGGCTTTTCTTTAGGTTCTCTTCATCTTCTGTATTTGAAGGATGTTGTTTCTTCATGGTCTGTTCTTCTCCAATTGGTTCTTTCTGTAGCTTCTGTCTCCCAATTGACTGGATTTATTTCTGTCCTCAGCACAGTTTTTTTGAGCTGATCCTTGAATTGACAATGTAGGCTCCACATAGTCTCTTCCCAGATGATAGCTCTGAAAAGAGGATTTGTTTGGGTAGGCGGACGTCTGGCATTTAGACAAGGTGTCCAGCCTATTGAAGTCGGCAACAAGTCATGATTATTTCTAGGCTGTCCATCTTTGCATTTATATATACAATTTACTTATATTTATATAACTTCATTATTTATTTTGACTTATTCATACAATTTTGATTATAAACAAGAGGAAATGAATTCTTTTTAATTTTTAATTGACTTGTCTCGTTTATATTTAAATACTTATTTTGCAACAGCTGTAACATAGCTTTCCAGTGACTTGTCGTATTGGCATCTTGACTTCAGTCACTTAACATAGATCCCTCTGTCTTCTAGAAATAATTTACATGGTAATTGTTCTGATGAACTCTCCTCTATTGTGCCTAGAATCTATGAATTCAAGCACAATACTAGATTGGCAGCTAGGTCTCATCATTTTACACTGAAAATGGTTAGATGTAAAAGTAAGTTCTTCTATGCTAACGGTTTCTTTTCTCACACTTCTCATTTGTAGATCTCTCTTCCAGCTTCTTGCTTTCCAGTTAGGTTTGATCTTGAGAAATTAAGAAGACAGATGATAATGATTGACATTGTATTTAAATTTTTGTTATTTTGTTGTTCTTGCTCCTTAATAATGTTTTTCTCTTATTCTTTCTGTTGTGGATTCTGGGATGAAATCCGGTCCCAAATGAATGACAAACGCAGGAATGAAATATAGCAAATAAATGCATTGACATAATAATACAATTGGTAATACGGTTAGTAGCAATAAGAATATATATGCAGTCTGGGAAATTCAGTATCGAAGTATGACTTCCTCCTGAGTCTACGTGCTCGCAACTGTGACTCCTACAAAGCAGTTAACTCACACTCTTGCTCTCTCACTGTATCACCCCCGGGTATTCACCGGCAGCAGTACAAGTACACACTGGGCGAGTCCACTTGTATAAAAAGGGGTGGACCCCTTAACACTTTTACACTGTAACACTCCTGTGTGTCAGTGGCTTTGTTGCCTTGCTTTGGATGAAAAAATTCAAAAATAATCTGTCACTGCTCACCCTATTTATGGGATCTGGGGTGAAAATTAACCAGTGTTCAGTTTTATGGTATTTCCCATTGTTCTTAAAGGAAAAGGGCCCTGGTGCCTAAGGCATCTCAAAAAGAGTGCTGAGCGAATTGGAAATTTTGGGCAATGTATTCATGAACATGTGAGGTGTGATCTACATTAACTGGGACCTTGTGTTAAATCAACTATTAGCGATAGCATAGGTAAATTTTTTCAATCTCTTCGTGAATGATGTGAATAAAACTAGTTAACCTTGAAGTCGATATCAGTGAATATAATGACGAACTACTCTCATTTTCCGAGGACACTTGTTTGCTGGGGTGGCCAGCTAATCCCTGTTGCAGGCACCCACTCAAGTAAACAGTCTCTGGTTTATACTGAAACTAGGTTGAGCTGAGTTACAGTTTATGGGAGAAAGCGCATAATCTGGCATGATCAGTAGTTTGAACAATGCCAGCAGGCTCAAATCTTCATTCCCAATGACTTGTGAGTTCATGCTAACACAAATATCAATGGTTTCCAAATAGTTTCATCTACCCAATTTCATGCACAAAATTTGGGTTCACCCCCTGAAATGGTTTTCACAAAACTTTCTGATAGTTGTAAAACCAAGAGGTCCCTTTCCTAATGAATTGATCATTGTGAGATTTGAACCTGAGTCTCATGGTTGGTAAGCAAAAATTCTAAACACTCAGTTACCCATATAAATGAACATAAAAACATAAATTAAACAACCAATTTTTTATTTGTTAATGAGATTTGTTTTTCTTCAATTTTACTTTTTCAGATAAAGTTTTCTCCTTTGTGGGTTTCAGGTATAAAATGGCTATCATTACTATTTTTAACTAATTGTTTATTTGGGCTTTTGTGTGTGGAAATCATTTGGACCTTCTTCAAAAAAAAAAAACCCTGACCTTTTTACCTCTATACTTTGTCAAACATATCTTGTTATCCAATCACATTATCTATTTAATTCTGTCTCTTTAGCAATGCACCACCAACTTGGCAAATCGTTGCTATAAAAAAAACTCTCGGTTTTTCTTTTCTCTTTGTTTTGAAAAATCTGTATAAAGACAACATACACTTGGATATCACAAGAATTTATATTTAATTAATATCGAGCAGCAGTATCCATGAAATTTTCATGATTTGCTATTTGAATTTTCTGATAAATGATAATTCTTAAGTTAATGACTGAAGATGCCTCTTGCAAGTTCTGAAACTATAAAATACCCACAGAAATTCCCCTATTATTTCACTATATTACTATTCCCCTATAAAATAAACAGGAAAATTCTACTATTATTCCACTGTTGCCTTTCCCTTAGAAATACCCATAGAAATTCCCCATATTATCATTCCCCAATAAAGTACTTGTGGAAACTGCTCAGTGATTCCCTTGTAAAAAAGCATAATTTGAAATTGCCCTATTATTCTTCCACTATAAAATAACAATAAAATTTTGCCTATTATTATTTGCCACTAAAAATAACCACAGAAAATCCCCTATTATTAACTCCCTATAAAATAACTCTGGAAATACTCTGTTATCCCTTTATAAAATATACAAGGAAATTCTCCTATTATTACCTCCAATAAAATACCTATGGAAACCAACCCATTTATCCCCTTATAAAAAACACATGGATATTGTCCCAATAAAATAATAATGGAAATTTCCAAAGGTTATTATTTCACTGAAAAAATACCCATAGAATTCCCTCTAATATTCTTCCCTTATAAAATACCCTGGGAAATTCCACAATGATTATAACCACTATAAAATACTCATAAAAATTCCACTATTATTATTGTTGGCTCTGTAAAATAACCAGGGGAGTTCCAAGGGTATATTTCATAGAGAAAAATAATAGGGAATTCACATGGGTATTTTATAGGAGCAACAATAATAACAGTAGAATTTCAATTAGTATTTTATAGGGGTCATAATTATAGGAGAATGTCCATAGGTATTTTGCAGGGAAATAATAATCATGGAAAATTTCCATTAAAATGTTATAGGAAGAATAATAGGAGTATATGAACATGTATTTTTGCTGGGGAATGATAGGGAAGTTCCTGTATTATTATTATTATTATTCCACTATAAAATACTAATGGAAATTTCCCTGTAATTTATCCCCTAAAATACCTAAGGAAATACCCCTATTACCCCTGATGAATACTCAAAGAAATTCATCTATTACTATTACCTCCTATAAAATACCCCTGGAAATTCCCTAAGATTATTATTTCCATGTAAAATACCCATGGAAATCTCCCTATTATTCTCCTATTATTATTATTATTATTGCACTATAAAATACAGGGTGAAATTCGACTCTAATTTTAAACCTCTATAAAATACCCATGGAAATTCTGCTATAATTAAATCACCCTATAAAATACTCATCTTAATTCCACTATTATTATTGTTCCCCCAATAAAATACGCATGGAAATTTCACTACAAAATTCCCATGGAAATTGAATTAATGTTAAATAAATAATAATAAATATTTGTGGAAATACCCCTATTATCACCCTATAAAATACACAAGGAAATTCACCTATTATTATTATTACCACGGATAAAATACCCATAGAATCCCCCCATGATAATCATTTCTTTGCAAAATATCCATGGAAATACCCCTATTATACTTCTCTATTATTATTGCCCTATAAAATAAACTGGAAAATTCTACCATAAACAACCTATGAACTACTCATGGAAATTCATGTATAAAATATCAATAGGAATTCCGCTATTATTCCCCACTCAAAATACCCATGGAAGTACATGTATTTTTATTTTCCTATAAATTACCCAAAAGAATTTTTTCCTTTAAAATTCCCATGGGAATTCAGCAAAGAATACCTCTATTATCTCATTATAAAATAAGAAATTCTTCTATTATTATTACCCCCGATAAAATACCTATGGAAACAACTCTATTAATCTCCTTATAAAATAACCATGGATATTCCCAATTATTGTTCTCCAATAAAATATCAATAGGAATTCCGTTGTAAAATACCCATGGAAATCTCACTATTATTATTCCCCTTTAAAATACTCATGGAAATACCCCTATTAATATTTCTCAGAAAATAGCCATTGGAATTTCCCTATTGTTATTCCCCACTAAAATATCTTTGGAGGTTCCCATATCATTATTCTTCTTCTATAAAATAGCCACGGAAATTACCCTATACAATATCTATGGTAATTCCCCTAGATTATTAACTACCTGTAAAATAATGATGGAAATCAGCATATTATTATTATTATTGCCCTTAAATACCAGTGGAAATTCCCCTAAAATCACGGAAATCCGCCATAAATTGAGATATGTTTCTTTTTATTATTCCATTATTCCCTTATAAAATGAAAATTTAACTATAACATTCCCCTATAAAATTCACATGGAAATTCCCTTATTATTCCTCTGTAAAATACTGAATTCCCCTGTTGTTCCTCTATAATGTACCAATGAAAATTACCTTATTATTCCCCTATAAGATATTGACGAAACTCCTCTATTATTCCCACTATAAAACACCCTTGGAAATTTGCAGTATTACTACCCACTTAAAATACCCAGAGAAGTTGTATTATTATTATTCCCCTATAAAATAAGCATAGAAAACCTCCTATTATTCCCCCTTTAAAATACTTGGGAAAATTCCACTATTATTCACTTACAAATAGAAATTCCCCTATATTATTATTTCCCTATAAAATACCTTTTATTCCCATATAGGATACCCCTGGAAATTCCAAATATTACTCCCCCATAAAATACGCAGGGAAATCCAATACTTAGGAAAATTCCGTTCCACTTATTCCCCTATTAAAAAATAATGGAAATTCCCCTATAAAGGGCCCATGGAAACACCCCCATTATTATCATCCCACTATAAAATATGCATTGAGATTCTTATATTATTATTCCCCTATCAAATACTCATGAGTATTCACCTATCATTATTCTCCACTAAAAATACCAGTGGAATTTCCCATATTCTTATTGTTTCCCTATAAAATATCCATAGGAATCCCCCTATATTATTATTCCCTATGTTAAAATGCCCATGGAAATCTCCCTATGATTATTCCCCTATAAAATATACATGGAAAATATCCCTGTTATTGTACACTGGAGAAGTTGATATCTGATTAATATCAATTTGATTGCCATGGAAAATTGGTATGATGTCATCAGACCCAAAACGCCTTACATTCCACAACAAAATACAATCACTGATGATATGTTCCAGAGCATCCATGAGATGTAATTCAGGAAATTATTCCTATCATTTTATTACTATTTGCTTTTTACCAGAAATATCTGGGTTGATGAATTCTTATGCTGCATGGGATACTGTGCATTCAGTTTTTGATCATGTTTTCTTTCTCCTCAGCTAAAAGAAACCAAAAAAAATGATTAATTACGTGTTAATATGTTTTTACTTATTTTATTTTCAGGCCAACAAAATAATACGTCTGACTTTATTCAAAACTTTGATAACTTGAAAGAAAATGTACGGCTGGCGAGTAGCTGTGATTGGCAAAACGTGGATGTTTCACATTTTCAAGGTAATTTCATTTTTGATAACTGGTATTTTTTCATTATTAATACCATATTTAACAGCATATAATATAAACATATAACGTAGATGTAAAAATTCAGGTATAGATAATTGTATGCACAAAGACAAGGAGACATATTTCAAATATCTTTTTTCTTAAAAGAAACACTCCTTTCTCAAACTAATATATTTATGGATGACCAAATTAGAGAAAAAAGTTATTTCGTGTCTCTTTCATAAAACGATTATGGCAATAACATTATTTCAATTTTGTTTTAATATGTCAAAAATTTGCATCACTTAACATCCCCCATAGTCTTCTTTCCTTTCCTTAATGCTAAAAGATTTTTTAATATATTAGAACATTTCTTAATTCAGATTTGAACATAGAAAGTTATTTTTTATCTACCATGGAAATAGTATTATTAGTTGCTTCCTTACAAGGAATCATTTGGAATTAGTTGACAGAGTAGCCAGTAATGCTTTAGGTTGAAATTTATAAAATCTTTGTCTTAAAAAATTTTTTGGGGGAAAAAGGTTTTTCAAGTCCAGTAACTGCTATCAATCTTTCTACTACTGATGGGGGTATCCTTCCTAACTTTTTTTTTGAAGTCATATGGAACTTCAATATATCGATTATATCATTATTTTCTCTTCAGGTTACATGTGCTATCCATTTTAGCTGTTACTGCTAGACATCAAGTGATGTGGTTTCTTTTGTTTCATAAAGTTATTTGTAATTTTGCATCGCCAGTCCATAATATCCAAAAAAAAAGATGATCGTTGCCAAGACACTCAGGCCTTACCTGCTCAAAGCCTTTTTTCACCATTGATCTGAGAAAGCGGTTGTATACAGTTAACACTTTAGATATTTCTGAACAAGTATTGCACCAAGCATGAGACCCATATAAATTCTCAATATGACTAAGGTTATTTTGGAACATGCCTTGAATTTTCAAGTTGATATTTTGCTTTTGTAGCAATTGGCAGTATTGGGTGAAACTACCTCTGGTGCAGCCTATTCTATATTCAATTTCCATTTCTCTGACACTAAATTTGTTATAACTAATCCATACGAGGTATCAGAAGTTTTAGTATTTATCAATTCCGCACTCTTAATGTTTATGTTAGATTCAGGGTAGGGGTACCATCACTGCAAGGTGCCATCACTGCTTTCATTTCAATTCTGTTTTGGTTTATTTTGAAAGTCATTCCTTGGAACACTTGGTAAATGAAGGTGATTTTCTGTTCAAGATCCTTCTTATCCTAACTATCAATACCCACGTCATCATCATAGCTCCCTATGAATAACTATGTCATTCGCATACCCCCCTCCCACACCCCCCCTCTTCATCAGTACATTGGCCTTGGGAGGGAAAGCATACGTTTTGTGTGTGTGTATGTAAATATAGGTTTTTTTGATGAATAAATTTTGTCAAGGAACAAAAAGTGTCAGTATAAAAGGTTTTCTTTTTGTTGTCATTCATTTTATTGAGATATATATATATATATAATTTCTAATATATATATGTGTGTGTGTGTGTATGCATATGTGAATCTGTGTGTGTGTGTGTACATTGTGTAGTAGTTATCAGCACAAAATCTGTGATTGGTACACTAAAAAAGGTGGTTGCATTCACTTTCACACAAATACCCTTTGGAAAGCTATGGATGCATTGCTTCTCCATCCCTCTAACTATGGGCAAAATAGTATGGTAGACTGGGCTCTTTAACCTTGGTAGAGCAACCTTTCAAGGATTCAAAACCAGCCTGAAGCATGATGGAATTTGTCAATTTGCCCTTAACACCACCCCTGTTTTTATGGCTGTGCAACATGGGGTGCCTCTTAGATCTTAATGGCTTACAGGATGCATAAGCAAAGTAGTTTAGATTTTCTGAATGGGTTTGATGCTCTGTATGACATCCATATGAAATTCTTGATCTGATGAAACTATTCAAGGACATGATTCAATTTTTCAGTTTTGGTTTAATAGTCAATTTTGGTGTTGGTACAGCCTATTCTAAATTCAATTTCTTTTCCTTCTATCTGGCAACTAAAATCTGAGATGAGGTATTATGATTACTTGAATTATTTACATTATTCAGGCTGTTATCCTCAACTTCATTGCTATATTCAAAATGTTTCAGCTGGTGATTGGAATTTCAAACCATTTATTTTGTCCACTGGTGTACTTTGTTCTAGATCCACGAGCCATGCCTCTTCTGGATGTTGCAGTTATTTCCCTTTAACTCAACTCACCAAGTTTGGATTCCCCACTGCTGTGTCCTGGTATTGAACTCACAACTCTTTGGATTCAGTCACTTGAAGACATCTGTGTATAAATTTTTTGGACTCAAGGACACATGGCCCAGTGGTTGAAGATGTTGGTCAGATCCAGTTACTGGGACCAAAGAGTTGTGCGTTCAATACCAGGCCACAGAAGTGGTGAACCCAGATTTGGAGAGTTGTGTTAAAAGGAAATAAATGAGACATCTGGAAGAGGCATGACACGTGGAACTAGAACAGTCTACCCCGGTGGATGAAATAAAGGGTTTGATACGAAATTCCAATCAACTGAAGAAGGCCATAGTGTACAACAGCTGAAATGTTGTGAATATGGCAATGAAGATGAAGGTAACAGTTCTTTTCTTCTCTACTTAATTTGTTAACACTGATCCATACACCAAGATAACTGAAGTTCTGTAGCTTTTAGCCAACCAGATAGCTGAACTTTACATATAAACCCTGCCAATTTACATCTAATATAAGTACTGGTTTTCAACAGCTTTTGGTTAAATATTAGCCAAAAACGTTTCTATCAAAATGTTAAGACATATTCTAGCCACTTTTGGGGAGGAAAGAAAATGGTAGGGATCTTATATGCCATAAAATATGGTATTATATTTGCATGCTCATTATTGTTATCTGTGTCTGTTGTTATTATTTCTATTATTTTATATTCTTTGTTTACATAATAAAACCAATATTGATCTTACCAGAAGCAAAATAAACCAATAATCTATAACAAATGCATATAAAAAAAAACCCAGAAATTTCACTATAATTGCCATTTTCTGCATGTCACTTGTTAATTGATTTTTGTGTGTATGTCCTTGAAAAGAGAGTGGTTAAAAATCTATTATATTTTTCTTCTGTTTCTATTGGAAGTTAAATTATTGGTTATAGAAAAGAGTGCTGAACTGCTATGTAATATCTAATCTCTTACATGTCAGAGAATGCTGGACAATCTCCTCATGCCTTTCATAAACTAACCAAAGTATTAAGAGATAGGAAAATGTCGTTAGAAACAAAGAAAAGAGTGCTGAACTGCTATGTAATATCTAATCTCCTATATGGCAGTGAATGCTGGACAATCTCCTCATGCTTTTCCTAAACTAAGCAAAGTATTAAGAGATAGGAAAATGTCGTTAGAAACAAAGAAAAGAGTGCTGAACTGCTATGTAATATCTAATCTCCTATATGGCAGTGAATGCTGGACAAATCTCCTCATGCCTTTCATAAACTAAGCAAAGTATTAAGAGATAGAAAAATGTTGTTAGCAACAAAGAAAAGAGTGCTGAACTGCTATGTAATATCTAATTTCATATATGGCAGTGAATGATGGACAATCTCTTCACAACTGAAATTAGTGACTCAAGAGACAGATGTGGTTTTACAGATGGATGTTGAGAAGGCCATAGCTAGAACACTAAAAATGAGTGGGAACAAATGGGTATGTACACTTACAATCAGAGGAAGTCGGACGAAATTTCTAGGAAGTCTTATTAGGTGAGGATTTTTTTTCAGTAAATCATTAATGACTCCTGTAACATTTATTCCACATTCAGCAGACTCATGTGAGTCTGGGTAAAAATAATTTACACAAAACATGGAATTTAAACAAATGACAATTAAATGCTTGTATATTGGCAAAAACAAATAATATTAGTACATACACAATTGAAAGTAAAAGCAAAGATATTAAAAACTCTGTTATTAAGAATGTGTGTATGTAATAGACATGTGTGTGTATGTGTTTGTGTGTGAGAACTATGTTGACTGTGGAAATGAACACGTCCTAGTGGGGACACATTTGTCTACATATTGATACATTTTAGAGCAACAGGAAGAAAAAGAGAAAGCAAGGAAAGAAATATTGTTTTTATTTTTTTTTTATAGACTTAAACAGTGTTTGGTGAAGCAAGTGAGGTAACCCACACTCCCTCACCAGACTAACTATGACTAAGACGTGAGTTCACTCCTTACTGGATGCTCCATACTTGCAACATTGTGTCAAGGAGAAGTAGTAAAGTGCTTCCTATAAATGAAAACTTAATAAAGAAAAAGTTCTGAGTTTCCTACATTGAAAAAATATTATCTCTGTTATTCTAGTATATTACTATAATTGTTCTATTTAGTCAGAAAGTGGGTGGTTATGGCTCTCCACAACTTTCCATCCTTTGTAGATCTTTTTAAGATTTGTCTTTCACTATCCCTCTCAATCCCTTTTCTGCCATCTTTTCTCTCAGGTTGAATGATTGATAGATTAGTTTTTCATGGCTTTTATAGTAAAATTACCAACAATACATTTTATAGTAGAATATAATATTACGCCTTTAAATTCCTTGTGGATCATAGGGCCACAAAATATCATTGCTGTTTCTATAACAAGCCAATTTTTTTAAGTGAGTGGGCTGTTAGCTTATTGAACAACGCCAATCTGGAGGATCTGGTTTTGAATTCAGAGTTGTGCTGCTCCTAGACCAGTTGCCATCCAAGGCTATAGAAAACAGTCTGTCCTGCTATTTGCCCATAGCTGGGGAGGAGAAGAGTGGGATTCATACCTTTCTCAAAAGTGTTAGCACATAAGTGAATGCAATGGATTTGCCTGGAATTTGAACTCGGCTCTCTGATTTCTCAATCTTAGCCACTATCCACCTTGCCACCTGTATAGTAGACTTACCAACAATATATTTTATAGCAAAATGACAATCAATATATTTTACCTGTAGTTGATGACATACGATTGCATTCAAAATATATTTACTTGAAACCATAAAATTGTGTTCAAAAATAGATTTCAGCATGAAATATGTGTTTACTTTGTTTGTTTAACTACTATGGGTCATTTAATGCTGAAATTAAATTTTCTTTGCAGCTTTGAAGTAATATAAGTATATGTTATTCTGCTTTCACAGTTGAATACATGGTAGATGATACTCAGCTTTTGTGCATATACATGTTTCTGTGGACTTAATTCTTAGAGGCGGTGATATATGCGTGTTTTATGATATATGTTATTCTGCTTTCACAATTGAATACATGGTAGATGATACTCAGCTTTTGTGCATATACATGTTTCTGTGGACTTAATTCTTAGAGGCGGTGATATATGCGTGTTTTATGATATATGTTATTCAGCTTTCACAATTGAATACATGGTAGATGATACTCAGCTTTTGTGCATATACATGTTTCTGTGGACTTAATTCTTAGAGGCGGTGATATATGCATGTTTTATGATATATGTTATTCAGCTTTCACAGTTGAATACATGGTAGATGATACTCAGCTTTTGTGCATATACAAGTTTCTGTGGACATAATTAGTAGAGTAAGGGTCCAGTCTAGCAACCAGTCTCGGAGAAGGAAAAACTCTGAATTGGGGGGAAGGGCTCCATCAGGCTATCTTGCCCAAGAAACACCACTTCTACTGTGGCTGCAGTACACCTGATGCCACTATGACCATAGCGGTCATGGGATAAAAAATATTAGTAGAAGTGATAATATATGTCTTTCATGTTGTAGCTTTGTTGAAGTTATATTTTGCAATACAGTTCAATTTAAGAAATTATTGCATTTTGTATGGCTTAATGTCATGAAAATGTTCTTTCATGTTGGTTGGTTGATCTTGTTCATTGTCCCAAAATATTTTAAACACAGTTGCATGCCTTCAGCTACAGATAAAATGTATTGTTGGTAATTCTACTATAAAATGTATTTCTGGTGATTTTGCTGTAAATAGTTATTGTTGGTCATTTTACTATAAAAATGTATTTTTATACTTTCATAGCTGAGACCCTAACAGGTGCTACGACCCCAGGTCAGAGTGGACCTAGAAAGAACAGCAATTAAGAGATGGTTTCACACTCCTGAAAATCTTCAATCTCTTGATCAGAGGCCTTGCTTTGGCATTAAATAACTCATAAGCTGCTAAAGCAAGGCCTCTGATCAGGAGGTTTTTGAGGAGCGTGGAACCACCTCTTAATTGCTGGTGTTCCCAGGTCCACCTGGACCTGGGGTGGTAGCACCTGTTAGGGTTCCAGCTATGGGCAAATAGTTAACTATTATTAGCAATACTTTTTTTGAAAAATATACAATTTTGAAAGAAATATATTACCAGAAACAGATTTTTGACAAAATAAAATATTGCCAGCAATAAAAAATGTTGTCGGCATTAAATCACCCATTGAGGCTGATATGCCATAAAACAAAATAAACCAAACCAATCTAAACCAAAGAATACATATTCTATTCATACGAATCTATCCTAAAAAGGTTGTTGGCATTAAATAACCCATTGAGGTTGATATGCCATAAAACAAAATAAACCAAACCAATCTAAACCAAAGAATACATATTCTATTCATACGAATCTATCCTAAAAAGCTTGTTGGCATTAAATAACCCATTGAGGTTGATATGCCATAAAACAAAATAAACCAAACCAATCTAAACCAAAGAATACATATTCTATTCATACGAATCTATCCTAAAAAGGTTGTTGGCATTAAATAACCCATTGAGGTTGATATGCTGTAAAACAAAATAAACAAAATCAACCAAACGAAAGTACCTATTTTTAGTAAAATTACCAACAGTACATTTTAGCTGCAGCTGAAGGCATACAGTTGTACATTATTCGGACTATTGTCCTCATCTTTCTCGCCATATTTATGGAATGTTGAACTGAACCTTTTATTTCGCTCACTGGGGTAGACTGTTCTAGTTCCACGTGCCATGTCTGATGGATGTCAGTTATCAGTTATTTCCTGTTAATTTCCACTGCCTTAACCGGGTATTGAACTCACACACTTTGGGTCCTGTCACTGGATCTAACCAATGCCTTTATCCACTGTGCCATGTGTCCTTGAGGACATTTGGGTATGAATTTCTGGGTATTATAAACCTAATGTCATCAACAACCATTTTTACCAGTGCTCATATTGCAATTTTTCTGTTATCATTGCATGTTTTACCAGAGCTCATATTGCAACTATGTTGTTATCATTGCTTTTCTCTGGCACTCCTTATTACTGGTTCCCATATTGTATTTATTTCTATGCTTGGTCAGCTCAGGAGATTTTTGTGGCCTAGCATATGTGCTGATTCCTTCAGTTTACGAAATAAAGGGTTCAGTTCGACATTCTAGCCACCTGAAGAAGGCCGGAGTGTACAACAGCCGAAACGTTGTGATAAATATGGCAACAAAGATGATGACAATAGTCCGAATAATGTAAATAATGTACATAATACCTCATCTCAGAAATATAGACATACAGTTGTGCACAAAATATTTAGATGTCAGCATTAAATAACCGATAGAGGTTGATATGCTGCTAAACAAAATCAACCAACTTTTGTTGGTTATTTAAACCCAAAATATATTTTGGGGGGTTGTAAGAAGAATTGTTTTTTTTTTGTGAGTGAATATTGCATTAACAATTTTTTGAGGATAACAATGATTTTTCAAAAGGCAATGTCTATTATTTAATCCATAGCTGGGAGAGGAGATGAATTCATACGTTACCCAAAAGTATTTGCACATAAGTGAATGTAATGAACTCAACCGGAATTTGAACTTGGCTTTCTGACTTCGCATTCTCAGCTAGTATCCATTACACCACCCACACATCCTCTAATGTCTTAGAGTGACACAGTATGTAAATGATGATGATGATGATAATAAAATCATTCCTACTTCTTCAGGATGTCGGTGATCATTATTCTCCACAATATCCTGTTCTTTGTTGTCCTTAATAAATATGTCTTGGGACTGCCAAATTCTCCAAACCTTCTTTCCTCATTATGTGCCCTATCTCTTCCTGATGTTAAGCATAACTTTCCTTTTTGCTTCTATTTTCTCTAAAACTTTGTCATTGTTCCCATGTTTGGTCCAACGTATTCTCAGCATCCTTCTGTAGAACCAGATTTCTGTTCCACAAAATCACTGTGAGGAGACTGTCCAGCATCCACTGCCATACTGGGGGACTGATATTATGTAACAGTTTAGTACTCTTTTCTTTGTTTCAAACAAAATGTTTCTGTTTCTTAATACTTTGCTTAGCTTTTGTAAAGCATCTTTGGCCATCCCAATCCGCCTTCGGATTTCAGTGTCACACTTTCCGTCCTCTGTTAAAACACTTCCCAGATATTTAAATTGTTGTACTTGTTTTTTTTCTTTTGGGGATCTCCAATTTCTAATTTGCATATGGGGGGGGGGATGTTTCTTTTCCTAAGAACCATACATTTTATCTTCTTGAAATTGATGCTTTTTTTTTTCTGATACTATTGATATCCCTTTTGTTTGCATTTTCTCAAAAAACTTCCTCGTTGCTCACATATTCAGTCCATGGTAATCTCATCATCCTTCTGGGGAACCAGATTTCTGTTTCGTGAAGTCTCTTAATCATCTGTGAGGAGATTGATGACCATATAGAATGACTGATATTACATAATAGTTCAGTATTCTCTTCTATGTTTCTAATTTAATTTTCTTAATACTTTGTTTAGCTTTTGAAAGGCATCTTTGGTATCATATTCCTAGATACTTAAAGCTTTATACTTGTTTAATTTTGGCATCTCCAGGGCTGTTTCTTTTGCTGACAACCAAATATTCTATCTTTTTACAATTGATGGTTAGTCCTTTCTTCTGTCTTTCCTTTACTACCTTATGTAAGAGATCCTGAAGTTTTCCTTTCAGTCTGCTATCAAAACTTTCACATCTGCATATATACTATTGAGATTAGTAGGCCTTCTAATTTTCTCAGAATTGCTTCATTGTAAATGTTCAATAATATTTGTTGTATGACCGGTTGTATTTTTACGCATTCACTGAATTCATTTTCTGTCCTCATTAATGTATTTTTCTCCCAGCATAGGTTCTAGATTGTTCTAATATCCTTCCCAAGTATCTCAAGCTTACCTAACAATTTCAACAGTACTTTTTATGGTGTGCGATCCCTTATCTCATGTTCCACAGGGATTTGAAATAAGATGGAGACGGCAAAATCCTGCCTGTCACAGATGTCAAATTGAGTGGCCCGTTCACAGACACTGCCTTAAGCATGCTATTAGGTTGGCATCTTGGTCACACCCTATCACTGTTGAAACAGTTAAATGTAGCAGTCTATTCTACTCCAACAGCTTCTTCTCTCACACTTCCTGTCACTGGAAATCCCTTTCCCCTACCTGATAGCTATAATCTTCAAATATTTAAATGTTATGTCAATCGACATTTTCTAATGCCTTCATCTTGATCCCCCATCCAAGACCACCCTCTTTACTCTTGCACTCACTCTCTGTAACCCATTGCATGCTAGTAGCACTCCTGCCTTCCTTGGGGTAAAATGCTTAAAGAAAATTGACATCTTCTGATACCTTGATCCTGATCTCCATCCTTTTCTATATCCTTTCCTCAAACACACCTCTTTACTCTTACTCTCATTCTCTGTAACCCATTGCATTCTAGTGGCACTCCTGCCTTAATTGGGGTAAAAAGCTTAAAAAAATTGACATCTTATGATACCTTGATCCTGATCTCCATCCTTTTCTATATCCTTTCCTCAAACACCCCTCTTTAGTCTAGCCCTTATTCTCTGTACGTCATTGCATGCTAGTGGCACTCCTGCCTTCCTTGGGGTAAAATATTAAAAAAATTTGACATCTTCTGATACCTTGATCCTGTCTCCATCCTTTTCTATATCCTTTCCTCAAACACCCCTCTTTACTCTTGCACTTATTCTCTGTAAGCACTGCATGCTAGTGGCACTCCTGCCTTCCTTGGGGTAAAATATTAAAAAAATTGACATCTTCTGATACCTTGATCCTGATCTCCATCCTTTTCTATATCCTTTCCTCAAACACCCCTCTTTACTCTTGCTCTCACTCTCTGTAACCCCTTGCAAGCTAGTGGCACTCCTGCCTTCCTTGGGGTAAAATGCTTAAAAGAGAGAAAATTTTGTCAAACGCTTTTTTATAATCTATAAAACATAGTGATACATCATTTTGCATTTGTACTGCTCTTTCTGATATCATTCTATCATAAATATCACATTCCTTGTTCCAGTGTCTTTCATGATACTGCATTGTTATTGTACTATTTCCCATTTAATTCTGCTAAATTTAACGTTTAATTCATCAGAATACAGAAGATAAGTTTTTATCGTCTGAATTCTGCTGAATTAAACTTTGCTCTTACTGATAAAAATTCTTTAATTCTGTCTCTTTCTGAATCCTCTGCGCTGTCCTTAGCTTGACACCTAAAATATTCATATTGGATCATTTGATGCAAATGCCAAGCAGCATGCCATTTCCAAATTTCTGCCAGAGTGATTTGTATCATGGGGCTCTTATTCTCACAGATGGTGGCCGAACTATAACGACTAGGTTGTGCAGTAGACAAAATCAAAAACAATGCACATTGCAAAATTAAAAATATAAGATAGCGACAACTTACCCATTGCAGCCACTGTGTGTGTGTGTATATATATATATATATATATATATATATGTATTGAAAAATTTGGTACTCCATATGGATAACCCCAAGGAGGATGTAATTCAGAGAGCTCAATGTCACACCAGAGCAATTATTAATTCAATTTAATTAGAAAACAGACAACCTTAAGGGTCCATTGATTATAATTTATTTTCTCAGGTATGTGGTTTTTACCCAGTTCATCAGATCACACTTCCAAGGGTGAAAAAATATTTTAAAATTTACGTATTATTTTTAAACACTTTTGAGGGGTATTTTTTTAGCTGATGTAAGGTGATAGAGAGACGGGAAGGAGGAGTATGACAGATATGGTCAAAATTAGAGAAGGAAGGGAGAGATAGGAATAATTTTAAATCTATTTTTATTAAGATATTTAAGAGTAGGGGAGTGGGGGTGGCGGTAAGGACCAACCATTGACCTATTTAATAAATCATCTCACAGGAAATGAGATAAAGAGAAAACAGAGAAGTAAAGATATAAGAAAGCAGATGTGGAAGTAGACTTAAACTGAATTTATATATATATATATATATATATATATATATATATATATGCAAAGAAATAATTGCACATAGAATCAATCAGAAATATTAATGTGATTATTGGCAACATTAACAGTATTTTAATAAAATTAAAATACTGTTAATCCATAGAGTGAAGTGATCCTCGTCTATAAATTTGATGCCTGTTGTTTCCAGTTTATGTGTTCTTAAAATGCTAGTACTTACGAATAGTCTTCTATTCATCATCAGGGATATATGTTTTTTTTTTCCTTATAAAATCAAAAACTTGAAGATGAAATAATTGTTTGTCGACCGAAAGATGTTTTTTGAACATCTGCTATTATTGACGGTTGTGTATGATCTCAGAACGTGCGAAGACATACATTATACTACTAGCGATGGATGTCGCCAATAATGGCATTAATATTTCTGATTGATTCTATGTGTGATTATTTCTTTGTATGTAAATTATATGCTGCCTAATGTTTTATATATATATATATATATATTGACTTAAAAAGGTACAATGACATTTTCCTTTAGAATTTTTGCAACCAACACGTCAACAAGTGAATCTAAGACACTCAACTGATGAATAGTACTGTGCTTAAAGTCTTAAATAGTTTGCCAAATAAGAAAATGATGAAAACTTTGAATGCAATTTATTACAACTTGGTTCCTTGAAGCCACTAAGATACAAGGTGGTTACTAAGTGCTAGCAAATATGTTTGGTTTTGGTTTGGTTTACAGCATATCAGCCTCAATAGGTTATTTAATGCCAACAAAATTTTTATTGTTCGTAATAATTTTTTTCCAAAAATCTATTTCTGGCAAGAATTTTCCTTTGCTGTTAATATTTTTTTTTTCAAAAAATGTATTGCAAGTAATATTTGTTTTTCAAAAATGTATTGCTGGTAATAATTTTTTTTTCAAAAAATGTATTGCAAGTAATATTTGTTTTTCAAAAATGTATTGCTGGTAATAATTTTTTTTTAATTAAGTATTTCTGATATTAAAAACCTATTTTTACACTTTCATAGTGTTTTGACCCAAGTTTGGGGGTTAACTATTTCCCCATAGCTGGGACCCTAACAGGTGCTACCACCCCAGGTCAGAGTGGACCTGGAAACATCAGCAATTAAGAGGTGATTCCACACTCCTCAAAACTTCCTGATCAGATACTTGGAGTTGGATGTAGTTTAGCATCTTACCCAGGATGTGAATGTAGTTTAGCATCTTACCCAGGATGTGCTAGCGAATATGAGACCAAAACACTATTAAGAAGAGAGAACAATATGAGAACAGGAATCAAGATGACAGAAGATGACGAATGACATTGCATTTAAATTTTTGAAGATCAAAGTTGACAAGGAAGCAAGAAGCCAGAAAAGAGAAGTGAGAGGAAAGAAACTGTTTACATAGAACTTATGGCTGCATCTCGCCATTTCACATGTAAAATAATGAAATCATTTTGCCAATCTAGTACTGAGCTTAAATGAATAAAATCTCAGTAGCATAAACGATATTAATCAGAACAATAATTATGAAAGTATTTATAGAAAAGGCACAGGGAAGCTACATTATGTTAGTTGGAAAGTGACTGAAGCCAAGATGCCAGGTCATGACCGATAACATTACAGATTCTTATTTAGATTTTATCAAGAATCTCTAAATATATAACAGGAGCACTGAGCCATATGTGGCAGCAATATTTCAAAGCAAGGATGAGTAATAAATATGTCATAAATTCTGGAGAGAAAAATTGTATAGTACAATGGAGAGAAACAACTTTCTTAGCAGTGGACACAATATAATCCTTCCATTTCATGTCAGTAGAAATTGTTACTCCAAGAAGGCTAAGTGGTCATTCTTTTGGATGTTAGCATCTGCTATGCTGGTGGAAACCAAAAAGATCTCTCTCTTTCTCTCTCAAATTTATTAGAAGAGATGCAGGGAAGGAACAGAAAAGTGACCAAAGCTGAGATGCTAGGTTAGGGCCATTAACATTGTAGATTCTTCTTTGGATTTTGTCAAGAATCTCCAAATACATAGCAGAAGAGATTTCGACAAGCATGAAGTGCAACAGAAGAAACTGTTAGCATAGAACTTACAGTTACTTCTAGCTATTTCAACTGTAAATGATGAGACCTTGCCACCAGTGTAATCAGTCAGCCAGTAGTTCTACAAGGGATAGATACATGAGAAGAAACTGTTAGCATAGAATGTACAGTTATATGAGCCATCAATTAGAACAATAATCATGAAAGTATTTATAGAAAAGACACAGGGAAGCTACGTTATGGTGGCAAGAAAGGCACTGAAGCTGAGATGCCAGGTCAGGACCAATAATCTCTAAATATATAGCAGGAGCACTCGACCATATATGGCAGCAATATTTTAAAGCAAGGATGAATAATAGACATATGTCATAAATTCTGGAGACAAAATCTTTTCGTACAACATAGAGAAAAAAACTTTCTTGGCAGCAGATTCAATGTAATCTTTCCACTTCATGTCAGCAGAAAATGTTAGTTCATGAAGACACAGTGAGTCACTCTCTTGGATATTAGCACCTGCTATGCTGATGGAAGAAAAAAGGTCTCTCTCTGAAATTTACTAGAAAAGGCACAGGAAAGCAACAGAAAAGTGAGCAAAGTTGAGATGCTAGGTCAGGACCAGTAACATTGCAGATTCTTCTTGGGATTTTTTCAAGAATCTCCTAAAACTTAGCAGAATTGCCATACCAAATGTAGTAGGAATGGTAGACTTATAAACATGTAAGATAGATTCTGGAGAGAAAAAATGCCTAGTACGACACAGAGAATAAATTTTAAACAAAATAAAATAAAATCCTAAATCCAAATAGAATTTTATGCATAAATACATTCTAATAATATGTAAAAATGCACTCACCTAGATCTTTAATGGAATAAAGTTTTCTCTCCTCCAGCATTTCTCTCATTTAAATTGATGACTCAACCTTAAAAATCACAAATGCTTTGAGGCAATGGTATTCTTTTTACAATTTCTGCTAAGATAGAAGCTATTATATATGTATATACGGACGCCACCTACCTGCCTGCAACTTATTTTACAAGGGTAATTTTTTAACTTCTGCTCGCTGCCTAAAAGTAAAACAGTCTGTGATTTGCTTCCTATCTATAATACCAGTGTAATGGGAGAGAGCTATGGAAGATAGGTTTATTTGTATTGTATCCCCCCCACCATTTTGGGCATTATCATATTCATAATGTATTAACACCATATTTCACTGACAGAATGAAATCACTGAAAGGAAAAGGAATGATAAACATGCTTTGTTCTCAGAGAAACTTTTATACCACTAAGACATACACAAAACTATATATATATATATATATATATATCCCATGCAGAGAAATTATATATCACATATATCTACATGGAAAAACAGAATGTAAGGAGAAACAAAAATGAAGGTCTTACATATAATATGGAGATACTCCTGTGTCTCGAGAAGCCATATTTAAGACTACAGATTCAAATGGATTGGATTCAACTGCACTATCCCAGGTGAGTACATATCCCATGAAAGAGAAACAGTGAATCTTGAGTTTTTCCAAATTGAGGATTGCGAGCTGGTGTTTCTTTTCATATCTGGGAGAGATATATTCCCAAAAGGAAATGGCACCATGTGCTTGTAAGCTGCTGGGGGAGGCAGACTTAGCCTCAACCTGGGCCCCTGGGCCTCTGGGCCCCTTGACCCAGGCTAAAAAAAAAGCAACCACTCAGTTTGGCTGCTATAAACAAACTGAATGCCTGACCACTCTTGTTACTGTATGAAGTGATGTCATTAAGCTGCTGTTACACGACCCATATGATTTATCTCTACAAAAAAGGGAAATAATCACCTTCTGTATCTCTACACCAGGATGCAAGAACAAGGACAAAGAGGGATGGTTGAGGGTCAAAAATTACTTTGAGCAATAAAAGACAGGAAGTTGTGGAGAGCCATGATCACCCAGGTCCTGAAGGGAGATTTAGCATAAAAGAAGTGCTGAATGGGTGGCAAAACAAGGACAAAGAGGGATAGTAAATTTACTTAGAGCAGTAAAAGTGAGGAAGTTGTGGAGAGCCACATCCTAAAGGTACATTGCACATAAAGAAGTGATGAACGGATGGTAAAAAAAGGACAGAGATGGATGTTAAAGGGTTAAAAATAACTGTGAGCAATAAAAATAGAAAGTTGTGGAGATGAGACACAGCACATAAATTGAAATGAACAGATGACAGAACAAGGACAAAATTACTTTATGCAATAAAAGACAGGAAGTTGTGGAGAGCCATGATCTTCCATATCTTGAATGGACATTTCACATAAAAGAAGTGAAGGGATATTTCACATAAAAGAAGTGAAGGGATGGACAAAGATGAATGTTAAAGGGTTAAAAATAACAGGAAGTTGTGGAGAGCCGTGATTGAACACATTGACCATCACACAAGAACCAGCTAAATACAACTATCAACACAAGACACACATTAGTGGATAATATCAAAATACTCTACACTGTAAGGAAAGACTACAAACCCTAGAAGCTATTATTATGCACAATAAACAGCCCATATTAAATAAAGAATCATTTACCGCAGGAAATGGTATCTTGAAGGGCAGATGATATAATTAATGTCTGCATATATTAGTATAAGAAAAAAAATACAAATAAATAAAATAATAAATAAACGAAATAAAATAATTCTTTTTGTACAGCCCCAATAGCCATTACACATCATGTCAAGCTTGACTATTTCAAATTTCTAGCTTCTCAAAGAATACCAGGATGTAGACAAAGGGATTCTATCTACCACACAGAATACAACAATTGGATGGGCATCTCTTGTATTTCTGAATCAGTTATATATATATATATATATATATATATATATATATATACATGCACATTCTTTTGTTTTTGTTTACATCTTTCATTTTTTCAGCTGTAGAGTTTTCTTCCAGTTGTAAATTTTTTCTTCAAAATTAAGTTAAATATTTTTTTATTATTGTTTACATTGAAGTTTTTATATTATGCTATATTATTAAATTGTAATATTAGTTAATTATTATTATTAATTAAATTATAATATTTTAGGTAATATTTTTTTTCACAATACAACTAGATGACCAACTGTTGTATTTCTGAATCAATAATATATATATATATATATATATATATTGTAATAGAAAGAAAGAACAGTAAGATATATAATCCCGTATTCTTATTGATATTTTTATTTTTACAAAACAGTGCTCAATGTAAATTTACGGACCATAAATATTATAAATTAACTGATTTAAAATATGGTTTCTTCGCTACACAGGAATTATCATGTTTCAAAAACCGATTCTAAAAACTTCAAATTTAATTATATAATTAAATTAAAAGCATTAGTTCTGTTTCATCATCAAGTGAATTTTGGAATAACTTATTTTTAAATTTACTGAGTTTTAAATGCACATACAATTCATAGTTTTTTATTTCCAAGAATACAGAGAAATCCAGTCATTTAGATGGGGAGGTAGTATGTTCATTTTTATTAACTATTATTGTATCAATTATGAGTTACATTCGAAAAAGTGGTTAAGTCTAGGTATGGTAGGGGTGCATTTTTCAATGAATTTTGTCATCCATTCAACGCATGTTGTCTGGTTTTCTTTATCAATGAGAAAAAGATTTTCAGCATTTTTTTATTTATATTCGTACTTGTATACATGAAGATTTTTCCTAAAAGGTGGGGTTGGGTTAGAATACATTATATTGAACTACAATTTTAATATATTATTTTTACTCCTAATTACTAATAGACTATATTTCTTTTTAAAGCAAATAAATATAACAGAATTACTTAAATTATTTTAAAAAATTATTATTACATATCAAATATAAGTACATATATTACCTGCTCCCATTTTTTTAATTTTTTTATTTTATTTTTAAATATTATTTAAGGAAAATTTTTGACAATGTTGGCATAGCATAGCTATTTCATTTCTTTGATTCAGTTTTTATAAATTTAGTAATATATAGTTTCTCATGTATGCACAAAGGACATTTAATGACCTACATATTCCAGGTTTTCTTATTAATTTCCATTTTACTGTAGGTGTTCTATTGGTTTCTTTTAAGTGCCAGAAATATTTCGATAGGGACATCTGATTTCAGTATTTATTTATGCTGAATGAACTTTGATGCTGATTGAATCTCTTTTAGAACTCGTGGCTTGTGCAACATATATATATATATTTTTATGTTTTCAGGATTCTCAATAGATGAGATATTGCATTGGTATACTAATGATTCCGTGTGCCATTTATTTTGTGTATATATATATATTAAAAAGAAGATATACTGCAAACGTTTTGGGCTCAAATGTCAAATGTGGATTTTTTTATTTTAAGATATATATTATACTCTATTTTCTATAATTCTGCTACACAAGTTTCTGGTTTTGCGACCTTCAAAAATTAATAATAATTGTTAGCTAAGCTTCATCTAATTGAACATGATGATAGTAAATACTAGTCAAAAATAATAATAGTGACAATGTTTCAGCTAGTAAAATATGATGATGAAAGTAATACTAATCAAAAATTGATATTAAAACCTGGCAAAGAATCATTAAATAAAAATGAGTATAAAAGTAAATACTGTTAAAAATGAACAGTTATGGTCAACAATTCTGTAAATGACAAAAAATGACAATGAAAATAAATATTTGCAAAAAAATTGTTAATAATGGTTTATAATATTAGGTTGGTGCAAAATTAATGACGTAATAATGTCGTTTTTTTGACATTAAAAATACGTCAAAAAACGACATTATTACGTCATTATTTTTGCACCAACCTAATACTTTATCCAATAAAAAATGAAGCTGAAATAAATACAAGTCAAAAATGAATAATAATTGACAATACTTTGATTAATAAAAAACAAAAATGAAAATACTAGTCAAAAATTAATAATGGCTGCCGATGCTTCCTTTGATAAGAAAAGATGAAAGTAAATACTAGTCAAAAATTAATAATAACGGTTGACACTGTTTTATCTGATAAAAGATGAAGATGAATGCAAATACTTGTCAAAAATTAATAATAATGGCTGACAATGCTTCATCTAATAAAAAAATGATGAAAGTATAAACTAGTAAAAAAATTAATAATATTGACTGACAATGCTTCAACTAAGAATAAACAAAGAAACTACTTGCTGCTATAATTTATACAGTTTTATTTACTGCTTAATTTTGAATCTTCAAATTTGTTTTAAATTGTCTGAGCATTATTTTATTCAGTTGAATTGTGGAATGCTGTCATCAATTCAAATGTTTGTAGTTTTCCAAAACATCAATGATCATTTCTCCAGAGGTCTCTGACATTAAACTCCTAAAATTAAATATATTCAAAATGATCAAGTTTTGTTTTTTCTGAAAATGTTTAAAGACAATGTGTAAGGTTTCAGGCTCAAACAAAATTGGAAATAAGGGAAACAAATAAAAGCCATATTTAATTTTCTAATTCATGATTTTTAATTTCATTAGCATGACAAAATGAAGGGGAAATATACCGAATATTTTTCCCCTTCCTTTAAGGTTAAACTTTATCTACATATGAAATTTTGTTTAAATCCTCACAAGATTATTCAAATTCTTGTATCCTGTAGGAACAGAATGTCAGATTCAACTTTTGTTTTTCTCTTTTCTTTTTCTTTTCCATTTTCATACATTTTTTTTTTCTTTGCTTGTTTTTGGTTTTTGATTAAGGTGGGGAATCACATTTGTAATTGTAAACAGAAATGCAAATGGCAGCATTCGTATATTGCTGATCAATCTTGTCTTCATTGAGACATAGTTGTTGGCTAATTCTAAAATGGGGCTCAAATTGAGATTGTGGATGGCATTTCACAGGTTTGTCTGTGTGACTTTTACTATTATCCTGAATGAAAATAGGATGAAATAAAAGAGGAAGAAAATGAATGAAATAACACAAATGAAACAAGAGAAGGAATTAAATGCTAAAATGCAGAAAATAAAATAAATGGAAGAATTTAATTTAATGAATTAAAAAAAAAAAACAAAAAAAAAACAGAGGATAAAATAAGGGGGAGATAATCAAAATAAAATGAATATAAAAAAGATTAAATAAGTCATTATGAATAAAATTATGAATATTAATAATTTTTTTAATGGAGAAATAATATTAGAAATGAAAAAAATTGAATGACAATTATTGAAAGAAAGAAAATGAGCTATAATGAATTAAAAAAAATGGAAAAGAAAAATAGCAAATAAAAAGAATGAAACATTAAAGGAATTAGTTAAATTGTAGAAAATAATTTGGAATAAAACTCAAATGAAATAAATTGTTAGATGAAGAATCTAACAGAAGAGGAAAAATATAACTTAATGGAAATTAATAAAAGGGAACAAACCAAATTCATGGGAACAGAATGAATTAAATTTTATTAATTAAATAAAATGAAAGAAAAGAAAAAAATCTAAGCTCATGGATAAAATGGAGTATACAAAGTGAATTATTTAAATGCAACACTTATTTTGATTAACTGCGTTACTTAGAATGATTACTTCAGTACTTATTTCATAATTTATTTAAATCAGATTAGTGTGTTACTTAACTGAAAGTTTTTCAAACTTTATAAAAGTGGGTGTTAACTATGCTGACTCTTGTGGTCCTGCCAAGGATTGAATTCAGCATCTTGACTGACAAATGTTTAGACTCCCACACAGCTTCATGGATGTGTTCTAAGCAGTGTCAGTCGCTTGTCTCTCTTCCTGCCAAACTGAATTGAACCTTTAGGCACAATTTAAATTTACTGAAATTTCTCCTCAGGGAACATTTTTTTAGTTGTCTGGTAAAGTACTGTCACTCAGTTTATTGAGCAAGATCCTGTTTTAACAGTGGATCAAAAGCTTTTAATTGAACATCAAAAGCTTGAAATGACATAAATTTATTATTATTTATCATGAATTTAAATTAATTTAAGTTTAATGTAAACAAATGCGAATTATTCATAGGATTTATTATGCAAATTTAGCTTACTATTAAAAGCAGGCGTTGATCTCCTTCGCTTGCCTCACTTCTTCCGATCAAGAAACAATATCCTGCTACACTTGCATCAAAATTCTGTCCTTAAATTGCCATGGATTTTGTGGCTTTCACACAAGTTTCTTTTTTACTGGAATTTTTATCATCTGAGGATGATAAAGATGCCATTGAATAATTCATCTGGGAAATATTTGCTGCAGTTTTTGTCTAAAATTAAACAAAAAAGTAAAATGTTTTATTAAATTTATCCTTGATTGATAAAAGGTTGTACAAATATAAAAACAGTATTAGTTTGCAATAAGTGACAGGTTTTTTTACTTTTTTTTTTCAAATACAACCTAATCAAGGCAATAAAGCCACTAAGATGCAAGGGGTTGTTGGGTGTGAAAGAATAATAAAACAGGAACATAGCTAAAGAGTGAGAACAGAAGAAGAGTAATGAGGAAGGCAGTAGATAGTGATTGATGTTGCATTTAAATTTTTGAAGATTAAAGTCAGCTGGAAAGCATGGAGCTAGAAGGGAGTTCCACAATTGAAAGTGCGAGAGAATAAACTGCTAGCATAGAACATACTCAACTCATACTCAGTGAACTCAATTGAATATTCATGTGACCTCGTTGCCATTCTGTATTTATATTCATAAAGGTCAGATACCATAATGAAGAGCTCATTTGAACAATTGTCATGAAAGTATTTATAGAAAAGGCAGGAGGAGGCAGCTTTATGGTGCAAAAGTGACTGAAGCTGAGACACAAGATCAGGACCAATAATTTTGCAGATTCTTCTTTGGATTTTATCAAGAATCTCTAGATAAATATCAGGACCATATGTGGCAGCAATATTCTAGGTATGTGCGAATAGTAGACTTATAGATATGTAAGATAGATTCTAGAGAGAAAAATTGTCTAGCATGACACAGTGTCATGTAGGAATAAAGTGTCACTGCTGACACTTGGATGTGAACACGGATTGCCAGAGAGCAAGCACAGTTGATCTCACCTTGAAATAATTAGATCGCGTGACGGGTTAAAGAAAATATATACAGTGTAACCCGGATATAAGAGAGTTGTCGGGACTGGAGAAGAAGTCTCTTATATCTGGGTTTGGTCTAATTTATATACATTAACACAGGCTCTAATTTGGGACCAGAGAAAATCTCTCTTATATCCGGGTAACACTGTACTGAAGTCCAATTATTCATTTTTGAACCAATGAAAGAGGTTACTGAGACAGCTTTGAAAACCTTATTTTTTAATTTAATTGAATTTCTGGAATGAGAAATTATTATACAGTGTAACCCGGATATAAGAGTGATGTCGGGACCGGTGAAGAAGTCTCTTATATAACGGTTTCTCTTATATCCGGGTTTGGTCTAATTTATATACATTAACACAGGCTCTAATTTGGGACCAGATAAAATCTCTCATATATCCGGGTTTCTCTTATATCTGGGTTTGGTCTAATTTATGTACATTAACACAGGCTCTAATTTGGGACCAGATAAAATCTCTCTTATATCCGGGCTTTTTTATATCCGGGTTACACTGTATATGGGAATTAGTGGTGTCTGACCGAGTGTTATTCGAAGGTGTAATGCATTTAAACAATACTCGGTCAGACACCATTAATTATTATTATTATTATTGTATCTGATTTAAAAAGTCTGTCCTAGAAGTGGTTATTACAAAACACAGTGAAACAACTTTCTTAGCAGCTGGCCTAGCAATTGATTCAGTTGGTTATTTGCAGCTAATTTGTTTAAATAAGGCACTGACAGTTTTTTACATCACGTGACAATAGTTGTAAGTAACATAATGCTTTAAAATACGTAATCAAATAATCGTTTCAAGTTCTATGAATATCGGTGTCTTATTTCAATAAGGAAGAATGGCTTAAACAAAGAAAGAGGAACCGTAATGAACTTTGAAAGAAAATGAACATGTTTTCTTTTAATTTTGGGGTTTTCTTAATGCAAGAATATATAAATTATTTAATTCTTATCATGTTCCAGGCTATGATTTGAATAGAATAAGAATTGGTGGGAGGGGGGAATGGAGGAGGAGGAGGAAAAAATTTGATACAAGGTCATTGCTTAAAATAAAGGAGAAAATGTCATTTGTAAAAAGAAGGTGAAAAAAAGAAAACATAAATCGGAAAGTGAAAGAAAAATAATTGAATGAAATGAAGGAAAAAAAATGAAGGTGAGAAGGAAGAAATATGGATTAAGGAATGAAATCGAGAATGAAGATGGGAATGAAAAATAAAGAATGAAATATAAAGTATATGAAAGAAAGCAAAACTAATAAAAAATGAAATAAGAAAGGAAAAAACATGAAAAAAAGAATGAGAGATTTCGGTGGTTTATAAAAAAAAAAAAAAGAGCAAAAAATTAAAAAAAAAAAATATCTTAAATGAAAACCCAAGAAAGAGAAAAGAAAAGAATAATGAAAAAAGAAATGAATAAGATAAAATCATATCAAGAAAGAAATTCAAGATCTTAATTGAATAAATATTAATCATTTAAAAATGTACAGGGAACAATCTGAAAGTCATGACTCCTATTTATATATATTATTCAGATTGCTGTCCTCATTTTTATTGTCATGTTCATGACGTTTTGGCCATTGTACACTCTGGCCTTCTTCAGGTGATTGGAATTTCAAACTGAACTTATTTCGTCTACCAGGGTAGATTGTTCTAGTTCCAAGTGCCATACCTCTTCCACAGTTCTCAGTTATCTCCTTTTAGTTATCTCCAAGTTTTTGTTCACCACTGCTGCAGCCAGGTATTGACCTCCATGGGTCAAGTCACTGGATCCAACCAATGCTTTTATCCACTGGGCCATGTGTCCTTGTGAACTCCAATTTAATTTCACAGAAACTACAGCAAACACAAGGAGCATAAGACCATTGGATAGAATAAGTTGTCTACTAATAAGTACTATATTCACACATGGTCACCATCATTGTCTGTGCTTTCTTTCTATGAGAGTAATGTCTTAATGTGTTTCCATGGGAGCGACAACAGATTCAGGCATCACCATGACAATGTTTTCAAATTTACAAATCTTGACAAGATATTTGAAATACTCTGAAAATACCACCCCCTATTTTATTATGATGACCCACACAATAAGATGCAGACATCAATGGTATGCTTTGTGATATTGGACAGCTTCGCTTGTCACTTTTGCTATGTCAAACGAAAGCTTGTTATCACTTCCAAAAATGCTTGTTATATTCAAGACTTCGTAGACATGGGTACTAGTAGTAATGCCTTCCAATAATATCTGCACTAGTAATACTAGTTCAAGTAGTAATCATCAAATAGTGTAATGATCAGAAGAGAATCATAATCTGTATAGTAGTAGACTAGAGAGAGTGAACGTGTAGCAATAGTGGATAGACAAGGAGAGTGAATAGTGAACATTGTGCTACTTCATATTTATTCACTTTTTTTTATGATCATGTGATCTACTTAATAATGGAATCGCCTGTGTTACTCTCTGCCAATCAAGTTTCAAACCACAGTGTTGGCAACAACACTTACTCTTATAGAACAGTATATCAGTAAAGATTGAACCTTTGCAATTATAAACCATAATTTATTTGCCTTGTTAAAAACACCAGCTGAGTGGTAATGTGACAAAAGTGTGTCTGACATAGGTACTACTTGGGTAACTGGTCTGCTTGTAAAAATAGGGAAAAAATGTTTTTGGAATAATTTTTTGGAGGACGGCATTTATTACTTTATTTCACCTATTTTTACAAGTAGATGAGTTACCCAAGCAGTTTGTTCATTTAGTGGCAAATCAAGTCCTTATGGGTCGTTTAATGCTAAAATTTAATTTTCTTGGGAGCATTAGTAATTTCTTTTACAGAAATGTAATTCTGGTAATATTTTTTTCCTTCCAGAAATGTATTAGTGGTAATTTCTTTACTATGAAAATATATTGCTCATATAATTACTATAAAATCTTTTAAACTTTCATAGTGTTTTGACCCCAGTTTGGGGGTTAACTCTTTGCCTATAGCTGGGTCTTTAACAGGTGCTACCACCTCAGGTCTGAGTGGACCTGAGAACAGCAGCAATTAACAGGCACCCAAGTAGTACCTATATCAGATATACATTTTTTTGATAAAATTCAAAGAATCGGCAATATTGCTGGCATATTGGCTTCAATAACTTTCCCATTTCTGTTTCTATAAATACTTACATGGTAATTGTTCAGATTAACTCTTTGCTATGGTACCTAGGCATTAAGTACAGTATGAGATTGGCAAGGCTATTGCTTAGCTGTTCTTTTATCAAGGCAAATAAATTATGGATTATATTTGCAAAGGTTCAATCTTCAGCGACAAACAACTGATGTTGACACAATGAAATAGTGAAAACTACTTTCAGGGAAATCCCTTCTATTTCAAATATTTCGTATTCAGAATAGGCAATTTCTTGTGATAGAACTGTATCTTTAAGTTTTTGCTGACTTCACCCTTTACTTTTTTATGCATTAAACAAAGTTTGTTTGAGAAAACTTCAATGTTTTCAGAAACCTTCAGAAGTAAGCGCAAAAATGAAATCATTAAACAACATTGGAAACTAATGCAATTAAAACCTGCTTGCCTGTTTCTTGTCACAATATTTGAATAAATATTACTGCAGCTTTCATTTATCCTTGAGATTTAAAATTACATACTTGCAAGAGTGAGCCTCAAATTATTGAAACAGGATTTACTAACTGTTGTTTCAATTGTCAAAGGAACAAGAAGAAAACTTAGATGAAAATAAAACTTTTACTACTTTCATATACAATATACATTCAGGACATTGGCAGTCATGACTCATGAGAGCTATCTGTCTTGTTTCTTTAATATTCGTCTTTATCCTGTCATTCATTTAGAGTTTTTAACAGACTTCTTCTGATGTTAGACCTTTGCATTTTGTGCTCATTTCTTTACCTGGTCTGTAGATTTGTGTTCCAGCAGATAATCTTATCTGAAAGGCAGATAATCTTATCTGAAAGGCAGATAGATACATTTATCTGAAAGGCAGATAGATACATTTATCTGAAAGGCAGATAGATACATTTATCTGAAAGGCAGATAGATACATTTATCTGAAAGGCAGATAATCTTATCTGAAAGGCAGATAGATTATCTTATCTGAAAGGCAGATAAATTATCTTATCTGAAAGGCAGATAGATTATCTTATCTGAAAGGCAGATAGATTATCTTATCTGAAAGGCAGATAGATTATCTTATCTGAAAGGCAGATAGATACATTTATCTGAAAGGCAGATAGATACATTTATCTGAAAGGCAGATAGATACATTTATCTGAAAGGCAGATAGATAATCTTATCTGAAAGGCAGATAGATACATTTATCTGAAAGGCAGATAGATACATTTATCTGAAAGGCAGATAGATACATTTGTCTGAAAGGCAGATAATCTTATCTGAAAGGCAGATAGATAATCTTATCTGAAAGGCAGATAGATACATTTATCTGAAAGGCAGATAGATAATCTTATCTGAAAGGCAGATAGATAATCTTATCTGAAAGGCAGATAGATTATCTTATCTGAAAGGCAGATAGATACATTTATCTGAAAGGCAGATAGATAATCTTATCTGAAAGACAGATAGATAATCTTATCTGAAAGGCAGATAGATACATTTATCTCAAAAGCAGATAGATAATCTTAACTGAAAGCTTTGAGACCAGTGACTTTTTGGAATTTGGATGCTATTTTTTGTTTTGGTATGGGGAGTACCAACACTATATACAAGGCAAACAAATTAATTGTCAGAGAATTGCAATGCCTCTGCAATTAAACTTGTAAATATTACATTGTTGGTCATCTTCAAGGTGCTGTATTCCATCAGGATGTTGGTGATCACGTCTCTCCACAATTTCTTGTTCTTTTCAGCTCTTAATAAAGGTTGTCCTTTTGTTATCTCTCTTAAACATTGGTCTGCCATCCATTTACTCAAATTCATTCTTTTTTCTATGTGCTGTGTCCCTTCAGGACATTGCTGATCATGGCTCTCCACAATTTCCTGTCCTTTTTAGCTCTTCATAAATGTTGTCTTTTTGTTATCTCTCCTAAACATTGACCTGCCATCCATTTACTCAAACTCATTCTTCTTTTTTCTATGTGCCATGTCCCTTCAGGGCATAGGTGATCATGGCTCTTCACAATTTCCTGTCCTTTGTACCTCTTAATATATTTTGTCTCTTTGTTATTTGTCCTAAATCTTGTTCCGCCATCCATTTACTTAACCTCGCTAGGTAGCTTATGTCTTGTTTTCCCATGTCCATCTTTCCTTCTGTGAGTATTAAATTTTCCAAGCCCTCTTTTCTCTTTATGTGCTCTAAAAATTGTCAACTATCTCTCCCTGATGTTAAGTATGAATTTCCTTTTCGTTTGCATTTTCTCTAAAACTTCATCATTACTCACATCCTTCTGTAGAACCACATTTCTGTTGCTTCGAGTTTCTTCTTCATATTTTCTGTTTCTCAATGCTTACTGGTTATAAAAAAATAAAATGAAATAAAATCAGGGATGTTGCAGAGTTTGAAAAATACTGAGAAAGCATTATTGAAAAGAAAAGACAATAAAAGGACAGGGTTAATTTTTCTTTTGTTTCTATTTTCTCTTAAACTTCATCATTGTTTGGTCCATGGTATTCTCAGCATTCTTTTATAAAACCATATTTCTGGTACTTCAAGTCTTATAGTGAACTACCGTAGAGGGCAAAGAGGCCCAAGGTTGCATGCATTTTTTTGCAGCGCTAGAATAAAACAACTTAACTCTAGCAAGAACAAAGATCTAAATGTACCTCATGTGTAAATTGTCCACAAAAGAAAGAAATGGCGACTTTATGGGTTAAATATTTAAAACAGATAGATCCCAGAGTCAGATACTATCTTGCATGATTATCTTTGCGCACATGTAAATTTGGGCTGTAAATGATACATAAGAACAGGGAGAATGAGGCAACAAGCAGAACGTTTTACTTCTGTGTTGAACAGGTTACACGGATTGTAGACAGTAGAGTGTTTGAGAGGAAACTGATTGCGGGCATTGTTTGCAAGGAAAGAAAGAAAAATGTTTAAAACTTTTTTCATATAAGTCACTTCTTCATATGTGAGGAGATTGTCCAGCATTCATTGCCATAAAGGAGGACAGATATTACATAACTGTTCAGTACTCTTTTCTTTGTTTCTGTTGCTTCAAGTCTCTTCTTTATGTGTGATGAAATTGTCCAGCATTCACTACCATATAGGCGGACTGATATTCCATAACAGTTCAGTACTATTTTCTTTGATTCTGTTGTTTCAAGTCTCTTCTTCATCTGTGAGGAGATTGTCCAGCATTCACTGCCATATAGAAGGACTGATATTTCATTACAATTCTGCACTCTTTTCTTTGTTTCTGACAACATTTTTCAGTTTCTTAATTCTTTGCTAAGCTTTTGGAATGCATCTTCAGCTATTCCAATGTGCCTTCAGATTTCAGTGTTATACTTTCCATCCTCTGTTAAAATACTTCCCAGATATTTAAATTTTTGTATTTGTTTGAGTTTGATATCTCCAATTTGTAATTTGCATGTTGGACAGTCCCCTTTTGCTAACATGCCTTCTGTATTCTTGTGATTGATGCTTAGTCCTTTCTTCTTGCTTTCCTTCACTACCTTCTGTATCTGTGTCTGCTATCAACACTCTATAATCTGCATATCTTATGCTGTTTAATTCACATTGTTAGGTTAGTCAACTGAATGGCATACCAACCCTTGTTGGGTTATTGTTAAAAACTGTAGAGGGAAAAATTGGCCTTGTAAAAATATCCACGATGAAAAGGGGAAGAAATAAAAAAAAGAGCCGATAAAATGTCAATCCAAAATGTTTATATTTCAGAAACTGTAATGGTCATTTACAAAGAATTGTAATTTTTTTTTTGCTTAGCCCAATCTCTTCTTTTGACGACAGTTTTCATACAATAGGGAATAGATGTGACATGGGACAAGAAGATTTTTTAAGGACTCTGACTCAGACTGTTGCACCTAGCTGCTACTCATAATATCATGCAAACTGCTTGGACTGACTACTTGATATTATTACTGTCTTATTTTTACCTTATGCAAAGATGTAATTGTAAACACAAATTGCATGCAAATATTTAACAGAAAAATGCTTAGATCAATTCTAAAGCACGTTACTTGAAGAGTATATAATTTCTAATAACTTAATAAGTACATGTTTAAAACCTGAAATTTTGATGATTAATAATTGGATATATGTTTTAAATGCTGTACAGTTTTTATTTTACCTCATAGGTTATAAGATGTCTTATTGACTACTCTCATTACTTTGGCTTGGACTGTTGCATCCATCTGCTACTCATACTATCACATGCACTTGCTACTTGATATATTGTTCTTTTATTTATACCAGGCACATAAATATAGTAGGAAACAAACGCATATACAAAAATACACACACACAAATACACACACATACACACACATATATATATATATATATATATATATATATATATCAGAAGAAGGCTCAGTTCAATTTTAAAGTGTATCACTTGAAGAGTATAAAATCTTTAGTAATTTTATAACTATACATGCTTAAATGCTGAAACTTTTCAGGTTAACAGTTTGATGTATGTTCTAATTTTTTTTTAATTAAATTCACCCCAAGCAAGGCAGTAAGAGGTACTAAGATACAAGGGATTACTGGGTGTGAAAGAATTAGAAAGCAGAACACATCATGAAGAAGTAGGAACAATAGAAGAGTAATCAGGAAGGCAGTAGATGGCAATTTACATTGCATTCGAATTTGGAAGATTAAAGTTGGCTGGAAAGCATGGAGTTGGAAGGGAGTTCCACAAACAAGAAGTGTGAGAAAAACTGTTAGCATAAAACTTATGGTTATATCTAGTAAATTCAGTTGTAAATTGATGAGACTTTGCTGCCAATCTAGTACTGCACTTAAATTCATAAAGTCTAGGTACCATAGTGAAGAACAATAATTATTCTGATATATACACAGAAATGTGGCACAAGGCCAAAATGGGGATCATGGGAAAAGGATGGTTTTGTTCTGTCTTAATGATAACTTAGCTAGCCACAAACACTGAACCAAATATACCACCATATTCCTGACACCAAAATAATGGATTCTTACTCACCTTTCTTATTACATTCACCATAATACCTCATTTTCTCTATGAAAGTCCTAACTAATCTTCTTATGTACAATTCATTGTCTATGGTAGGAGGGGAATAAAAAAACAATTTAAAAAATAACCCCAATGTGTATTTACCATAATGAAGATTGCAACTTTACAGTGGTAGGAAAGTGGCTGAAGCTGAGACACCGGATCAAGACCAATAATATTGCTGATTCTCCTTAGGATTTTAATCAAGAATCTTTAAATGAATAGCAGGAGCACAGGACCAAATGTAGCAACAACATTCTAAGCATGAGTGAATGGTAAGAATGTAAGATAGATTCTGGAGAGAAAAATTGTCTAGCACAACCAACTTTCTTAACAACTAACTTGGCAAAGAATTCAATGTGGTATTTCCAATTCATTTTGGCTGTGAATATTAACCTGAGATGGCACAACAAGTTAGCATCAACTATATTGATAGGCAGTGGTCCCTTAGGTGATTGTGTAATTTTTATCTTTCTCTATAAATTAAATTTTACTGCATGTTTATATGCAGGGATATCTTACATTATTATTCATTTTCAATTAAAGTCATTTTCATTTTATCTAAAACTGATTAATTCATAGAATATATTCCCACAATATGTCTGATTTGTTCATTTTACAAAATTTTAATATATACAGATTTTTAAAGTTTTTCTTTACAAACACTATCAAACCTATAATTAATACCAGTTTTTTTTATAACCCAATAATAAGTTTAAGTTCAAATTTTAATAAGCCTATAATTAATAGCAATTTTTTTTTCAACGTCTATAATTACAGCTAGAATTTTTTTAAACAAACAATGGCAGATTTTTTTTTATAAACCTATACTAAAATTTAAAACTGGTATTTCCTTTCTCGGATATGGAAACCCCTAACAGTAACAAAAAACAGGCTTCTAGACATCATTGACTTTAAACATATCCCTGATTTTATATATATATATATATATAAAAGGAAGAGGTTAAAGTAGTTCCAACGAGAGAAAAGTTGTATATTAAAAAGAAGAGAGAAACTGCAAATGTTTTTGGTTGTAACATGGATTTCTTAAAAAAAAATATTATGCTTACACATGTTTCTGGCAATATTATGCTTACACATCATCAGGCAAAGGATGGAGATTTCCACATATTAAAAAAAATGTTGTTTGATGTTAAATATTCTCGATATGAAAACATTCTCTTTTTTGTGTGTTAGTTACCCAAATGTCTTTCTTGAACTGGCGCATATATATATATATATATATATATATAGTGACCTATATATATATATATATATATATATATATAGTGGGGGCTGGTGACCCACATTCAACTTTCAATTGATACTGTTCCATTTATGGTTGAGATATTGATTTGAAACTCCAAATATGTTACTAAAAATAGACTGTTGTGAAAACATTTTGTTGAATTATTCTAAAGGTAATTTTGAATATTGTGAATACTCCTTTTGTTTTATAATTGATGACTTCAGCATATTATTTTGTTTTTAATAATTTCACCACAAGCAAGGCAATAAGGCCCCTAAGACACAATGGATTACTGAGTATGAGAGAATATGAAAAAAAAGGAAAAATATTTTTAAGGAGTGAGAACAATAAAAGAACAAGAATTATGAAGACAATACATAATGATAGACACTGCATTTAAATTTTTGAAGATCAAAGTTAATTAGGAGGCAAGAAGGTAGAGGAAAGTTCGAAAAGTGAGAAGTGTGAGAAAAGAAACTGTTAACATAGAACTTATGGTTACATGTAGATTGTTTAGTTCCACATGTCATGCCTCTTCCAGATGTCTCATACACAGATGACCTCAAGGACGCATGACCCAGTTAGATCCATACCAGGCCACAGCAGTGGTGAACCAAAAACTTGGAGAGTTGAGTTAAAGGGAAATAACTGAGACATCTGGAAGAGGCATGACATGTGGAACTAGAACAATCTAACCCAGTGGATGAAATAAAGGGTTTGGTTCAAAATTCCAATCATCTGAAGAAAATCAGAGCGTACAATGGCTGAAACATATATTCATGCAAAGCATATCTTGGGCAAGTAGAACTGGCAGTGATTATCTCTCCCCAGGTTAAACTGAAGCCTTGTTTACCAACAAGTAGAAACTCTCTGTCTTTTCTGTTGATCACTGAACTTAAGCACCATCAAGGCTGGTCAGTATCTACATGGGCGACCTCTTTGTAATAACAGATGCTGTAAGCTTGGGTGTGCAGTTGGTCTGACAGAGAATGGTTTGGAATTTTTAATTGGAGAACCAAATTCCTATTCCCATTTGGTTCATTACATTCACTTATGTGCAAATACTCTTGGGAAAGTATAAATCCTCCTCTTCTCCCCCAAGCTATGGGTTAATTAGTAAAACTTGTGTCAGTAAACCATTGTTATCTCAAAATAAAAAAATAAAAATTCTTAAAATCTAAAAATATTTCCTGGTTTTAAATAATCTGCAAAAGGTTTATAAGCCGTAGAAAACAAATCAATCAAACAAATATTTTGTTTGTATAGAAATTGTGATATGCTATGCAAAACAAATATGCCAGATATGGACCTGTAAAAAGAAAATGGAGTGTCAAAAGACAGTTTTTCCCATGATGCTGCTTTTTTAACGACCTTCAATATTTGGCAATAGTTATTCTTTTAAGAAATGATTATTAGAATTGCGATAAAACCTAAACATATGATGAAAGTGAATTTATACATTTTCTTTGTTTTCTTTGTTTAATAAACACTATTAAATTGTTTATTTAGACTATTTATTTATTAGTTTTTAGAATGTTGTAAATATAGAATTATTCTGGAAAATAAACAATCTAGAAATATTTCCTGGCTTTAAATAATCTATAAAAGGTTGATAAGCCGCAGACAATGAAACAAGCAAACACATATTTTGTTTTGTATAGAAATTGTGATTATCCTATACAGAGCAAATGTGACAAACATGGACCTACATGCTTGTAAAAAAAAAAAAGAACAGTTTTTCCCATGATGCCGTTTTTTTTTACTACCTTCACTATTTGGCAATGTTTATTCTTTTAAAAAACAAGGAGAATTGACAAGAAAAATAATAAACACTGTTTATTTGATTGTTTATTTTAGACTATTTATTTATTAGATAGTTTATTAGAATGGTTGACAAAACATCAACTAATTGCCAGTCAATTCAAACTTTATAAAATGGTAAATAATAAAGATTTGTTTATACAGTAGTTAGTTGACATATTTTAATAATTTACTAAATGTCTATATTTCTGAGATGGGGTATTATGTACATTATTTACATTATTCAAACTATTGTCATCTTTGTCACCATATTTATTACAACATTTTGGCTGTTGTATGCTCTGGCCTTCTTCAGGTGGTTGGGATGTTGAACTGAACCCTTTATTTCGCTCGCTGAAGTAGACTGTTCTAGTTCCACGTGTCATGTCTAATGGATGTCAGTTATCAGTTATCTCCTGTTAATTCACCTCTGAAACTTTTCCACTGCCTTAACCGGGTATTGAACTCACACTCTTTGGGTTCTGTCACTGGATCTAACCAACGCCTTTATCCACTGTGCCATGTGTCCTTGAGTCTACCCCAGTGAGCGAAATAAAGGGTTCAGTTCGACATTTCAACCACCTGAAGAAGGCTGGAGCGTACAGCAGCTGAAACATAATAAATATGGTGACAAAGATGAGGACAATAGTCCGAATAATGTAAATAATTTAGTAAATGTTTATAAATTTATGAATAAACAATTTTCATATTTATTTCTTTATGAAATGATTGCATAAGTTCTAATTGTTTTTAGAATGTTGTAAATATAAAATTATTCTTGAAAATAATCTAATAAATAAAAAATGTATAAATTGACTTTCAAGGTTGGAAGTTTCATAAGATTGCATCCTGGGTCATGACATATTTGGTCAGTGTAGGTGGTTGCTGGATGAATAATCCACAACTCTCTACCTATAACAACAAATGACTATGTATCCACAAACCGCATTGTCAATTCGGATATGACAAAATGGAAAAATAAGGACTTTCTTCTTTATGTGTCGTCTCCCCTCAGGATAGAGGTAATCATGGCTCTCCATTTATGCCCTTCATAGCTTTTAACAGATTTTCTCTTTTTGTTGTGTCTCCTAAATCTTGATCTGTCATCCATTTACTCAGTCTCACTAAGTAGGGTATGCATTGTTTTCCTGTCCCTCTTACCTTTAATCTATCCTGTGAATATCCAAGTCTTCTTTACTCATTATGTACACTAGAAATTTCAACTGCCACTTTCTGTTGTTAAGTATAAGTTTCCTTTTTGTTTCCATTTTCTCTAAAATCATTGCTCAGATATACGGTCCATGGTATCCTCAGCATCCTTCTGTAGAAGCATATGTTTACTGCTTCAAGTCTCTTCTTCATCTTTGAAGAATTTGTCCAGCCTTCACTGTCATATAGGAGGACTGATATCACATAACTTAGTACTCTTTGATTCTAATTGTTGTATCCTTAAAGAAGGTTGTAAACAGACAATGGTGGAAATCGAGAGAAAGGAACAGCAACACAGGTGTAGATAAAAGAGAGAGAGGTTTATTCTAAAAGAGAATACACTATTGGAAGACAGGGAATTGGTTAGCAAGCTAGTAATTCCTGAAGCAAGTCTGCAGGTATATCCTATGCTCACTATATATATCTACCAATACAGTCAGTGCACATGAGTGATATGGAGTATGGGACATCTCGTTACAACACTAATGAAATTGGTACTTTGCTTAACTTTTGGAATGCGTCTTTCACTATCCAAGTGCACCTTTGGATTTCACTGTTGCACTTTCCATAAAACACTTACCAAGCATTGTTTGCAAGGAAAGAAACAAAAAAAAGTTTTAAGTCTTTTCAGCTACAATTCTCTTTTTCATTCTTTAAGAGATTGGCCAGCATTCATTGTCATATAGGAAGACTGATATTTTAGTTCAGTACTCTTTTCTTCGTTTCTGACAACATTTTTCAGTTTCTTAATTGTTTGCTTAGCTTTAGCATCTTTTGTTATCCCAATGTGCCTTCAGATTTCACTTTCACACTTTCCATCTTCTGTTATAATACTTACCAGATATTTAAATTTTTGTACTTCTTTCATTTTGACATTCCCAATTTACAATTTGTGTTTTCAGCTTTTCCTGTTGCTAACAACCATGCGTTCTGTCTTCTTGCAACTGATGCTTAGTCCTGTCTTCGTGCAACTGATGCTTAGTCCTGTCTTCTTGCAACTGATGCTTAGTCCTGTCTTCTTGCAACTGATGCTTAGTCCTGTCTTCTTGCAACTGATGCTTAGTCCTGTCTTCGTGCAACTGATGCTTAGTCCTGTCTTCTTACAACTGATGCTTAGTCCTGTCTTCTTGCAACTGATGCTTAGTCCTGTCTTCGTGCAACTGATGCTTAGTCCTGTCTTCTTGCAACTGATGCTTAGTCCTGTCTCCTTGCAACTGATGCTTAGTCCTGTCTTCTTGCAACTGATGCTTAGTCCTGTCTCCTTGCAACTGATGCTTAGTCCTGTCTCCTTGCAACTGATGCTTAGTCCTGTCTTCGTGCAACTGATGCTTAGTCCTGTCTTCTTGCTTTCCTTTACTACTTTCTGTAGTTTCCTTTCTGTGTCTGTTGCAACATTGTGTCATCTGCTTATCTTATGTTGCTAAGTTTGTGGCCGCCAATAATGAATCATATTAGGACTTCTAATTATCTCAGAATCACTTCGCTGTATAGGCTGAATAAGTCCAATGAGAAGATACATCCTTGTCTTCTGCTCAAAGTGGATGATGATGCTGTTTTTGTGGCTGGTGTCTGGAAAGATAAATTCAACTGCACGTGGCTTTTAGAAATTCTGACTTGAAGGAAATAATTGTTAATATTGAAATACTTTATTATAACAGGTTCAAGGGAGATAATTAGGAAATTCATTTAAAATGAATACTTTAATTAAAAAATTATTTTTACAAATTTGCACTTGAAAGCTCACCCTGCTGTATAGTCATTAAAATGATTCTAATGAGTTTGAATGGATAATTACAAATAATTATGAATAATTTACACTGTTGACAAACATTTGGAAAATTGCACTAAATCTCAAAACATGACCTTTTCTTCTTTTACATCCTCTCAGGACATGTATGGTTATGGTTCTCCACAACTTCCTATTCTTGTTACTCTTACTAACATTTGACTCCTTGCCATCCCATTTTTGTACCAGTTCTACCGTCTGTTTAAACAAATCCATAAAGTACATTACTCACTGTTTCCTCTTCCTTCAACATGCCCTGTAAGTGTTAAATTCACTAGGCTGCCTTTCTTCATTATGTTCCCTAGATTTTCACTTGTCTCTTTTTGATTGTAAGTTTTCTTGTAGTTTCTGTTTGCCATAAAACTCACATGCTCTTCCCATGGAAATTCTCAGCATTTGTTGAAAGAATCATATCTCTGTCACTTCAAGTCTCTTCATTTGTGTCGACATTGTCCAACATTAACTGCATTTAGGAGATTAGATATTACATAACAGTTCAGTACTCTTTTCTTTGTTTCTAACAACATTTTCCTATCTCTTAATACTTTGATAAGTTTATGAAAGGCATGATGAAATTGTCCAGCATTCACTGCCATATAGAAGATTAGATATTACATAGCATTTCAGCACTCTTTTCTTTGTTTCTAACGACATTTTCCTATCTCTTAATACTTTGCTTAGTTTATGAAAGGCATGAGGAGATTGTCCAGCATTCACTGTCATATAGGAGATTAGATATTACATAGCAGTTCAGCAGTCTTTTCTTTGTTTCTAATGACATTTTCCTATCTCTTCATACTTTGCTTAGTTTATGAAAGGCATGAGTAGATTGTCCAGCATTCACTGCCATATAGAAGATTAGCTATTACATAGCAGTTCAGCACTATTTTCTTTGTTTCTAACGACATTTTCCTATCTCTTAATACTTTGCTTAGTTTAGGAAAGGCATGAAGAGATTGTCCAGCATTCATTGCCATATAGGAGATTAAATATTACATCGCAGTTCAGCACTCTTTTCTTTGTTTCTAACGACATTTTCCTATCTCTTAATACTTTGATTAGTTTATGAAAGACATCTTTCACCATTCCAGTGTAGCTTCATATTTATGTCGCACATATTTTTTTGTCTGCTGCTCCAATATGCAGATTTCTGCATTTTCTTGACTTTAATATCTCAAACATGTTGCTCACACCATTGGTTGTCTTTTTTTCCTCTGGTTAATAGTCCTTTCTCTTTGCATTATGAGATTTTTGTTTTACTAATTTTAACTCTGTGTTTGTCAACTCAGATTTCCAAAAGTCTATAACTCCCCAGGGTGTTTACAAACCCAAATACAAAATGCTTATAATGTTACAATTATGCAAACTATTGTCGTATTGGTGTAAAAAGTAACATAACAGGTAATCTCCGTTACAATATACATTAAATCAAAACTTGAACTGAAGAATTTAATTATTGACTGAAATTAAAATTATAATAAATTTTTTTGCATAAATTATAATAATTTTTTTTGCATAAATTATAATAAATTTTTTTGCATAAACATAGGTTGTAAATGGTTGGTGAAACACACCAATACAATAATAGAAAATGTTTTATGCTTCAAAAATAGCCACAATATATTTTCATGAATAGAAAGATATTACATTAGCTATAATCATAATTACAGGACTGAAAGCAGAATTTTATATATATATATATATATATATATATATATATATATATATATATATATATATAGGGTTTTGATCCTAGCTAGAGGTAACTGGACATCTAGCCACACTGATGAGCTATGAGAAATCTAAATGAAATAATAAAAAAATAAAAAAAATGAAAGAATATTAATCTACAACCCAGTGTGTCGGAAGATTTTAATTTT
>OZ010596.1:49311994-49329494 GCA_963932145.1 Acanthosepion lycidas | reverse complement strand
TCCAGATATCACCCTTGCAACTTTTACTTCTGCAAAAATCAAATCCCACTTGAAAAGAAAAAGTGTCAAGAAAATCCAAGAGAACATGCAAGGCAGCTGTTTAATATGTTAAAAAAAGGACTTCTAAGAATGCTTCCATCAATGGAAACAATATGAGCTAAATTGTTAAAGTGTGTGGCTTCAGAAGGGAACTAATTTGAAGGAGATTAAATGCTGAATTGATATGTGCTGTAGTTTTAATTTTATGTCACCGATCCTGATACTATTTGATCAAACCTTCTCTGTGTGTGTGTGTGTGTGTGTGATCTTTTATTTGTTTTATTCTTGACCTCATTTTTTCAACTGATGTGAAGTGGAACAACTACATCAAACCAATAGCTGCATTTACTGCAAAGAAAGTTGGGTCAATGTTACATATCTGCTCTGGTGCTCCTGCTGTACATCTTGAGATTCTTGACAAAATCCAAAGAAGGATCTGTAATGTTATTGATCCTGATCTGGCATCTTGACTTCAGTCACATTTCCACCAATGTGATGTGGCTTCTCTCTATCTTTTCTAGAAATCTTTGCATGACAACTGTTCTGACAAAGTTTTTTTTTCTATGGTGCCTGGAATACATGAATTTAAACATGCTACTAGATTGGCATCTAGGTCCCACTGTTTTGCTGTTGAAATATCTAAATGCAATTGCCACTTCTACTCCAACAGTTTCTTTTCTCACTCTTCCCACCTGTTGAATTCCCTTCTGATTTCTTGCTTCCCAGATAACTACAATCTTCAAAAATTTAAATGTCAATTGCCATCTTCTGTCTTGTTGAATTCCATTCATCTTTTGTCCTTTCCTCAATACTGTCTATACTCATTCTCTTCTCTCACTTTCATTCCCTGTAATTCCCTGAGTACCAGTGGCATTCCCACCTTGCTTGGGGTGAAATGATTAAAAAAGACTCTCATTGCATTTCCTCCATTCCTTTATTAATTTCTCTTTCACTGTCTTTGTCTTCAATTTGCTTTTCTTCTTCTTCTTCCATTTCTCCCTTTTCTCTTTGAATTCTTTTTCATTATTTTTCACTCTCCTTTTTTCTTTTTCATTTCTTCTTCCTTTTTCTCACTTGTCTTTGTTTTCCTTTCTTTTCTTTTTTCTTTTTATTTCATTCTTATTCCTCTCTGTTATGGTAATTTACCCATGCATGCATGGGCTCTCCCAGCTATAAATAGGAGCAGGTACTGCCTTTTGGAGAGGGAAATTTCCAGCAGTCATTTCCAAAAGTCAGACCGAACATTCTTGCTGTAACACTCTTATTTGTATATGTTTGTATTACTGTTTCCGTTAATATATTTGTTTAACTCAATTCCTCTCTTGTGCCTTTAACTCTGGCCCTAACAAGGCCACAACACTCTCCTTTCCTTCTCACTCTCAATTTGGGGCTTATTGCTACCTCACATTGAAACACCAGTTCCCGGACAATCACCAAAGTTTAGCAACATCGATCCTTGAGAGGTGGCCGCTTGTGAATACTGTAAGATGGGATGTGTGGGTGGTGTAATGGGTAATAGTTAAAAATTGAAAATTGCAGAGCCAAGTTCCAATTCCTGTTGGATTCATTATATTCACTTACATCCAAAATACCCTTGGGTAAAGTATAAATCCAATTCTTCTCCCCCAGCTATGGGTTAATTAGAAAGATTTTTATCACTAAACCATTATTATCTCAAAAAATAGGTCTTATGCTCTAAAAATGTTTTATGGCTTGAAATAACCTGTAAAAGGTGGATAAACTGTAGAAAATGAATCAATCAAGTGAAATCAATCTCAATTTCTTTCAGTTCTCTTTTTTTTCTTTTCCTACCTCATATTCAACATCAGTCATTCAACTGTTGAACTCTCAATACAATATAATAATTCTGCTTGTTTCTTAGTAAGTTTGCAAATGTATTACAGCCTGCCATTCTTCTTCTCCTTCAGAATGTTGGCAATCATGAGCCTCCACAAAGCAAGTGGTATAATGGTAAAGAAACAAAGCAAAGAAAGTGGGACAATAATAAATAAAGAAAGAAAAACAGATAGTATAATGGTAAAGAAAGAAGCAACTAAAAAGTGGTACAATGGTAAAGAAAGAAAAGAAAGCGGTATAATGGTAAAGAAAGAAGCAAAGAAAAACAAGCGGTATAATGGTAAAGAAAGAAGCAAAGAAAAACAAGCGGTATAATGGTAAAGAAAGAAGCAAAGAAAAACAAGCGGTATAATGGTAAAGAAAGAAGCAAAGAAAAACAAGCGGTATAATGGTCAAGAAAGAAGCAAAGAAAAACAAGCGGCGGTATAATGGTAAAGAAAGAAGCAAAGAAAAACAAGCGGTATAATGGTAAAGAAAGAAGCAAAAAAAAACAAGCGGTATAATGGTAAAGAAAGAAGCAAAGAAAAACATGCCGTATAATGGTAAAGAAAGAAGCAAAGAAAAACAAGCGGTATAATGGTAAAGAAAGAAGCAAAAAAAAACAAGCGGTATAATGGTAAAGAAAGAAGCAAAGAAAAACAAGTGGTATAATGGTCAAGAAAGAAGCAAAGAAAAACATGCGGTATAATGGTAAAGAAAGAAGCAAAGAAAAACAAGCGGTATAATGGTAAAGAAAGAAGCAAAGAAAAACAAGCGGTATAATGGTAAAGAAAGAAGCAAAGAAAAACAAGCGGTATAATGGTAAAGAAAGAAGCAAAGAAAAACAAGCGGTATAATGGTAAAGAAAGAAGCAAAGAAAAACAAGCGGTATAATGGTCAAGAAAGAAGCAAAGAAAAACAAGGGGTATAATGGTCAAGAAAGAAGCAAAGAAAAACAAGCGGTATAATGGTAAAGAAAGAAGCAAAGAAAAACAAGCGGTATAATGGTAAAGAAAGAAGCAACTAAAAAGTGGTACAATGGTAAAGAAAGAAAAGAAAGCGGTATAATGGTAAAGAAAGAAGCAAAGAAAAACAAGCGGTATAATGGTCAAGAAAGAAGCAAAGAAAAACAAGCGGTATAATGGTAAAGAAAGAAGCAAAGAAAAACAAGTGGTATAATGGTCAAGAAAGAAGCAAAGAAAAACATGCGGTATAATGGTAAAGAAAGAAGCAAAGAAAAACAAGCGGTATAATGGTAAAGAAAGAAGCAAAGAAAAACAAGCGGTATAATGGTAAAGAAAGAAGCAAAGAAAAACAAGCGGTATAATGGTAAAGAAAGAAGCAAAGAAAAACAAGGGGTATAATGGTCAAGAAAGAAGCAAAGAAAAACAAGCGGTATAATGGTAAAGAAAGAAGCAAAGAAAAACAAGCGGTATAATGGTAAAGAAAGAAGCAAAGAAAAACAAGCGGTATAATGGTAAAGAAAGAAGCAAAGAAAAACAAGCGGTATAATGGTAAAGAAAGAAGCAAAGAAAAACAAGCGGTATAATGGTAAAGAAAGAAGCAAAGAAAAACAAGCGGTATAATGGTAAAGAAAGAAGCAAAGAAAAACAAGCGGTATAATGGTAAAGAAAGAAGCAAAGAAAAACAAGCGGTATAATGGTAAAGAAAGAAGCAAAGAAAAACAAGCGGTATAATGGTCAAGAAAGAAGCAAAGAAAAACATGCGGTATAATGGTAAAGAAAGAAGCAAAGAAAAACAAGCGGTATAATGGTAAAGAAAGAAGCAAAGAAAAACAAGCGGTATAATGGTCAAGAAAGAAGCAAAGAAAAACAAGCGGTATAATGGTAAAGAAAGAAGCAAAGAAAAACAAGCGGTATAATGGTAAAGAAAGAAGCAAAGAAAAACAAGCGGTATAATGGTCAAGAAAGAAGCAAAGAAAAACAAGCGGTATAATGGTAAAGAAAGAAGCAAAGAAAAACAAGCGGTATAATGGTAAAGAAAGAAGCAAAGAAAAACAAGCGGCGGTATAATGGTAAAGAAAGAAGCAATGAAAAACAAGTGGTACCATGGTATAAAAAAAGAGCAAGTGGTACAATCGTAAAGAAGAACATCCAAGCATAGCAAGTGGTCCAATGGTAAAAAAGATAGAAAATAAGTGGTACAAGAGTAAGAAGAAAATGAAGGAAAGAGGCAGCAATAACGCTCTCACATATTTAATGTCTGCTTCAGTGAAATGAAAACACTAATCAATTTTAAATCTTCTCATTGTACCGTCTTCTTTAAATAATGACCTGCCTTCATACTTATGATTGCTAAAGACAGAAGAAAAATATAAATCAGACACTGTTTGGTCTTAGAGAAAAGAAAGCATGTATCATAAGAAAGAAAGGAATGATAGAGCAGGTAATAATGCTCTCATGTCTTTAATGTCTGCTTCAGTGAAATGGAAAACCTTATTAATTTTGCTCCTCTTCATTTGTACCCTCTTAGTTCTTTAAATGATGAATTGTGTTCACAATTATGATTGTTATTGCAATATTTTGTTGAATTTGTTAAACTCAAATATTTAACAATGTAATAGGAGAATGTCCATGGATATTTTATATTTGTGGAACTCAAAAGGAGCTTATTCAATAATTAGCTTAAGAATTATGATTCATCAGAAAATTCAAATCGGAAAACTGTTTAATGTCCAGGGATACTGCTCGTTAATATAATAAGGGCTGAGAATATTCCAGTGCTACATAATGCAACAAAATAAAGAAGAGTCTATATTTTAAAAAATAACAAAAAAAATTAAGAAAACTCTTTTTTGCATATACACTAGGGAAATATCTTTCAGTAAGGAGCAAGGGGAGATAATGGAGTATAGAGTGTAATGAAACTATGGATGTGGGAGGTGGTGTATACATATAACCCTGTAGTATGTATATGTCATCCAATAAGAAAAAGAAAATAATTTTTTTTAAAAAACTCATCTGTACTAAAAGAAAAAAAGAAGAGAAAAAAATTATTTTTTCAAAAGTGTGTGAAAGCTCCCAAATGTAGCATAACAAAAGAAGAATGCTAAAAACAGAAAACATGAAGAAACCAAAAAAAAAAAAAAAATGACTCAAATAAAACAATCAACTAAATAGACAAAAAAAAAAAAAAAAACATACTTTAACAACAATAAATTTGGTGAGGTGTCAGGCTTCTAAGATGATAGAGTTTTGGCCTGAGCAACCGTTGTGAAATGTTCGATGAAATAGCATAGATAATTTGTCTCCCTTAATCAGATGAAGGCTTCGTTTTTCTTTTCCCTGGATGTAAATAAAATAAGGAAAAATAGCTGACAACATTGGAAACAAAGAAAAACAGGTAATAAAATAAGGTGATATACACGATTGTTTTAAAAGCCCACCTTAGTTGTAATTGCTATAATAAGCTTTGGCAATTTCATTATTTCTCTGTAAGTGAAATTCATATTGTCTGACACATAATGCTAAAAACGATCAGCATACAAAGAATAGTCTGTGGTCTGATCGAATGAGTTAGAGGAGGAGGACATTTTTGGTGTTGGACTCAAGTTGGTGTAGAAAAGTTAGAAAAGAAAGACAAAATTCTTTTGTGAAAAGTGCACTGAAAAAAAAATAGATATAGAAACGGATAAAATGAAGGCTGGTTAAAACTAGACATTTTTTCATGTGTTTTTTTTTTTTCATTTATTTGATTTGCATTTTTTTTTTTTTCATCTATGATATTTTTCTCAAAGCTACACTTTCTGGCAGAAAAAAAAAATGTAAACACACTTTTCATGAAGTGTTGAGATGAACATTCGTATCATGATATTTTTTAATCTGTTCAGAGAATAAAAACACTATTTCACCTCATAACTTTCGACAGCACACACACACACACACACACACACACACATATATATATATATATATATATATATATATAGGATTAATATGAGTAAAAGTTTGTCACTTAGCTGATTGATATTATCTTCAGCATCCCGACTCCAGAGTTTCATAGGCAGATCTTTCCATCCACTCTTCAGGGAGAATCAGCAATTTATATTTTTACATCTAGATATATAGTTATACACAGTCTGTCTGTGATAAAATATACATTTTAAGGTATGCTATTTTTGGGGGTAAAAGTGGTCAATATCCTGGATAGATCATATATAAATATAGAAGTAGACACTGAGGTCAACACCAACTGGTGACAGTCTTTTTCATGCTTGAACACAATCATCAGGCCATGTGTATTGTGTTTTTGCTCAACTATTTATATATGCTAGTCAATGGTACAGTATTGGTAGTAAGGTCTACTGTATTAACCTATTGTTATTGGGTATGTGGTAATGGTTATATTTCAAATTATTCTCAAGGCTATTGATCTAGTGTTGCTGACAAAACTAACCTGGCTGTTTGTCTTAAGAACCTCCAATTGGTTGTAAACTGGGGCAGGAATTGGCTGGTTAACTTTAATGCCTCAAAAACAAAACAGTTCTCTATTACTCACCATAGAGAACCATCCCTGCTCCCCATTAGAATATCTGATGCTCAACTTCTCGAGAGCACCTCTTTACGACTGCTCGGTCTCACATTGTCTGCTGACCTGAGATGGAACAAATACATTGAGTCAATAGCTTCATCCACCCAGGAAATTTTTCTTGCTGGGGTTGATCGTTCAAATCTACAAATCAACCATTCGCCCTTGCATGGAGTATTGCTGCCATATATGGTCTGGAGCCCCTTCTGTTTGTCTCAAGGTTCTTGATAAAATCCAGAGATGGATATGCAATTTAATTGGCCCTGATCTGGCATCTCATCTGCAGTTTCTCTCTCACAGAAATGCTGTTGCCTCTTTCTTTCTTTTTTACAAATACTTTTATGGTAACTGCTCAAATGAGCTGCTTTCACTGGTTCCCAGACTTCATGAATTTAAGCATTCAACTAGGCTGGCACCTCGCTCTCACCCTTTCACAGTCAGAACTGTTAAATGTAGCTGTCTCTTCTACTCCAATAGCTTCATGTCTCGCACCTCTCGCTTGTGGAACTCCCTCCCCTTTTCCTATTTCCCTGATAGCTATAATCTCCAACTATTCAAATGTAATGTCAATCAACGTCTCCAGATGCCTTGATCTATACCCTATCCTTCTCTTCATCCTTTCCTCTATCACTCCTATTTGCTCTCGCTCCAACTCTCTGTAACCCCTTGCATGCTAGTGGCTTACCGCCTTGTTTGGGGTGAAACGCTTTCAAAAAAGAAATGATCCTGTGTCCGAATGCCATTATTTGTAGCTATTTTATCATGTTATTTCTTAACCATTAAAGACACTATTTCACCTCATAACTTTAGACACCACACACACTCACATTATATATATATATATATATATATATATATATATATATATATAATTATTTATTTTAAAAAAATTTATAACATAAATATGTTATAAAATCACTACAAAAATAGTCATTTTGTTTCAACACCCTTGGTGTCTTATTATGGACTTGATAAGACACCGAGGGTGTTGAAACAAAATGACTATTTTTGTAGTGATTTTATAACATATTTATGTTATAATTTTTTTTTAAATAAATAATTATATCTGCTCTACTTTGTATTGAGCACTCTTTTAAGAATAGTAATTGTTGGTTATTGGAATTCATTCCATATACACCAATCATATACTTGTATATATATATATATATATATATATATATATATATATATATATATATATTTATAGTAAAGGTAATAAGTCCGTTGGTATATAATCCAAGTGGATCCTAGTAATATAAAATATTAAAACTGATCCACAAAAAAAGCTCAATGTATTTATTATTACAGAGCAATATAATTAATAAACAATAAAATCCAAAATTTCAGCAGACAAAGATATTGGTTGTCTGTCTTATCAATCCTGGTGTGGACTGAGGTCATGTTGATACAGTTGTGAGGAGGTGCTAAATAGACACAAACTCATTCCACACCTGGGGTTGATAAGAAGGACAAATAATTTCTTCACCTGCTGAAATAGCCTATTCTCCATATAAGGTAATTTTGGATTTTATTGTTTATTATTAATATATATATATATATATATATATATATATATGGGGCACAGTGGAGTAATGGATAGCGGGTTGGATTGAGAAATCGGAGAGACGAGTTTGAATTCCAGTTGAATCCAGTTACATTCACTTACGTGATAATAATCTTGGGAAAGGTGTGAATCCTCTTCTCCTTCCTCCAGCTATGGGTAAATAGCAGGACAGACTGAGTTCTATAGCCTTGGATGGCAACTGGTCTAGTAGAAGGACAACTCTGAATTCAAAACCTGCGGAGGGTCGTTTGGGGACCTTGTAGCATGTAGTGCACCAGGTCTCTGTATTCAGCCCTTCAAAATGCGTGGATAGTCCTGCATGAAACCTTCACTACTATAATCAAATCTCATGTGCTGTTCTCAGGCTGTCTGTTTCCTAGGAACTGATCTGCTTGACCCTCATATGTCAAATTCCGTGGGAGAGTCAAATATATATAGTGCAGTGGATGTGCGCCCAACTATCTGTTTTCCAAATATGGGATTAAAAATTAAATAACTCATTTAAAGTTAAATTTAAAAAAAAACAATTTAAAAAACAATTTAAAAAACAATTACTTATTAAAGGTTTAATTTTAATTTTCATTTTAATTACAATTAATATTGTCTAATGTTTAATTAATTTAATTATTAAAGCTTAAGCAGGCCACATATGTTGCTCATGTGCTTTTTATTGTTATTCTAGCATGTGTACTGTAACAAATACAAAATATTACATAGTTCAAGTCCCCTAATGTCTTTTAAGAGTGACTTTATGTGAAGGGATTATAAAGAATGGTGATTTTGAAAGAAAATAAAAATTGTGCTCAAAAGAAATATTAATGTAAACAAACTATGGTGATCAGTTATATATATGAAGAAAGATTATGCCACAAACTAAGGTGTTGAATAAAGATAAAATAATTTTTTTGTTTCTAAATTGTTATAACTTTTACATACATAGTATACTGAAGGTAAAAAGCTGAAGGCTCAAAAGCTCTTTGCAGGAACTAGCCTAAAGTCTGCCCAAAGGGTGGCTTCTAAGCTAATACATATATATATATATATATATATATATATATATATATATATATATATATATATATATATATATATATATATTAAATGAAATGAAATGGATTAAATCCAACAAATATTTTTAATATATTTTCTGTTTATACAATATTTTTATGAATAAGATTTACTTTAGTAAAGGCTCTGTTTTTTAATTAAACAATATTAATTTAACTTAACAGCATGAATATTCAAAAAAATCTTTGTAGAAAATATGTGTGCTTCAACAGAAATCAAACCTGTATTCCATAAGGAAACAATCATTTGGTCTGACATGCTGTTAAACATTTACAAGCAGTAATTTGGACTTTGCTAACCAGAAGGTTCTCTATGTCTGAATGGTTAAATGGCATGTCAGGCTATATGACAGATTCAATATGGGATACAGGTTTGATTCCTGTCTGAAAATGCATAATTTTTACGAAATTTTTAGAACATTCAGGCCAGTAAATGTAATTAATACTGTTTAATTAAAACAGATCCGTATCCATAAACATAAAGTATAAATAGAAAATATATATATATATATATATGTATGATAAAATATAAATTTTAAGGTCTGTTATATTTATGAGTAAAAGTGCTCAATATCCTGGACAGAGCATATTTAAATATAAAAGTGGACATAGACTGGCAAGAGTCTGTTTCATTTGTGAATACAATCTTCAGGCTTTGTGTTGTCTTTTTGGTACAACTGTTTATATATGCTGATCAATGGTGCACTATAGATACATCTATTGTATTATCCTATCAGTTATTGGGTGGTTAGTAATACTTATATTTAAAATTATTCTAGATGCGATTGAGTAGAAACACTTATGGATTTGAATGTGGTTGTTTGTCAACTTTTTAGTAATTATTTGTTTTTAATTACTTAATTATTTATTTTTTATTATTATTATTACATTTACTTGTATTTATCAGTACATTCATAGTTTTCTGATGTCAACGGTACTCATTGTCACTTTCATAATGCTCATTGTAGTAGAGACTTTGTAATCGCAGATACAACTATAGTAACGCTGTTGAACAATACTAGTGTCAGATGCCTTTGAACAGCATTCGCACTAATAGTACTTGCTTGAAAAGTAACCACCGAATAGTGATCCAAATAGTAATCTGTATAGTGAATTGTATAGAGATATAGGATAATGTAGAAAGAGTGATCCATATAGTAATAAAGGATAGAATAAAAATGGTGAACATTTAGATGTCACAATAATTCCTACTTATGCATTTCCTCCATGGTCATGTGATCCACTTAATTCAATAATGGGATCACCTGTGTTTGCTCTCTGGTGATCTGTGCTCAAACTAGAGTGTCGACAGTGACACTTTATTCTTATATAACACATATTTTGTTAATTTATTTATTATTTATTAATTCATTATTTAATTATTCAGATTTATTTTTCCATGATTGGTTATCTTATTTGTTTAGTGTAAAGTATTGGGTTTGTCTAAAGTATATTACTTTATCTGTATTGCATATATATATATATATATATATATATAAAGATGTTATATATGGACAAGTACTCATGACAAAGATAGATTTTTCTTTCGATGCGAAGGCATCTCGCCAGGTGAAGAACAGGGATGGTATTTTATAATATCTTTATAATAATAAACAACTATTGCTGTCCTTTTGTTATTGGGCCCTCTTTTAAATTAATGGTATGAATGTTTGAAATTATATTTTTTTCATTCTCCTTACATTTGAATATATATATATATATATATATATATATTTGAGTGTGTATATATATATATATATTTGAATATATAAACAAAGCAACCTTCACTCAACAAAATTACAATTTCAAACTAGTCACAACACATTACATTTCATCTAGACATATGATACTCTTGTTAATATTTCAATCTCTCACGTGGTCTGATGTCATTGAATTCATGACCTGCATCTGCTATTCTGCAAGTGTTATCACTGCAGGACAATCTTCTATGTCAACATAACAAAATATCTTTGATGGTGAATATCTTTGTTTAAATGTCCATATAACCGCTTTAAAGATGGCTCATGTGAGCTGAAAGCTGAAAAAAAAATCCAAATGTTGGACAATTTTCGAATTTATTTTCTTGAAATTAAAGCAACCATATGAAGTTCAGAATGGCTCATAATAGACATTCATTGTCTGTTATATTTAACAATATATGAATATTTGCATATATATATATATATATATATATATATATATATATATATATACCCAAGTATATGACTGGTGTATATGGAATGAATTCCAATAACGAACAATTACTATTCTTAAAAGAGTGCTCAATACAAAGTAGAGCAGATATAATTATTTATTTTTAAAAAAAATTTATAACATAAATATGTTATAAAATCACTACAAAAATAGCCATTTTGTTTCAACACCCTCGGTATCACTTGATAAGACACCGAGGGTGTTGAAACAAAATGGCTATTTTTGTAGTGATTTTATAATATATTTATGTTATAAATTTTTTTTTTTTAAATAAATAATTCTATATATATATATATATATATATATATATATATATATATATATATATATATATATATATATATATGCTTAAAATTTCCCATGGCTCAATGGTGAAGCTTGAATGTTTTGTTCTCAGCTTATAAAAGGGAAGGCACATTTTCTTTAATAAAACTTTGTGTGTCTTGATCACCAGTCATTAATTTCCCTACTTAAAAAAACAGAGATGTCTACTCAAACACTTGTAGACACTGAATCTGACATTTATGGTAATAAGAAATATTTGAATGTGTGCATGCATATATATATATATATATATATATATATATATATATATGTGTGTGTGTGCAGAGAAGACTACATATGTGTTTTCTAAACCCACTTTTCTTATATGGAAAAGATTTGCTTTGCTGTGATGACTTCTTGTGGCACAATGGTAAATCTTGAAAGTTGTTTCTCACATATCTTTATGTGTCTCTGACATTCCTGCATATGTTAATATATATCAATAAAAGTTTTATGTGCTCTGTAGGTGTTTATTGTTTGTGTTCATACAAGTCAGTAGCTGTGGTGGTTGCTGTATGATGAATAAACTCCTGTATGAAGGATGTTGGGAAATTCTTTCCTCATTCATCAGTTGTCTTTTTTTCTTATTTCATTGTTCATTTTTCTTCATTCTGAAATCTCCCCACCCAGGCTATTTCTTACCCCCCTCCCAACTCAAAGACTTAATAAAAGACTGACCCATTTCTACTGAAAAATAAACAAATAAAGAAAATAAGAACACATCTTAAAAGTAGAATGGAAGACGGAATTGTTCTGGGAGAATTCTTCATATGCAATATAATTAATATGTCTCTTCGTTCTTTCTTTTCTATATCAAGCATTTTTTTTCTTTTTTCTATATACAATGCTTTCTTTTTTTTTCTTTTCTATATCCAGTGCTTTCTTTCTTTTTCTTTCATTCTTTTCTATATTCAGCACTTTCTTTCTTTTCTATTTTAAGTGTTTTCTTTCTGTGATTTGTTTATTTTCTTTCTTTCTTTCTTTCTTTCTTTCTTTCTTTCTTTCTTTCTTTCTTTCTAGTACTTTAATTTTTCCTTTCTTTCTTTGCTAGTTCCAAAAAAATTTTTTCTTGCTATTATCCTTCCGCTCTTAGTTGCCTAATACAAGGGGTGCGTTTAATAATTGTGGGGGTTGAATTGTTCACAATTAGCATTAAAAAAGAGGCATCTTAAAAGGGAGATTGAAAAACCATTTAAAGGACCAAAAATGTATGAAATTAATAAAAGTAATTATCTCAAAATAGTCAATGAAGCCAGAAAATGTTTAAAATAAAAACAAACTGTCCCCACTGTCTATTAAACAGCAAAAAATATATTAATATATGTTTCTAAAGAGTTAATGAATTTTATTAATAATCCAACAATTTTTTCTCAGTACTTTAAATTTTACTGAACAGACATGTTTGAGTAGACATCCTGTTTTGTTTAGTTTCTTTTTTAATCTGTAAATTACATCCCCCACCCTGTGCATTTGAGAGTCTTAATTAAGAAAATGTGTCCTTTGGCAGAGTTTTAAATGTAAAGTAATTTTTTAAAGAATTATTGGTTTTTATCTATAATCCATTATTCCTTATTACTTTAGACATTATATTTTAATGGGTGCACGTGTTTGAGTGGACATTCTGTTTTTTAAACAGTGTAAATGTCCACTTTAAAGTACTGAGAAAAATTGTTGGATTATTAATAAAATTCATTAAAATAAAAATTCATGTTTAATTGACAGTGGGGACAGTTTATAAGAATATGTGGAGAAGATAACAGATGACCCTAGACTTGAAGAGTTCAGATTGCTGTGATCTGGGAATCATTCACGGGAGTTGGTTCCACAGAGTAGTGGTTCATGGGAAGAAGCTGCTTGAGTGGAACTTACATCCCACCAATGCCTTACAAAAAGAATGAGAGTACTTTGCTAGAATTTATATAACATGGTGGGTCTTAGATGTGAAGGTTAGAACTTGTGGAACTAAGGAATGTTGTTTGTCTTGAGATTTTCTATGGAAATAGCTATAGAACAGTGAGAGAATTGTAATTTTTTGTCTGTGGGAAAGGGGTTGTAAGGTGGGAAATAATTCATCAGCCACAGGGATGCAGAGATATTTTTGAACTCTACTGAAAGTGGAAAATGAGGACTGAGCAGCTCCTGTCCATATATGTCAGCAGTACCCCATTTTCAACCTGATCAGGCTCTTGTAGAGGATAGTGAGAGAAGAAGTATTTAATGGAATGGTAGAGAGAACCAATCATTTACCCAGTATTTTTAACATTGAATTGTATGTTGAGTTTAAGTCCCAGTAGGTGCTCTTGGTGTGGGCCTCTCTCATGGATCACCCAGGACACAAATTCACATAACCTTTGCAATTCATGATCTATCCTTTTTTTTCATTATTTTTACTTTTAATGATTTAGAATAATGATTTCTTTAAATGCTTGTTAATTGTACAGATAAAGAATTTTGTTTATTCAGGCAGAAAATATAAACAATGCCACTGCAAAATTCCTGATTCTTCTAATTTTTTATCTCTTGAGATTTTTTTCTTCAGAAATTTTTACTGTTCACCCCTTCTCTGCCAATTATTTTAGGAAAAACGTTTCATTTTCAGACAATTTTTTTTTTATTTGTTTTTAATATACTAAGAAACTGTGACACCTTGGAGTTCCCTGAATGGTGGCTAACACCTATAGAAGACGTATGAGTCGACAATTAGACTCGTTTCAAGTTCAGAAAGGCATAAAAGGAATCAAGATCAACATATAAACACAGGTGTAGCTTTTTGGACTTGTTTATTCATCTAGGTCTGGAAAAGACATGTTCAGTAAAAATGTAAATACACATCTAAGCTGAGGAAGGGGTTAATTTAAAAAATCAAAATTTTTTCTTAAACGTGGCAATAGAGTTAATTGTATAGATAAAAAGCTATTCTTAGAAAATCATTCTGCCACAATGTATTCATTTTTAAATAAAGAGGATGATATGTCACCATGTACATGACATAGCAGGTCACAATGCAATTCCACCATGACTTAAATATGTCATTTTTTAATCAGTAAAAGGATGAGCCTGACATGCAAATTTGCAGGTTGGGAACACTAGAATCAAGCAGACACAGAAGTTTAAATATCTGGGAAGTGTTTTGACAGAGAATGGTAAGTGCAACACTGAGATCCGTAGATGTATTGGGATGGCCAAGGATGCATTCCAAAAGCTGGGCAGGGTCTAGTGAGACAGGAGGATTCATTTTTAAATAATGAGGATGATATGTCACCATGTACATGACATAGCAGGTCTCAATGCAATTCCACCATGACTTAAATATGACTGTCATTTTTTAAGGATTCACATAAACTTGTTAATCAATATTTATGAAAAAAGGGAGTTTGCTAATCTCATGATTGAAATGATATTTAAAAGAGATTTTTCAGCACAGACATTCTTATTTTATCCTTATGTGCATCCCCACTGAATTCATATCCTGGACTGAGTCAGCTACATTTATTCTTTCACACAGCAGTCATCATCATCATCATCATCATCATCCACTTGACTTTTGTAATCGTAGGGTGGATCTAAATGCAGAAGCCACACTAACTCTTTTCCACAACGGTCTATTAACAGCAGCCATCAGAAATTCTGGTACAGTCATACCTGTCCATATTTTGACATTGTTCAACCAGTTTTTGTGTTGGCACTCTCTCCTATGTCGACCTTCAAGGATGCCTTGCATGATGATGCAGAGGCTTTTGTGCCTTGTAATGTGTCCAAACTACGCCATTTTTCTCCATTTGACAGTGGTGAGAAGAGGTTCCTGGTGTCCCACAAAACTTTCAACCTTTTTCTGCACAAACTCATTGGTTTTGTGTTCCCAATAGAAAATGCCAAGGAGTTTTCTCATGCATTTGTTCTCAAATGCTTGGATTCTTCTCTCTGTATCTGCCAACTGTGTCCATGTTTCACATCCATATAGGAGAATGGAGACTACCGGCGATTTGCACAGTCTGTACTTTGTTTGAAAGCTGATTTTGCTCCTCCATATTCTTGTCAATTTGGCCATTGCTTCCATGGCTGCAGCAATCCGTGTGCAGATTTCCAAGTTGCAGGTACCATCTTTAGACAAAATTGCTCCTAAGTATTTAAAACTGGACACTCCCTCCAGTGAATTCCCATTCATGGGGATATTGACACAGGTGCTACTGTTTGCACTATTCACCATTATATTGGATTTCTTGGAGCTGACCCTCCATTCCAGATGCTTCTGCTCTTTCAAAAAGTCAATATCATCTGTAAAACATAAGTTACAGATGGGTCTGCCACCGAGAGAGATTGAAGAATCATAGTCATTCAAGGTTTCTTGCATGATTCTCTCTAGAAATAGGTTGAACAATTCTGGTAAAAGTATGCATTCTTGTCGCATATCGACAGTTGTTGGGAAGAATCCTCCTATTTGTTTTCCCAGAAGAACTGTGCTGGTGACATCTTTATATAGGGCCTGGATGACTTGGATAATTCCATTTATCTAAATTGAATTCTCTAAGGATTTGTTAAAAAACCATTATGCCATACACGATCAAATGCTTTCTTGAAATATTATTTAAAAGAGATTTTCCAGCAGGGGCATTCTTATCCTCATATTCACCCCCTGTATTCATATCTTGGATTTTGTCAACTACATCATTCTTTAACACAGCAGTACAGTATGTATAAACATTGGTGCTACCATCCAAGAACTTTTCTTTGAACCTTGCTATTTATTCAGTTTTATTTAGCAACACTACACTGTTGGCATAATGGTTGGCAGTACCGAAAGTTGTGTTTACTTGAATCCCTTCTTCCCTTAGCTTTGGCTTAAATACCAGGTTTTGATTGGTGTCTCTGGGCATGTATGGCATCCAATCTAGAATATTGCTGCTAATAAATCTCCTGCCATGAAGGTGTTGGGCCCAAGTGTGCCACCTTGTCTCTTCAGCTCTCACGGTTTTAGCAGAGTGTCAGAACATCCTCTGGCACCAGATTAGCCTGCTGATTGTCCTGGCAGATGATGTCCTTCTAATGGCTGCATGGTTTGCCATGAAGTCATCACCAGTTTAGAGATGGTAGTTCACACTGGTAGAAGACTTTGGTGGAGGATAGTCTTTCAGCAGAGTTCCTGATTGGACACTTGATCAGACTTCAATGGTCCCGAGAGCATAGAACTCAGTCATGGATGTAGGAAGTGACGGTCTTTTTGAGAGGCCTTATCTCAGTGGCATACAATAACACAGAGAGGATGGTGGTGGTGTAAACTCATAGCTTGGTGCATTGACAGAAATCATGCCACCAACAGAATGGTCTCCAGAAGAAGTCTCTCATGATATCAGCAGCCTGCCCATGTCTTCTGATGATTTCCGGGAGAAGGTCACAGATGTTGGAAACTTCTGAGTGAAAGTATATGAAATATGTGATAAGCATGATGAAGTTGAAGCCAATGATGATGGACGGCGGACTGGGGTTTTCTCCCATGTTCGACAGTTTGGTCAGATCTAGAATTTAGAATGACAACTCTGAATTGCAAACTATAGTGGAGGCAGTGGGAAACTATTTCACTATCTTTCCTAACTACCTTTGGGAAAGGTAAGAATACATTTCTTTGCCTCACCAACTATTAGCAGGGTAGACTGGGTGCTTTAGACTTAATAGTAACTAGTCTAGATGAAGGACACCCCCCTCTAAATTCCAAACTGTAGACTATGGGTTAAGAAACAAGTACATTACCCTTCCTGAATACCCTTGTGAAAGGCATAACGAACCAATGCTGGTATGCTAGCCATCAGCTACCGGTACACGGCCAGTGTCCAGTCCATGTTAAGGAATCATTTGTAAAGATTAAGGTTATATAATTTTTGTTTTTGTGTTAAGAAACTGCTTCTTTTTTTTT
>OZ010596.1:49279494-49306994 GCA_963932145.1 Acanthosepion lycidas | reverse complement strand
AAATAAATAAATAAATGAAAACCCTACCATGGGTTGACCCAAATTTTGTAAGTGAAACTGTGTAGAGTAAATTGTTCAGAAACCATTGATTGCTGTGCTAGTATGCAATCACAAGTCCTCAAATAATGGACAGATATACACACCTTATCCTTTGGCACTCTATCTGAAGATGGCCACTTGTGGTCATATATTGGTCTATCAAACACACAATAACAGAAATTTTTAAGAAAAATGAAGTTATGTGAGTTTACAGTCTGCCTCCAAATTAATGTGTCACAAATTAAAAACACTATCACTCTCATCATTGTCAGTCCCCTGACCAGATGTGGTCATAAGGTCACAGTGCAGCTGAGCCCCTTGCAAGTTCTAGGAGGTATTCATTAATTGTCTTGGTCAAGTAAACTTGGTGAAGATCATCCCTCTTTGAGTCAAAATCACTATTAATGTCCTCCAACCATGCCTTGATCATGAATGTGTGGCTGTTGAATTAATCTTGGGGAAACCTCTGACCTGGCTGTTGGCTTCAGTCAAGGAAACCCTCTATCCAGTGATGCTATGTCATCACCCATCCCATATATACTGCTAGCAGTATAGTCCCATGTGCAGATGTAGCCTGCAGCTGGTTGAAACTCAGCATACTTACCATCTCTCAGTTGAACATTCCACTCCTTGGAACCACTAAGCATAGAGTAGCAGTTCCTGTATGATCACCAAAGTGTTGGATGCTGCTTTGGTTTATGGGTTGGGGTTATCAAATGTAATTGCGTGTTCTAAGAGCATTCAACTATTATACATTTAATGATTCAAGGAAAAACAACAAGACTCCAATTGTGCGTGAACAATAAAATATATATTGAAACAATAATATACAAAACAATCATGCAATGGTGTGTAGAAATTAAGGAAGAAAAAGTAGCTTCCCTTTAACTGTATTCTGAATAAGATTGAATGTTCGAAAGAATTTCTCTTGGCTAAGAATGTTCAGGATTCTATGTTGAATAGAATGTTTGGTATTGAATGGAATACAGTCAATTAAGAAATGTGTTGTTTTGTGTAATCAACAGATTCTGGTTTGTAAACTTGGCTTAGTCACAGAGAAGAAGAATAGTGTAATGTGATACAAAAATATGTGCCTGTGTGTGCGTTGTGAGCAAAGTCATGGATTTATGCAGACAGGTGTAATATCTGGTCTCTACAGAAAGTTTTGGAAAAAAACCACTTGTTTATATAACTGCTGGTAGGCTCCCAGTGACAGCGCGGGAAAATAGATTTATCACAAAAAATGTTTGATTGGTTAAAATTCAACCAATCACTGATTTTGTAACAAAAACATATGTGAGCAAATTCACAACAGGAAAATTCAAAGTGGTGACTGCGATTGCGAAATTGTCTTATGGTAAAGCAGTATCTATTTACTAGCCAATTACAGTTGAGTAAACTATGGGCGTGGAAAATGTAGTAGTTGCTACAAAAGTTAAGCAATGTCAAGCCTGGTCAGTACTTAGATGGGTGACACTTGGTAATATCAGGTTGCTGTAATCTTGGATGTGCAGGTGATTTAGGGGCTAATGGCATGGAATTATTAATTGGAGAGCCAAGTTCCAATACCCATTGGATTCATTATATTACCTTATGCACAAATACCCTTGGGAAAGGTATGAATCTACCTTTTCTTCTCCAGGCTATGGGTTAATTTCTAACACTTGTATCACTAAATCATTATTATCTCAAAAAAGAAATTCTTAAAATCTAAATCTATTTTCTGGCATTAAATAACTTGCAATGGGTTGATAAACCATGAAAAACAAATCAGTCAATCAATAAAATATTCATCAGCTGCATAAGCATGTCTTTTAAATTTATTTACATTCCTTGGAATATAAATGTATACGAACTACCACGGCCACAAAGTGAGGGATGATTTTATATACTGAGTCTAATATAGAATTGATCTCCCACTTTTTATTCACATAATTTCTAGTGTGTTTAGCAAATTCTGACTCTGCGTGAACCCAACTGTTCCTCACACCCAACCATAGGTTAATTAGTAAGACTTGTATTACTAAACCATTATTATCTCAAAAGAAAAAATGTCTTAGAATCTAAAAGTATTTTCTGGCTTTAAATAACCTGCAAAGTGTTGCTAAGTCGTAGAAAATTAATTAATTAATCAATCAGTGAAATACTAATTAGCTACACAGGCATGTCTTTTATATTTATTTACATTCTCTGGAACTACTGTAGTCACAAAGTGAGGGGTCAGTTTATATATTTATTATAATATAGAAAAGATCCCCCACTTTATATCCATATGATGTTTTTTTTTTATCAGATTCTGCTTAGGTATAAATCCTCCTCTACTCCCCCAGCTGTGGGTTAATTACTAAGACTTTTATTACTAAATTATTGTTATCTCCTCACAAAAATTCATAAAATCTAAAATTATTTTCTGGCTTTAAATAACCTGCAATGGGTTGGCAAGCCATAGAAAAATGAATCAATCAAACACATGATATAACCTGTATTGTTTGAAACCAGAGGCAAAATATACTAAGTTCTTTTTATTTTTTTCTTGCAAATAAATTGTAATGTGTGCCTTGACTTCATTTTTTTTTCTTTTTTGGCCACATACTTCTCTGACTAATAACCAATTTCAAGCAATGATGTTTAGTCTCTGTGGAATCTCTATCATTCTAATCTTAGCCTCCACATATCTCAGGATTTTCTTATGAAAGTTTTTAATGTCATAGCTATAGAGCCCAATCAATCCTCTTGTGCTAGATGGCCATCAAAACTGTCTTGTAGTGCAATGTAATTACCCTCTGAATTAACATGAATAAAAATGATGAATAATTTATTATAATCTTATAATAACCCTATGAATTTTCATGAATATGAATGATGAAGAATTTATCATAGTCTTATAATAATCCTATGAATAATAATGATGAATAATTTATTGTAGTCCTATAATAATCCTAGGAATAAGAATGATGAATAATTTATTATAATCCTATAATAATCCTATGAATTTTCATGAATAAGAATGATGAATGATTTATTGTAATCCTATGAATTTACCTGAATAAGAATGATGAATAATTGTAATCCCATAACCTTAGGAAAAAAAAAAGATAAACATATGTGATCTTTGTCTAGATGATTACATGGTTAAACGTGAAGAGTGTAAGCACAAAATTAGTCAACCATGATGAGATTTGAACCATTAGATTGGCTTGATAACTTTAGACAGGGAAATAAATAGATGCTCATCAACCCTGTATTGTGGTTCAATATAAATGTGAAGAGTGGAGAATATAAATTGTCTCCCTTAGACAAGAACAGCAGGTTATCTGTGTTCAGTTTGTGTGATGACTGACTCATGTGTCCACCAGTTTGATACACGATTTTACAATGAAAACATTCCAAAAAGCATTTTTATTTTATTAACATATAAATATGACAATAACCAGTTTTTACTTATGTTTTAGCTTACAAAAAAAAACAAAAAAAAAACAAGAAAATACATTAACGCCTCTATTTTTCAGGTCTTCTTGAAAACATCCGTCTAGCTGATATGAATAACTGGGCCTTGAGCCCTGAGCAGTTTGCAGACTTAGCATCCTCTCTGAACAACTTCTTCAGCCAAACAGGCTTGTCATCTCCTTGCCTCAATGAAGTGGGACCCCAGCCGATGACATCCATCCACTATGATGAGAGCCATCAGAATCCAGTCCCAGGTAAGGCTGGGTTCGTCTCTTATTGTTAGTGCTTTGCTTTTCAAGTAGCATAAAGATTACAGATACAACTTTGCTAGATACGATAAACAACTTTATGTATCAGACAAATAGTAGGTAATAAAATGATAAAAAAGAAAAACTCCTGGGTCGGGTGCTTTGTATCCAGTCGGAGTTTCTTCCTGAATATGTTTCTCTATTTAGACATTCAATTGCCCACAGAATATGAATCTTTTACAGCTAGGTACCAAAATTCTAAAGAATTTTTTCTTTCCCATTCCAAAAGACTAATAGAGAATGTGGCAGAATACCTCCCATATATTGATAAGACATTAGTGGCAATGGTGTCTTCATCTAGCTAATGCCTTACCATTATGTTGCGGGGTATATGTGGGAGGTATTTCTACTTCACCCTTTGTAATTAATTGACAAGAATTACCACAGAATAACAGCTTTATTCCACATTACCGTACCACTAATGTTACTGCTGCTGTAGCTGTAAGAGTTCTTTTTAAGAGTTCCATTAAAGGGGAATAATCAGAGATGTATTAACATATTGACAGCCAACTACTCGAAGTTGACAGGTTTTATTATGACATATGATGTTTTTGTGATCTTGCCATCAAGGCTACAGCCACCAGTTTTCTTTGTTATTTTTAATGAAAATAACTGATACCTGGGGTCTAAGGCAAGGAATAAAAAATTATTGAAAATATGATATATAAATGAAGCACATACAATTTTTTTTATTGCCTCAGTTATTATAAAGTTGGCATTTGAAGTCAGATTTCGTAAATGACCTCTAGCAGCCAACAAGTTATTTTATTTTATTCATTCAAAAATAACAGATGAAAAAAAATAAAAAGCATGATTTGAAAACCAAAATATATAAACTGACAATTATATATAAAGTTAGCATAAGATTAGCCGGCTGGTTAGTGTGATGATATATAACCTGATGTGTCCTATTCAACTAGACAATCAGTCTAGTTCCCAAAAAACAGTATATAAATCAACTCCTTTGTTGTACAGCTGTAAATATATAAATGGAACCTTTGTGCACGTTGAACATTTGTTTTAAGAATCTACTCATCAAAAAGTCTATAGATATAGTATTAAAGGCGTAATTAAGAATTTTTGTTTCCTTTTCATAAAATTAGAACAATTTTATGTAAATTTATATCCTTTTCCTGATCATTATGGCTACATTTACATACCTGCTGATGTCAAAGCAATGGGTTCACCTCTCAGTCCTATTTTATGTAAATTCTACATGGTTATATAGAAAACAGAATCCACTGTTAATTTTGCTTGAATGTATTTTGATAACATTTGTTAAAGAAAAATGGGAAGGGTATGGTTTGTATTAACACGGCAATAGAAGGTCAAATTTCACAATGGTGAAAACAGAAAACATCAATCCTGTTTCTGATCTAGTGTTTTTATTCACTGGTTGAGCTTTTTGTCATTTTCATATATTTTTTTTTCCTAATGTTTACCCAATCTAAGGACTAAGAGTCACTCAAGGTAGAGGATTACTAAAAGAGGTTGCCGTATGAACACTAAGAGGTAAGGTAGTGCATAGTCATGTGGGAAAGATAACCTTAGACTTGAAGCGGTTAAAATTGTCATGTTTGAGAAAGTATCCTCTCGGGAGTCTCTTCCACAAAGTAATGATTCTTAGGAAGAAGCTTTTTTGTATAAATACATTGATATACTGATCACACTGGGTGCAATGGAGCATAGGTGATATAGATAACCTTACACTTGAAGAAGTTAAGATTGTTGTGTTTGAGAAAGTATCCTCTCAGGAGTCTTTTCCACATATGAAGGCTGATCCAGAAGTATTTGAACTAGTTATATAAAAAGAAAACTCCAACACATTTCAATTCAGCATTTAATCTCCTTTTAAGTACTCCCCTTCTGAAGCCATGCACTTTATCCAGCATCATTTACACTGTTGGATCTGGGGAATTTTTTTCTTAGCCCAAAACTGCTGCACAAGTCATGGTCACTGATAGAACCTCTCTGGTGTGGTGAGATGACCACACTTTAAACACTTTCCTTCCAAGCACTGCTATAAACAATATAAGTGAGTGTGAATGTTATGTATGACAATGTTTAAGGTCAGTCTGAGTCTAACAGTTTGACACTATGTACTTTAGCTCTGTTACCATAGCAACAGTCCTAATACTTTTTGATAAGACCTCATATGAACCTGTGGACAGAACTTTCAAATTTCCTGCCATGTGGCACTTGATTTTGTAGGTTTTCATTTATTTTTATCTATTTTCTTTTGGTCAGCAGGTGGCTGATTTAAAGCCCTCATTTCTAAAGTTTACAGTTGATACCATCATAAAACTGGAAGATGAAATTATTCACAGTCCATTTCATGTGTATTCTAAGGCAAATATATGGTAGACCTATTGTATCACACAGAGACAAAATTATTTTTGAGAATTCAGATTAAATTTTGGCTTATTTATAGTAGTGGTACTAATATATGTATTCAGGGCACCTGGTTTGTGCTGTGCTGGGTATGACACTAAACTACATCTGCGTCCAGGGTAAGACGATAAACTACGTCCAACAGCAAGGCCTCTGATCAGGAGGTTTTGAGGAGCGTGAAACCACCTCTTAATTGCTGGTGTTCCTAGGTACATCCTGACCCAGGGTGGTACCACCTTTTAGAGTCCCAACTATGGGCAAATAGTTTACCCTGAAACTGAGGTAAAAAGCATTATGAAAGTGTAAAAATAGGTCTTAATACCAGAAATGCTCTGTAAAAATTATAACCAGAAATAAATGTTTGAAGAAACAAAAAACTATTACGAGCAATATATTTTTGAAAAAAACTATCATCAGCAATACATTTTTTAAAATAATATTACCAGATATACATTTTGGATGAAGAAAATATTACCAGAAATAGATTTTTGACAAAACAAAATATTACCAGGAAAAAAAGTTGTCGGCATTAAATAACCCATTGAGGTGTTGATATGCCATAAAACAAAACAAACCAAACCAAACTCAGTTTGTGCAGTATAACAATGTATTAATACAGAATTATTTTTTATTCTGGAAAAACCTAATAATATGCAGATCAAACAAAATTTCATCTATAATAATTATAACTTTTTAAAAAAATCATTTCACTCTCAGCAAGGTGATAATGCCACTAAGATGCAAGGAGGCTAATGTGAGTGAAAGAAGATGTGAAAACATTAATGAGCCGAAAAGACAGTAAAAGAACAGGTTTCAGATAGACAGAAGATGATGATTGATGTTGAATTTAAACTTTTGAAGAACATAGGTTATAGGAAAGCAAGAAGCCAGAAGAGATTTCTACATTCAAGACGTCTGGAAAAAGAAACTATTAGAATAGATCTTACAGTTATATATAATTATTTCAACAGTAAAACAATGCAACCGAGTTGCCAGTCTAGTACTATGTCTAAATTCATTTAGTCAAAATACTGAAGAGGAAACCTCATCAGAACAATTTCAATGAAAATACTTATAGAAAAGACACAGGGAGGCCACTTTCATATGTGACTTCAGTGGGAAAGTGACTGAAGTCGAGATGCCAAGTCAAGATGGATAACATTACAGATCCTTCTTTTGATAGTATCAAGAATTTTTAGATATATAGCAGAAGTACCATACCATATGTGGTACCAATGTTCAATGCATGGATGAATGATAGATTTATAAATATGCAAGATGGATTGTGGTGATGAGGGTATGTTGTTTCAGGTCGTTTTTTTTCCCCCCAAATGTTTACTTTTTTTTCTTTCATGGGTGTAAAGATTCTTTTTCTCCCCACATTTGTTGGACATTAATATCACTTGCTGTTATTTGGATGTCTTGTGTGTGTTTGCATATTCTAAATTCAGCTAGGTTTACTTCCTTGGTTATGTTAGAGCAACTACCAGTGTTTTTTGAGGCCTGATTCTATACTTGGGGGCTATAAGGTTATCATTTAGGTTAACCCTTAGAGATTCTAGCTCTTTTGACTTTCTAAGGTGACACTGAGTATAAAACTTACTGAAGATGAACCCTGTATATATTCAGGTCACCACAGATCAAATCTTCTTAGACGAAAGGTTTCTGATGGACATTAAATTTGGTTCAGTATTTACTGGCATGAAAATTATCTAGAGCTTTCTGAAATAAGTCTGTTATTCTTGACATGTGATGGGTCCTGTTATTAACCTAGCAACTCGTGAGTTCAGTGGATTCCATGGCTCAGTAGCTAGATCCAAAGAGTTTTGAGTTCAATACCAAGCCACAGCAGTGGTGAACCAAAATACTTGGAGAGTTGAGTTAAAGGGAAATAACTGAGACATCCAGAAGAGGCATGGCATATGGAACTAGAACAATCTACCCTGGTGAACAAAATAAACAGTTCAGTTCAAAATTCCAAACACCTGAAGATGAAGATAACAGTTCAAATAATGTAAATAATGTGTATGTGTGTATATATATATATATATATAGATAATATTAGTGGTAAATATACATATATATGCAAAATCTACAGGTGCATATATATACATGTATATTTTAGAATAAAAAATTCCGAGAGGATAGAATCCAGGTAGAACTCAATGTCCAGGACAGAGTAAGGATATAATAAAAAGGCTTAAACACTAATATTCCATGGTCATAATTTATTCCATTGGAATCGTAAATACGATCCAATTCATCAGACCTACAAATTCAAAAAGAAAACAGAAAAAAACCTACTCCGGAAATAAAAATAGAATTTAGAGAGAGTGTAATTATGAGAGTGTGGGACGAATGTTAGTTTATAAGAGAGGGGTTTAACAGAGAGAGTTTTATTTAAAATTAGGTGTGAGTGGAATATTCTAATTTTAAATAAAACTCTCTCTGTTAAACCCCTCTCTTATAAACTAACATTCGTCCCACACTCTCATAATTACACTCTCTCTAAATTCTATTTTTATTTCCGGAGTAGGTTTTTTTCTGTTTTCTTTTTGAATTTGTAGGTCTGATGAATTGGATCGTATTTACGATTCCAATGGAATAAATTATGACCATGGAATATTAGTGTTTAAGCCTTTTTATTATATATATATATATATATATATATATATATAAAATTTAACATATGTTCAAGATGAACAGAATTCTGTCTATAAAGTAGTCAATAGATATTGAGAGTAATAATAAAAACATTCTGCTAATAATACTTTTCTGGACCTTGATGAACAAAACTTTATGAAACTTTAAGTCAGTCTTTGATAAGTATCCTGAGGTTTTTATATTTTATATTATTAATTTTAGATAGTTATTGGTCATGCAGTCTGATCTGTTCTACTTATTAATGAGATGTGCTGTTGTTGTGGTAACGTTATCTGTAATGTTCTTCGGCAAGCCTGCTATCAACAAATACACCGACAGGTTTATTTTCTTGAGTATTTACTGAAAAATGGCAGAGCCTCATTTCGTAGAATCATGGTTGACAGAAAGAGGCTGTAAATAGCTTCAAACTTTGGTTTATATTCATCAAGTTCTTCCACCCTAACACCATGCCTCAGACACCGCCCTTCTGACTTGGGTGGTGGTAGGAGGAAAGAATTGATTTTCTAATGAGAATATTCTAGATTCTGTATGTCTACTGTTGTCAAGGCAATTGGGAATGAATCTTTCGATGTCAGATTTTTTTCTCTTCAGAAGACTCATAACATCAACATGAAATCTAAGAGCTATATATATATATATATATATATATATATACATACATATATATATATATACATATATATATATATATATATATATATATATTTTTACAAAAATTTTATACCATAGAATTTATATATTGTTTTAAAAAAGTGACGGAGTGCATTCTTTAAAAGGAAGCTTTTTTGTCCAGTACTTCTTCAGAAAGATATGTTGGAACTGGAAAATTGAAGGTGGGAGCCATAAATAAGTAGGCCAGACTAAAATAAATTTATTACTAAAACAATAAAGCAATGGTTATAAGCTACTAGTAAGTATAAAACAGAAAAAAAATTGTACTCATGACCCACTCATGAGAGATAGAAAACGAAAAAAATCCACCTTTTGTCTGCTCAAAATTGGTCGATGAAGCTTGATATGAACAGCTTTTAAAAAACATAAATGTTTAGTTGACCGAGCTTCATACAGTACTCTAAATGCTTTGTCAGAATATTTCAAAATGCAACCCAGGTTGTTCACCAAATTTAGCCCAATTGGTGCCTCAAAAACCGACTGAGCAAATGAATACTGTCACTGACTTCACCGTGTCTTATATGAGTAAGTATGTGCAGTCCAGTCCAGGTTACCAAACATTTATCATTATATTTTTTGCATGTTTGGGCTTTTTTTCTAACAAATCTTTGTGAAGCAGTGTTAAATGAAAAAGATTCCTTTTAAAGAATGTGCTCCATCATTTTTAAAACATATATATATATATATAAAGTGAACATTGAAGTCAACACTCAGAGGCGACAGGCTGTTTCATGCTAGGTACAATCGTCAGGCCTGACTATTTACACACACTCAATCTCTGATATTGAGCACTTTATCCCATAAATATAGCACACCTTAAGACTATATTTTTTCATATATATATATATATATATATATATATATATATAAATGACAATAGGAAATGTGGACTTTCTCAAAGCAAAAAATGAAATGAATTTAATTAAAGAAAAGTTTACTAATAATAACAAAAAACAGAATGTTCTTAGCAACTGGATGAAATGTGTCAGCAATAACTACAGTTTTCCTATTGTCATTTATATTTATAAATATTGTCTTTTCTATAGGTTAACTCTGAGAAATTTTCAGATATATATATATATATATATATATAGGCATGGTGGGGGAGTTGATAGCAGCTTGGATTGAGGTCCATTACATTCACTTATGTGCTAATACCCTTGGGAAAGGTATTAATCCTCTTCTTCTCCCTTCAGCTATGGGTAACTAGCAGGACAGACTGGGTTCTATAGCCTTGGATGGCAACTGGTCTAAGAGAAGGACAACTCTGAATTCAAAACCTGCAGAGGGTCGTTTGTGGACCTTGTAGCACATAGTGAACCAGGTCTCTGTATTCGGCCCTTCAAATAGTGTGGTTGGTTCTGCACAAAGCCTTCGCCACTATAACCAAATCAAATGTGCTGGTGTCTGGCTGTCGGTTCCTAGGAACTGAGCTACTTGACCCTCATACATCAAATACAATGGGAGAGTCCACCATATATATATATATATATATATATATATATATATATATATATTGAGTAAAGGTATCAAATCTGTTGGCATATAATCCAAATGGATCCTCGTGATATAAAATATTAACACTGATCCACAAAAGGAGCTCAGCATATTTATTATTACAGAGAAAATAATTAATAAACAATAAAATCCCAAATCATCTCATATGGGGAATAGCCTATTTCGACAGACGAAGATATCAGTCATCTGTCTTTTCAACCCCGGTGTGGACTGAGTTCATGTCAGAAATAGAAATTTAACTGTGAAAGCTGAAAAAAAATTAAAAAAAAATGTTGAAAAATTAATTTATCCATTTCGATGTTTCAGGCAGACGAAAAACAATCTGTTTGTCTGCCGAAATAAGCTTATTTCCCATATGAGGAGATTTGGGATCCTATTGCTTATTAATTATATATATATATATATATATATATATATATAATTTTACATACAATAGGAATTAAGATTACTTCAAGATTATGATCATTTCACCCCACATATTAAAATTGATTTGGGAGATTGCCGAACCCATCGGGTTAATAAGAAGAAATAAAATGAAAACATTTCTTCTTATTAAATTAAAATTAATTTGGGGGATTTTCAAACACATCAGGTTAGTAAGAAAAAATAAAATGAAACAGTTTTTTCTTATTAACCTGATGGGTTTGAAAATCCCACAAATTAATTTTAATTTGTGGGGTGAAATGATCATAATCTTGAAGTAATCTTAATTCCTACCATATGTAATTTATATTTTCTGTTTAAATAAAACCTCTCTATGTGAATCAGTAGGATTCACTTGGATTATATACCAACCGATTATTACCTGTGTGTGTGTCTATGTATATATATATATATATATATATATATATATATATATATATACATATATATATAAGGAATAAGTGAGATAAAGAATAATATTGTACACAAAGATGTGTATTTTTTGTTTTTTTGATCATTTTATTGCAAGCAATGGGTTACTGGGTGTGAAAAAATATGAGAAAATAAACAAAAAACATTGTTAAGGAGAGAGAACAATAAAAATCAGAAGATAGCAATTGACATTGCATCTAATTTTTTGAAAAATCAAAGTTGACCTGAAATCAAAAAGCCAGAAGTGAATTTCACAAGAGAGACGAAACTGTTAGCATAGAACTTATGGTTACATCTAGCCATTTCAACTGTAAAATGATAAGATCTTGCCGCCAATTTAGTATTGTGCTTAACTTTGTAAAGTCTAGGTACCATAGAGGAAAGTTAATCAGAACAATTACCATGAAAGTACATACATACATACATATATATAAAAGTTTGTCGAACCCTCTTCTGGCTTCCCGGTCAACTTTGATCTTCAAAAATATAAATGCAATGTCAATTGTTATCTTCTGTCTTCATTTTTCTTGTTTTTTTGTTCTCTCTCCTTAAAAGTACTTTTTATCATACTTTTTAATACTCTAATAGTTGTTAATACTTTGATAGATCCTTACATCTTAGAGGCTTTACTGCCTTCCTTGTAGTAACATATAAATATTTGTGTGTGTGTATGTATATATATATATATATATATATATATATATATATAATTTGTATGTGTGACTATGTGTAACACATACATATATTTATGTAGATATTCATAGAAGTAAATAAGGATGGAAGGGATATTTAAAAAACTAAAGTAAATACAAGACCTGAAAGGTAAATGAAGCAGCAACAAATGAAACAATCCTAGGGATAGGATGAAGAAAAAAAAGAATTAAAAAACGTGATGATGAAAGATGAAAAAAAAATCCTACTCAAAAAAAAAATAATCTAACAAGATAGACAAAGTCACAAATTATAAAAACTTTTGCTAGATTTTATCTCATTTTTTTTTATTTGTTTGTTTTTACTTTTGATAAGGTTAATAATGACAGTCACTTGTCAGTATGATGACCATTCTTTTTTTTTGCCTGCTGACAAGGCTAATAATGACAATCATTTATCAATATGATGATCATTTTAAATAAGCTAACAAGCACTGGAGTTCAAAATCTATTGTTAACCTTAGACATTTTCTTATTTCATTACATCCACTTTTAACTTTGCTATCAACGAGTTGAACCTGTAGACGACTCAAAGTAAGCCGAGAGCTCAAATGAAGTTGTCAAAGAGTTAGTTTGACAAAGTCTGGTTCAGGTCCATTGTTCTGTGTATTATGCAATCAACAAAACTGTCATTTATAAAACTATGACTTGTTACCTTTGCACAATGAACAGGTACCAAGACTGGGTTATCTACTAATATACTGAAATGATTTACAGAGTAGTCGTGCTTTACATGACACCAAATCAATTCATCTACTGGCATCATCATAAACATTGACATATACTAATACCTTCAGCATTGAATTCAACATATCCTATTTTTATAGTTATGTATATTGGCTTAGAACAGAAGTAATTCTTTCAGGGATAGTGATATTTGAAAAAGTCCTGGGTGCAGATTTTTCTTTTGAGAAGATTAGATAGTGGCACTCTTGAGAATCTTCAGTCTAAAAAGCTTGCTTTTTTCTTTTAATAAGCATGGCATTCTTTAGATCAAAGTTGTGGTTGAATTTATTTCTATGTCTGACTAATGCATTTGATAAATTGATGTGTATGAGATCCTTTTAGTATTCATAAACATGTTTTTCTTTAAATTTCTGCACGTTTCCCCAGTGAGGAGCAGTTGTGACAATCTATTTTATTTTATATATACCTACTTCAGAAGCATTATTGTTATGGATATTTTTGGTTCTGACCATATCAATAATAGTTTTGGATGTGTATTAGTAGAATATAGAATAATTTCTGAACAAATCTGTAGATAATGGGACAAAAGTGGAAAATCTGTTCAGACAATACATTTCGACACTCTATGGCAAGCATCTTCATGTTGGAAAGAGAGAGAAAAACCTATGAGCAACAGAAGAAGTAATAAATATCTTTATTATATGCTATGTCCAGAAATCTTTTTTTCATATTGATGGCATTATATATCTATCTCTATCTCTCTCTCTCTATATATATATATATATATATATACACACCGAAGTATAGTGCAAAACTTTATGACCAGATCAAGTCATTTACTGGTACCTCCAATATTGAATTCAACATATCCTATTGTTCAGTGCAAGTACTCAATAAAAGGAGCCTTGTCTCTTGTGATACCAACAACTTCAAATAGGTAACAGAGGCTATTGACAAGCCTTCATAAAGTCTAGGCACCATCATCAGAACAATTATCTTGAAAGTATTTATAGAAAATGCACAAGTAAGCTACATTACAGCAGTGGGAATTGACTGAAGCTGAGATGCCTAGTCAGGACTGATAACATTGCAGATTCTTTTTGGGATTTTACCAAGAATCTCTAAATATATAGCAGGACCACCAAACCATATATGGCAGCAATATTCAAAGCAAGGATGAATGGTAGATTTATAAATATGTAAGAGAGATTATAAAGAGAAAAATTCTCTAGCATGACAGAGTGAACCAACTTTCTTAGTGGCAAAACTAGGAATTGATTCAGTATAAGCCTTTACTAAAACAAAAAGAATTATGGGTACCATCTGCACCTCTGTGAATGTTTCTACCAGAACGATGTCCACAAAATTTCCAAAATGTGCTAAAATGACTTCATCATAAACACTGAATCCTCAAGATTGCCAACCTTCAACATTGAAGTAATGTTGCGAAATATGTTGGCATAAGATAGACTGCATATTGGGAATTGAAGGCCATTGACTTCCAAAGAACCTACAGTCAAATTAACTGGATTCAACAGAGGAAACCATGTAAAGTAATAAAAGGATTTCTTTAAAAGGACTTCTGTCTTCTGCAGTATCAACTCCTAAAAATGGGAAGCACAAGCTGTTGACATGCTTTCTTGATGCCACTGTATTTTTCTGATAAGCATTTTCACTTAATTGAGCCACAGTTTCAGGGCAAAAAAAAGCCTTATAAATTTGAGGTTTACTCCTGTTAACAATTCTACAGGTGCTGACAAAAAAAACAATATGGCTTACAAACCAGAAATCTAATTGCAGCAATCAAACTTACATAATTGAGTAACGAAGCATAACAAAACTGTAAGATTGTCTTCAAGGGAACTTCTTTATTAAGAAACATCTTTTACCAAGGAAATGATGAGTTATTAAATCAATTTAAGGGTCTTTACAATGTATATTTCCGCACTGAAGTAGTCCATGTAAGAATGTCTGCAAAAATCTTATGAAGAAAAGATTTTATTGCATTCTTCTTCTTCTATGTGCTGTGTCACTTCAGGGTGTGAGTGATCATGACTCTCCACAATTTCCTGTCTTTTGTAGCTTTAAGTAAATTTTGTATTTCAGTTATCACTCTTCAGTCATACTAATGCCAGACAATTTTTCATCTCATAAAAAAATAAAGATGAAAGTATTTAATAGTCAAAAATTAATAACAATGGCAGACAATCTAATAAAAAATGGAGGTAAAAGTAAATAATCGTCAAAATCTATATAATAAATGCCAATGTTGGCGTGTCACACTTTTTCAATTAAATGGACACAACTCTCATTAGCTCATCTTCTTTCTATATAATAAATGCCAGTGTGTCACTGTGTTGCACATTTTTCACTTTACTCCTAGAGGCCGGAGCCCAAAACATCATACCATTTTGGGTTCAGGCTGATTCTGTGAGCAAATTGTAAACATTCCAGACCCCAAACCTGAAATTTTGGATTCCAAAGTTTTCATTACTGCAATTGTTTTCAGATTCCACCATTTTGACTTTTACCAATAAAAACAATTAGAGGGACACAACTCTCTAACTTTCAATAGCACATGTTCAAATGAAAAAATTATTGTTCTCAAATTACAGTGTTTCAAAATAAAATTGTCCATATTTATAACTTTACACCTAGAGGCCCCAGGTTACCTATCATACCGTGAGCAAACTAAAAACATTCCGGGGCTGGATCCGGACCCGCAATCCTGAAATTTTGGATTCCCAAGTTTTCATTACTGCGATTGTTTTTGGAAGTTTTTGTGATAATTTTTTTTGTATGATAACAATCTTTATAACTTGGAAATAAATTTGAGAATAATCAAAATTAATTGTGAAATCCAGCATGAAATAAAAATAATTGTTTGTACAGAAAGCAATAACCTATGTACATCAAATTATCTTTAAATTAAGTGGCAGCAGAAGAATTACCGTTGAACTTATAAAAGGTAAGCTTAAATATTTATGCAATACTTAAATGCAGTGATCAATTTTGAATTGTTCTGTAGTTTATTGTTGGCCATTGCATCTACTCCTCCCTACCTATTGTGATAAAGGTCCAATCAAAAACCTTCCACAGGAGCTAGCTTAAATGCCACCTGATAGAGTGGCTTTTAAGCTAGTTAATAAAAATGGCTGACAATGCCTCTATCTAATAAAAAATGAAGATGAAAGTAAATACTAGTTAGAAATTAATAATCATGACTGACAATGGTTCAACTAATAAAAAAATGAAGATGAAAGTAAATCCTAGTCATAAATTAATAATAATGGTTGACATTACTTCATCTAATAGAGAATGAAGATGAAAGTAAATACTAGTTAGAAATTAATAATCATGGCTGACAATGGTTCAACTAATAAAAAATCTAAAACAACAAAAATACTGTTGTCAAATTTAACTTGAAGGAGAAAAGATGAAAAGCCTTTTTCTGTCAGAAGAAATAATTTCTATTACTTCATGTCTTATTTTGCATTTAGTTTAGCAAAAATATTAACAATGAAATAATATTTATTTTGACAAGGACTTGCCATTGTGATAATTATAAAATATTCTATATAATATAATATTGAGTTTTGTCAAGATATTGACTCTAATGATGTCAGTTTGTTAATGAAAATAATGAAGATGTTTATAAACATTTGAGAGTTTCTTTTTAATCTAATGACACTGATGATGGGATTGTTAATATTGTTACTTGCACAGGCATTAATAGCTAATGTGTAAGGGGAAATGAAAATTTGAAAAGGAAGAAAGAAAATGAGAAGATAGAAAGTGGGGGGGTTAGATACAAAGAGTAAGAAAAGTGGGAGGGGGGAGGAAGATATAATGGAGGAGTAAAGTAAGAGTGGAGGAAGTACATACAGACGGAGAGAGGCACAGATTAGAGAATGGCATAGCACGAGAAAGAGCTCGAGGAGAAAGAAAGCGAGTGTGTGAAAAAAAAGACGGTGAGAAAAAGAGAGAGTGGATGAACACAGGGAGAGAGAAAGCGAGAGTGGGGAAAGACAGAAAGAATGAGTGAAGAAAGACATAGCATGAAAGAGAGTAAAAATAGGCATTGTGAGAGTCAAAGAAAAATACAGGTTGCGATGGATAAATTGTCGTCTAAATGACACAAAAATGAAACACTGACGTTTCATTTTAACAGATATGGAGAGTGCGATGGATAAATTGTCGTCCGAATGATGCCAAAATAAAAATGACACTGACGTTTCATTTCAACAGATATGGAGAGTGCGATGGATAAATTGTCGTCTAAATGCCATGAAAATGAAATACTGACATCTCATTTTAAGAGATATATTTCCCTAAATTACACAAACATATCTTGAATTACTAAAGAGAGAATGAGTGGAGAAAGAGAGTGGAGAAAGATAGAGAGAGTGGAGAAAGATGGAATGAGAAAAAGAATGAAGACAAGAAATAATAACAAAGAGGTTGAAGCAAAAGGAATGCAGGAAGAGAAAATGGCAAAAGACAGGAAGAGAGTGAGAGAAGAAAATTTGTGAGAGAGAAAGAAAAGAGAAACATGAAGAGAGAATAAAATTGAAAAGTGATTCTCTCTCTCTCTCTTTTCTGGTGACTAATTAGTCATTATTTTACTTTGTGTTTTGTTTTAATCCCCCCACTCCATACCTTTACCAATTCCCCTTCTTCAGACTTGCTTGCTTCAACAAAGTTTAATCATCAGGACTCATTTAAGCTATACTCATCAAGCAAAAGTGTTTACTCACCCTGCCTAACCCTTCTTGCCTGTGCTTAATTACAATAACTATTACTGCTACTAGTACACTTGTAACTTTAACAAGGACTATTAATAGAAATATATATATATATTACTGTTTGTCACCTGGGTTTTAATTTATGTACCAGTATTTCTAATATTTTTGATTATTTTAATTATCAGAGAAATAATACGAGGCAGCTGATGTCTGAAAATCTGAGCTGAAGCATTGTCATTATACCAAGAATGACCCAAATTGTCTTAAAAAATACTGGAAAATTCTCAGCACAACCATGAGGGGATGTGATTCCAGAACACATATAAATCTGATTGGTTATTAAAATTAGAGAGAGAGGAAGGACAGATAGAAAGAATAAATATATATATAGAGAGAGAGAGAGAGAGAAATTGTCATCCATAGACAGACTGTTTCATTATATCACAGCTATTCAGTGTGGCTAGACAACCAATTGCTTCAAGCCAGGATCGAAACCCCAACCAATTTGCTATCAGTCATAGGTTCTAGCCTTAGGTTATCATTGCATGGCAGAGAGGAAGGTAAATTTTAATGTTTTCTATGCGAAATACATCAGTGGCCTGGAGAGCTCAATTCAATTTGCTTGAAGAACAATATGTTAATAGCAGTATGAGCCAATGTTTTTAAAATTACCCTTTTCCCAAGAGAGCTCAACTGGATTTCCTGGGGGCATTATACATACATACATACATACATATATATATAGAGAGAGAGAGAAAGAGAGAGAAAGAAAGATAGAGGGAATAAATAAATATATTTATATTCAAGCATGTTTTGTTAAATAATTTAGATGTATTCTGTCTATTTTTAATTTTAATCCTTTCAAGTTCATGGATTAATTTCTTGATAGCTGTAGAAAATTGATCAAGAAAAATTCTAGAATTTTCTTTCAAATAATTTTTATTTTTCCAAGTACTTTCAGTCTCTTCTGAGATCATTTTCAGGAGTTGAGTGTCTGTGGGTAGTGTGTGTGAACACTGCAAAATTCAAAATATTTACCTCTTATGCAAGGCAGGTGATGTATGTGATTCTTTTTTTTTTGTCGGGGGAGTATATTTTTGTGCATGATCACCGTAAGATTCAAAATATTTACCTGTTATGCAAGTAGAGGTAACTTATGCGATTTTTTTGTGGGGTGGGTATATTTTTATGGATTTAAAAGATTTTTAAATTGTAATTTTTAACAATTCTAATTTAGAATTTTAAACATTTTTACTGTTATAAACATTTAAGTTCGTTGCTATACTCATAGTTAATATTAGGACTAATTTTTAATCCATCCCTACCTTCATTAAAAATTGGTTATAATATTTTATGAAAACTACTCTTGATGTGCACCACAGAAGTTCCCTTCTGTGACCATCAAAATAACATATACATACAATGTGATGGTGGCCCCATGGGTTCCATCCTGGGACCAACATTTAGCAACTTCTACATGACTCACCTAGAAAATAATGTACTTAATACCATAAAAAACACTCCATTGACCTATGACATTCTTGTTTTAGTCAAAAACATAGACAAAATATATGAACTACAAAAAAACTCTGTGCATAAGTTCAAATATGAACTTTACAACAACAAAAACAAAATCCTGTTTCTTGATATACTGATAGATACCAACAGCAATACATTTACTACTTTCCCATATAAAAAAAAAACAACTAGCATAAACATGTGCACTTTCAACTATATAAGTGAATGTCCTATTACAAAATAAGCTATTTCTGAAACTTAATAAACCATGGAAAAGCAAATTCCTCAATGAAAAAGATTTTCTATACTGAATTAAAAAATATTAAAAAACCCTCATTAATAATGATTTTTCTAATTACATTGTTGATGAACAAATTAGATGAGCTATCAAAAATATTAACATATGGCAAAAAGAACATAATACATCTTCAAATAACTTTAGATATATAAAACTACTATACTGTAATTAAATGCATTCTAACTATAAACAGAATGAAAAATTCTAAAAAGTCTCAAAAGCACTAATATATCCCCACTGATCCCAGTAAAAAACAAAAATTAATTATATACTATACTAAATTTAATACAACCGACTTAGTCATTCATAACAACTCTTTTCCGTCAACTGGCATTTTACAAAAGACCAACATCGTATATCAATTTAAATTGCATCTCTCATAAAAGTGTTAATAATATGTATTTTGGTTATACTACAATGACCATGACGAGAAGGCTTATGTTTCACTTAAATGATCATAGTTCAATCTCAGAGCATTTAAAGAAAGATTCATGCCCACATTCACAGTTTAGCCATATATTAGTAGAAAATACAACAATACTCTGCCAAGATAATAATAAGCAAAAACTAAAAATTCTAGAAGCTCTTTATACAAGAGTATTGCCAGCAAAAATAAATAATATAAACTATGAGTATAGCAACAAAAGTCTTAAATGTTTATAGCAGCAAAGTGTTATATAAAAATTAATAAATTAAAATATTACAATTAAAAAAATTATAATTTATTTGTTATATATTTTCAATAGTAGGTAACTATGAATTTAACAATTTTTTCAATTTTTAACATTTTTATAGTTATGTATGTTGGCTTAGGACAGAAGTAATTCTTTCAGGGATGGAGATATTTGAAAAAGTCCAGGGTGCAGATTTTTCTTTTGAGAAGATTAGATAGTGGCACTCTTGAGAATCTTCAGTCTAATAAGCTTACTTTTTTCTTTTAATAAGCATGGTATTCTTTAGATCAAAGTTGTGGTTGAATTTATTTCTATGTCTGACTAATGCATTTGATAAATTGATGTGTATGAGATCCTTTTAGTATTCATAAACATGTTTTTCTTTAAATTTCTGTACGTTTCCCCAGTGTATTGTGAGGAGCAGTTGTGACAATCTATTTTATTTTATATATACCTACTTCAGAAGCATTATTGTTATGGATATTTTTAGTTCTGACCATATCAATAATAGTTTTGGATGTGTATTAGTAGAATATAGAATAATTTCTGAACAAATCTGTAGATAATGGGATAAAAGTGAAAAATCTTTCAGACAATGCATTTTGACTCTCTATGGCAAGCATCTTCATGTTGGAAAGAGAGAGAAAAAGAAAAAACGCATAGGGATTTTGAGGAAGAAGTAATAAATATCTTTATCATATGCTATACCCAGAAATCTTTTTTTCATATTGATTGCATTATATATATATATATATATATATATATATATATATATATATATATATATATACTCAAGTATAGTGCAAGTTTTTATGATCAGTTTTTGATGCAAATAATAGGGGCTTGCATTATACACAGGTAATGTTTCTGAAGAGACAGTAACCGCTTGCACTATATGCAGGTAAATTTTTTTTTAGAGGTATCAAAATTCAGGGGTCGCACTATACATGAAGTTAGTTTATACACAAGTATATATATATATATATATATATATATATATATATATATATATATATATATAATCGGTTCAGATAATGCATTTTGACTCTATGGTAGGCATCTTCATGTCGGAAAGAGGAAGAAAAACCCATGAGCAACAGAACTGCATATGAATTTTGAGGATATACATGAAGTTAGCTTATACACAAAAAACTTTCATTGCAGATAGATTTTACTTAAAAGAACAATTAGTTAGCTTATCTTTATACCCTGCCTAGTGGCAAACACTGCTGGTGGCACCAGGGGTGGCGGTCCCGCCATAGCCACTGAAACTGTGATATCACCCCTGGTCAGCGGATGATGAAGACAGGGTATCACACGTGCTAACACACATTGTATGTTAAAATATATGCGTGTGTGAGTGTGTATATATATATATTTTTGTTTTTTTTTCCTCATTCCCTCATTTCATCCTTTTAGTCCTCTAAGATATACCCAGAAAATAAACTTGATATGATCTGGGTTGAAATCGATCATTTTAGTTTTTAGTTAAAATGACATCAAAAACTTACTTATTCCTTGCTGTTAAAAGTCTGTACCATTAAGAATCTGTTCAAATATATATATATATATATATATATATATATATATATATATGATATTTCACTTCAAAGATGGATTCTAATTAAAACTAATTTCTCATGAAACTCATAGAACCTAATATACATTATAACTGCAAGGGTTGCCATGAGGACTGCATTGGTCAAACTGGCTGGACACTCTGACAGATAATTCCTTGACAACAAATTAGGCACCCCTACATTAGAAAAATGACCCTTAGCCAACCTACAGAGAAATGCAGAAGACAAAATTTGACAAAGGCATAAATACCTTCCAATTCTACCAATGTGACTACAAAACCAACAAAAAGTGCATTAACAAAGAATAATTTTTATCAGCAAATTTAAACCAAAACTCAATTCATTACATAAACCAGAGGTCCGTCCTTCAAAATAGATAAATATAATTTTTTCCTAAGCATAAACGACAGAAAAAACCAGTAACATTATGCGATTTCTTTCTTTTTTTCTGGACATAATAATTCTCTGTAAAGATGTATACATGTATTATAAATATTACATATAAAGTATATAAAAACATTAGGTGTTTATCCAAATGTTATTATTGTCATTTTCTTGATATATATATATATATATATAGTTTTAAAGTATGCTATATCTATTGGATAAAGTGTTCTATATTAGAGATGGAGCGTATGCAAATATAAAAGTACAATGTTCACACACACACACACACACATATATATATATATTTTTAAGTTTATGTCCAATAGCAAATCATTGTAGATTTTATTGGCTTTTAAGATCCTTTCACTGTGCAAACTTTAAAAAGAAAAGAAAATCAGCTTACTGACCATTTCTCATATTAGGGATAATTAGAATTAGTACATTTCTGACTAAAAATAATAATTTTACCAAAATAATTATTTCTATCATACCAGGACTAATAACACTAATTATTACAATAAAAACAATATAATTTCAAACTAGTGAAGAAATCAAATTCTTTTACAAAGAATGATATAAAATTGGCCCAACAAATTTTACTCCATCTGTTAAAAATAGCAAGAAATACATCAACCAAAAATGTCCCACGTGTAACAATTTTGAAATTAGTTACAGTATTAAGATAAATATTAATGAAAATCTTATACAATTTCCTATCTTAGTAATACTATAAATATTAGTGAAAATGTTTTTCAAATTTTCTGTTCTTGTAATACTGTCAATATTAGTGCCAATTTTTATACTGTTGCTAATTTTAGTAATACTATAATAATTAGTGCAAATTCCTATATAAATTCCAGACTTCATGATACTATAAATATCAATTTTTTTATGCAGTTTCCCATCTTAGTGATATAATAAAAATTAGTTGAAATTTTTATAGTTTACATTTTTAGTCATACTATAAATATTAGTTCAAATTTGATACCATTCCCCATTTTATTAATCATAAAAATTAGAGCAAATTTTTAGACTATTCCCAGTTATATTTATATTAGTGCAAATTTTTATACAATTACCTATATTAATATTATTATAAAAATTAGTACAAATTTATATAGTTTCCAGTCTTAGTAATACTATAAATATTAGTGCAGATATTTTTACAAGTATTAATTACAATCTAAAATTGAACCAAATGTGTCTCTATTGTTAAGATACTTTGTTGAAAACTGAAGCCATTCCATACACGTGTGTACAAGAGTAGCAGACAACATTTTTCACTGTAGTTTATTTCCATGAATTTTATTAATGAGAAGAGATGTGTGTTGAATAAAAAGACAAAAATCAAAAAAATAATCAATTGTGTTGCAGCAGTACTTTTCTTTAAAAAAAAAAAAAAAAGGAGTCTTTTCAGATAAAGGAAATTTAAAAAAAATAAAAAACAAACTTGCCTGTGGACCTATGATCTGTTTTTCCATTCATTTTTTATTCTAAGTGTCTTTTCTGTAATATGATTGGTTGTAAAAGAGCATATCCCTAAAAATGATTTAATATTTGACCAACCATACGTAGTATGATTTTAGAAGATTATTTTGAATTTATATGCATATTTGTTATCTGTTTTTTCCTTCTTTGTTCATTTGCATTCTTTCCTTCATTTTCTCTATCACTTCTTATTCTTTCTTGTTCATTCCTTTTTTCTTCTTTCATTTCATTTTTTTCTTTCTTTCTTAATTCTTTTCTTTTTTTTCCATTTTTTTTCTTTTTTTTTGTTAATCCCTCTCTTTTTCCCTTTTTTGTTTATTCCCTCTTTTTCTTCTCCTTTTTGTGCATCTGTCTCCCTTTTTCTCTTTTTCGCTCATTCCCTCTTTCTTTTTCCCTTTTTGTTCCTCCCTGTCTCTTTTTCCCTTTTTTGTTCATTCCCTCTTTTTCTTCTCCTTTTTGCTCATCTGTCTCCCTTTTTCTCTTTTTCGCTCATTCCCTCTTTCTTTTTCCCTTTTTGTTCCTCCCTGTCTCTTTTTCCCTTTTTTGTTCATTCCCTCTTTTTCTTCTCCTTTTTGCTCATCTGTCTCCCTTTTTCTCTTTTTCGCTCATTCCCTCTTTCTTTTTCCCTTTTTGTTCCTCCCTGTCTCTTTTTCCCTTTTTTGTTCATTCCCTCTTTTTCTTCTCCTTTTTGCTCATCTGTCTCCCTTTTTCTCTTTTTCGCTCATTCCCTCTTTCTTTTTCCCTTTTTGTTCCTCCCTGTCTCTTTTTCCCTTTTTTGTTCATTCCCTCTTTTTCTTCTCCTTTTTGCTCATCTGTCTCCCTTTTTCTCTTTTTCGCTCATTCCCTCTTTCTTTTTCCCTTTTTGTTCCTCCCTGTCTCTTTTTCCCTTTTTTGTTCATTCCCTCTTTTTCTTCTCCTTTTTGCTCATCTGTCTCCCTTTTTCTCTTTTTCGCTCATTCCCTCTTTCTTTTTCCCTTTTTGTTCCTCCCTGTCTCTTTTTCCTTTTTTTGTTCATTCCCTCTATTTTTTTCCCCCTTTTGTTTGTCCCCTCTCTCTTTTCATCTTTTCGTTTGCCTCCCTCTCTTTCCCCTTTTTGTTTGTCTCACTCTCTTTTTCATTAATCCCCTCTCCCTTTCCCCTTTTTGTTTGTCTCACTCTCTTTTTCATTAATCCTCTCTCACTTTTTTCTTTTTGTTAATCTCTCTCTCTTTTTTCATTTTCGATCATTCCCTCTCTCTTTTTCCACTTTCGGTCATTCCCTCTCTCTTTTTCCATTTACCGTCATTCTGTCTCTCTTTTTCCATATTTGTTCATTCCCTCTCTCTTTTTCCATTTACAGTCATTCTGTCTCTCTTTTTCCATATTTGTTCATTCCCTCTCTCTTTTTCCATTTTTCTTCATTCCCTCTCTCTTTTTCCATATTTGTTCATTCCCTCACTCTTTTTCCATTTGTGTTCATTCCCTCTCTCTCTTTTTCCATTTTTCTTCATTCCCTCTCTCTTTTTCCATTTTTCTTCATTCCCTCTCTCTTTTTCCATATTTGTTCATTCCCTCTCTCTTTTTCCATTTGTGTTCATTCCCTCTCTCTTTTTCCATTTTTCTTCATTCCCTCTCTCTTTTTCCATTTTTCTTCATTCCCTCTCTCTTTTTCCATTTTTCTTCATTCCCTCTCTTTTTTACCATGTTTTTCTCATCCATCTCTCTTTTTCTCTTTTTTTTTCCCCTTTTTGTTCCTCCCTGTCTCTTTTTCACTTTTTTATTCATTCCTGTTAACTCTTTCCTTATTTTTTGTTTGTGCCCTATCTCTTTCCCCTTTTTGTTCGTTGTCTCCCTTTTTCTCTTTTTCATTAATCCCCTCTCTCTTTTTTCCATTTTTTGTTCATTCCCTCTCTTTTTTTCCTATTCTTTTTCATTTTCTCCCTTTTATCCTTCTTTTTCATTTTTTCTCCTTATTCTCTCCTTTGTTCATTCTCTATTTTTCTCTTCATTTGTTCATTCTCTGTTTTGCCTTCTTTTTCATTTTTTTCTCTCTTTCTCTTCCTCTCTCACTCTCTTTAAATCTCAATAAAATGAAGTAAATATTTTTCTATTTTACATCACCAAAGTGTGTTTATATAAAATGATATAAAATGCTGTGTCACTTTTAGAATTATGAAAAAGTGCTGACAAACAAGCATTTGATTTGTTATAAGAATTCAAATGCTGATGTTCATGCTTCCTTGCCATAACCAGATTTGGAACTAAAAATGTAAGCTTGAAAGCATATTATTCAACTCTAGATACTTTATTAAGTTAATAACTCAGATCCACGCTCACATATTCTCATAATTCTGAGATAAAGTTTGTTACTTCAATAAAATAAGTAGAAATCATTCTTATATAAATATACATATTTCTTGATTTTATATATATATATATATATATATATATAAATAGTACATTGGTATATAATCCGGGTGGATCCTAGTAATATCAGATGTTAAAACTGACCCACAGAGAGAGCTCAATTATATTTATTTATTATTTATTATTATTTATTTTATTATAACAGAGCAAAAAACAAAATTATCTCATGTGGGTATAGTCTATTTCAAACTGGCACAAACTTATGCCAGTCTTCTTCAGCCCTAGATTAACTGTCTCAGAATCAGGGTTTTGAATTTAGTTTAGATAGCAATCGGTCAGAGGGTACACGCCTACTCAAAGAGATGCCTCAAGGAGTCTGGGTTGGTGACAAGGGGAGGGCATGAGGTATCTTGCTAAGGAGAGATAGGCCAGGATGGAAGTTTATTTATGACCAAATCCTTTAGTTGTATGTAAATGATTTAGGTTCATGCTAGAGGATACCAAACTATACCAACTGCATGTATGTTTTCATAGGATTGACAATAAATTGTGTTTAGACAATAAAGGTTTTATATTATTAACTGATGGGGGGGGGATTTAAAGACAAAACAATTTTAGGTTAGAATAAATTATCTAAAAAATAGATTCCCTGATTCTGTAAGTAATACCAAAACACCCAATGAAATAAATTATGTTGTACAACACACACACACACACACACACACACACACACATATATACCTACACACACACACACACACACACACACACACATATATATATATATATAGTTTTATATTTAGGCAGCAATCCTTCGTTTATGCATGTTTCATTAAAAATGACAGACAAGTTACTACAGTTAAGCTTTTTATTTAATTTTCCTTGTGTTCGAACACAACAATGGAGTCTGGTAAGGTTGTGTTTTTTTTTAAATGTGTTCTAATGGAGCTGTGATCAGATAGGTGTAACGTAAGGCATCCAGATAAGCATATCGCTTATCCAGACGTCTTACGTTACACCTATCTGATCACAGTTCCATTAGAACCCATTAAACGCACACACAAATTTACCCGACTCCATTAGGAACATACTAGTAGAAAACACAAATATAATAACTTCTTCCACTTGTAAAAAAAGATTAAAAATAATGGAAGCTTTAATAATAAAAAAGAA
>OZ010596.1:49271994-49276994 GCA_963932145.1 Acanthosepion lycidas | reverse complement strand
CCTCTCCCTAACTTCCTGTCTTTTGTAGCTCTTAGTAATTTTTGTCTTTTTGCTATTTCTCATAAACCCTGTTCTGTTAACCATTTGTATAAGCACCTTAGTGCTTATGGCCACATACGATCACCAAAGTTAGGCAACTTCGAGCCTGGTTAGTACCTAGGTGGGTGAGCAATTATGAATACCAGGTGCTGTAAGCTTGGATGTGTAGATGGTGTAACGAATAATGGCTCAGAAATATTAATTTGAGAGCCAAGTTCCAATTCTCATTCAATTAATTACATTCACTTGTATCAGTAAAATCATTATCTTCAAAAAAATTCTTATAATTCTTACAGTTAAGCAACATCAAGCCTTGTCAGTACTTTGATGGGTGACCAATTGGGAATACCATGTGCAGATAGTGTAACGGATAACAGCTCAGAAATGTTAATTGGTGAGCCGAGTTCCAGTACCTGTTCAGTTCATTATATTCAGTTAGGTGCAAATACCCTTGGGAAAGGTATGAATTCACCTCTTTTCTCCAGGTATGGGTTAATTTGTAAAACTTGTATCACTAAACCATTATTATCAAAAAAAAAAAAAAAAAAAAAAAAAAAAAAAAAAAAAACGTGTATAAAATATTTAGATTTTGGCATTAAATAGCCCAAAGAGCTAAACATGCCACTAAATAAAAACAACCAATTAACAAACTCATTAGGTAGATTATGCATTGTTTTCAAATGTCCTGTGAATGTCAAATTTTCTATGCCCTCTTTCCTCATTATGTGCCCTAGAAATTTCAATTTCTCCTAATATTGAGTATAAGTATACATTTTATTTCCATTTTGTTGTTGCTCATGTTCAATATATGGTATTCTCAGCATCCTTCTGTTGCTTCAGGTTTCTTCTTCATCTGTGTGTAGATCATTCAACATTCACCACCATAGAGTAGAACTGTGTAAAATTATAGTTATAGTAAGTTGTCTTTAGTGTTTATATTTCTGAGATGATGTATTATAAATCTTTTTGCTACTTATATTATTCAGACAGTTAACCTCATCTTTATTGCTATATTCATAACATTTCAGTCATTGTATGCTCTGGCCTTCTTCATTTGATTTTTCTGGGAATAAAGGGTTTGGTTCAAAATTCCACAAAATATCACCTGAAGAATACCGGAGCATACAACAACCGAAACATTGTGAATATGGCAATGAAGATGAGGACAACAATCTGAATAATGTAAGTAGTATAAAAATTTAGTGTTCTTTTTATTTATACACATTCAAAATTGTCGGTGTTAAGTTTCATATGTTGCCCCAGAGTTGTTGCTTGACCTTATGGCGTATTGGCCTTTAAAGTCCTCTTTTCCAGACTTGGTGAAAATGTTAATTGATCTTCTTGACACGATCAGCCCTGACCATCCACTCTGACATACCACGAATGAATTGCAATTTAACCAGATGATGCTTAGATTTGCATCAGAAAGGCTTATGAAGCTAACTTTTCAAATTACTGTGTGTTTCAATTTCTATTCTTCACATTGGTTGAAAATAACCCAGAAGATGAATTTCCCTCTCAATCCATTTTTCCCACCCTAAATCAGACACAGCAACACCATAACCAAACCCAGAAAAACCTCATTGGTTGATAATGACTTTGCATTTATATATATATATATATATATATATATATATTATAATATTAGTGGTCAATATATATATATATATATATATATATATATATATATATATATATATATATATATTTCTCCTCCCGATGATAGCCATTTTGGTCAAAACTAGTCGAGGAATCTAAATGGAATAATAATAATAAAAAAAAAACGAAAGAATATTAATCTACAACCCAGTGTGTCTAAAGATTTTAATTTTTTAATTTTTTTATTGTTCAAAATATATATATATATATATATATATATATATATATATATATATATATATATATCAATTTCCAATAGGATGGTATTCAGGTAGAGCACAATGTCCAGGACAGAGAAAGAATATAATATAAAAGGTTCAAATTCCATGGTTATAATTTATTACATTGGAATCATAATCACAATCCAAATCATCAGACCTACAAATTCAAATTTTTGAATTTGTAGGTCTGAGCCTTTTATACTATATATATATAAATATATATATTTATATATATATTATATATATATATATATTATATATATATATTATATATATTATATATATATATATACAAACAAGTTTGGTTAAATAACTTAGACATATCATGTCAATTAGTTTTCGGTTGTGATCCTTTCATGTTCGTGGATTAATTTCTTGGTAGCCTTAGAAAATTGATTAAGAAAAATACCAAAATTTTCTTTCAAATGATTTTTATTTTCCCAAGTACTTTCAATCCCATCTGAGATCATCTTCAGGGGGTTAAGTTGTCTGTGAGTCTGACTTGTTAGTAATAGTGTAGAGTAGTGTTCAATGAAAAACTGTTCCTGTACAACTCAAGGAAATCCTGTATAGACTTAGAAAAATTACAGAAATTTGTTAGGTAGGCCTCTTCAAGGCAGAATGATTTCTCCACTTTTCTTTGAATTCTATAACAGACTATAATGTATATAGTGCCTTATGGAAGCAAATCTTTCTTAGACGCTTGAAACATTCATATCTACTCAGTTTCATATCCTAACATAAACAAAGAAATGATGTAGTAATCCATATATTGTATTACTTAAACCTTATATATATATATATACATATACATACATATATATATATATATATATATGAATAAAAATGACAATAGGAAAACTGGTAATTGTGGATTATCGAAGCAAAATACAACTCCCCACCCTGAAAAACACGTCAGCAATTACCAGTTTTCCTATTGTCATTTTTATTCATAAATATTGTCTTCTCTACTGGTTAAATCGGAGAAATTTTCATATATATATATATATATATGTATATTTATTAAAGACATTTTTATGTTTAACGTTCTTTTTATAGATACAAGTATTTAAGTAAATGCTCTGTTTATAATAAACAGTATTAAATAACATTTACTGGCCTGAATGTCCAAGAAATTTTCATAGAAAATATTCGTCCTTTGATAGGATTCAAAACTGCATCCTATATGGAACCGTTATTTACGCTGACATGCCTTGACCGCTCGGCCACAAAGGATCGTTCGGTTGGCAAGGTTGAATTTACTGCTTATAAACTTCAATCTTCCATGAATCTCATGCATTCATAACTGCTCATGGCGTATCGAATGTAAACAAATGACGTCATGCATTAAGAAATGGACAAAGTCTGACAATTTATTTATTAAAGACATTTTTATGTTTAACGTTCTTCAGGCCGGTAAATGTTTTGTTGTCAACCATTCTAATAAATTATCTAATAAATAAATAGTCTAAATAAACAATTTAATAAACAATGTTTATTATTTTTCTTGTCAATTCTCATTGTTTTTTAAAAGAATAAACATTGCCAAATAGTGAAAGTAGTTAAAAAAAAAGGCATCATGGGAAAACCTGTTCTTTTTTTTTTCTGCAAGCATGTAGGTCCATGTTTGCCACATTTGCTCTGTATAGGATAATCACAATTTCTATACAAACAAAATATTTGTTTGCTTGTTTCATTGTCTGCAGCTTATCAACCTTTTGTAGATTATTTAAAGCCAGGAAATATTTTTAGATTGTTTATTTTCAAGAATAATTCTATATTTACAACATTCTAAAAACTAATAAATAAATAGTCTAAATAAGCAATTTAATAGTGTTTATTATTTTTCTTGTCAATTCTCAAGAACAAAGAAAATGTATAAATTCACTTTCATCATATGTTTAGGTATTATCGCAATTCTAATAATCATTTCTCAAAAGAATAACTATTGCCAAATATTGAAGGTCGTTAAAAAAGCAGCATCATGGGAAAAACTGTCTTTTGAAACTCCAATTTTTTTTACAGGTCCATATCTGGCATATTTGTTTTGCATCGCATATCACAATTTCTATACAAACAAAATATTTGTTTGTTTACGGCTTATCAACATTTTGTAGATTATTTAAAGCCAGGAAATATTTTTAGATTGTTTATTTTCAAGAATAATTCTATATTTACATCATTCTAAAAACTAATACAATTAAAATCATTTTATAAAGACATATGAAAACAATTTTTCATTCATAAATTTATAAGCATTTTCTAAATTATTAAAATATGTGAACCAACTACTGTATAAAGAAATCCTTATTATTTACCATTTTATAAAGTTCTAATCAATTGGCAGTCAGCTTATGTTTTGCCAACCATTCTAATAAACAATCTAATAAATAAATACTTTATATTATCAATTGTCAAGAACAAAGAAAATGTATAAATTCACTTTCATATATTTAGGTTTTATCGAAATTCTAATCTTTTGCTTTTTAAAATAATAAATATTTCTGAGGAGTGAAGGTAGTTAAAATAATAGTGGTGTCAAGGAAAAAACTCTCCTTTTGACACTGTTTTTTAGCAGGCATGAAGGTCTGAGTTTACATGATGATTTAATTTCTAACTAATAGACACTTTGATTGAATTATGTGCTGTATTGTGGAATCTTCTTGACATGTTTGTTGGGTAGAAAATAAAGTTTTGGGTGTGTTTTAATATGGTATATATATATATATATATATATATATATATATATATATATATATATATATATATAAGTATTGCACAGTGTGTACTGGTGGTAATAAAACTGGTCAATATATAATAACAGAGGTAAATTTTATACTAATAATAAATACTGTATATACTCCCATATCATGCAACTTTTGACGCTAATTTTAAGAGGGTTGCATTGTACATGAGATATAAAATTAGCATATGTACTGCTGGCCTGGCGACACCTTTGACCAAACAATATATCCATTTACTGTAATCAAAAGGTACGACTGTATTTAAAGTAAACATGATTTTGATAAAACTGATGTTTTATTTAACTGTATCCAATAAGACATGTAATATTCACTTTAT
>OZ010596.1:49264494-49266994 GCA_963932145.1 Acanthosepion lycidas | reverse complement strand
GGCCAAAACAGAAAACCAGTTCACACTGAAATTCAACGCACAAGTAGGATTCTTTATAAAGTGATCCGCAATCGAAGACCCATACGTGTTACGAATGGTATCACCCAAAGAAAATTTTTTATTCAGTATTATAGCAGGTACGTGTTGTTTAATTCTAATGTCCAACCGCTGTGTCGTTCTACCTATGTAGTCGCATCCACAACTACATTTGAAATGATAAATAACAGAGTTAATATGGTGGGGGGGTAGAACATCTTTACACATAGATGAAAGTACGGACTTAGTTTGAAAAACAACACGAACATTAGCTGCAAAATAACACTGATGTGAACTCCATGAAATACGCTTGGCGAAGGATTCACTAATGCTACCCAACAGTGTTTTTCCCTACTCAACAGTGTTCATCCTGCCCTTAAATTCACAGTAGATAAGGAGTTCAATGGTTCATTGCCCTTCTTAGATGTTCTTGTTCAAAGAACTCCTTCCTCGTTTATCACATCAGTTTACAGGAAATCTACATTTACTGGATTATATACTCGATGGGACTCCTTTTGTCCTAAACGACAAAAGATTAATTTGATTAGGACCCTGACACATAGGGCCCTAATGATTTGTTCGGATGACACTTTGAAACATGAAATCAGTTCCTTAACTGAGATTTTTGTGAACAATGGTTATCCGTTGAACATTGTTCACTCAGTTATTCGAGATGAAACTGCCAGGTTTAACAAAATTAAACCTGCTTCAGTGGGTAAATGTTCGATCTATCTTCGTTTGCCGTGGTTGGGTAGCATTAGTGAATCCTTCGCCAAGCGTATTTCATGGAGTTCACATCAGTGTTATTTTGCAGCTAATGTTCGTGTTGTTTTTCAAACTAAGTCCGTACTTTCATCTATGTGTAAAGATGTTCTACCCCCCCACCATATTAACTCTGTTATTTATCATTTCAAATGTAGTTGTGGATGCGACTACATAGGTAGAACGACACAGCGGTTGGACATTAGAATTAAACAACACGTACCTGCTATAATACTGAATAAAAAATTTTCTTTGGGTGATACCATTCGTAACACGTATGGGTCTTCGATTGCGGATCACTTTATAAAGAATCCTACTTGTGCGTTGAATTTCAGTGTGAACTGGTTTTCTGTTTTGGCCAGTTCGCACTCGCTATTCCATCTTAAGGTGTTAGAGACGCTTTACATCAGGTTCAGGCAACCTACTCTTTGTAAACAAAGAGATTGTTTGCTTGGACTTGCTGTGCTGCGTTTCTAGCATCTTGGTTGGTATAACTTTTATAATAATTTATTTCTTCCTGTCCAATCATTCATGTCATGCATTACAGACTTCTTTTCTTTTCCTCATAATTTCCCCGTTAACAGTTCTGATGAGAGGGGACGAAACCGGTCGACTGGTGTTTGTTTTATTTTAAATCTATCATGGTCCATAATATAAAATTTCTTGTTTTTAATGCCTTAATATATATATATATATATATATATATATATATATATATATATGCTAAAGAAAGATTGTCCACATATGCTTCTTATAATGTGTAGATAGAGTAGGCCAATGAAAGAAATTTCAGACAAAAAAAGCAGTAATAATAATGAAAATTATTGTATATTATTAGGTCTTTAATGATAATTATTGTATATTATTAGGTCTTTTATGATAATTATTCTATATTATTAGGCCTTCTTCTGGATGGACTCCTAGTTTAAGTTGGTGAATGTTGCCATGATGCTTGCCTTCGTTTCCTCTTTGGTGTTAAAAGGAGTTTTGTTGGTCTCTCACTCAACTGTGCCCCACATACAATTATCAAGGAAGTTGCAGTCTGGGGAGTTAGCTGGCCAGATGTAAGGGGTGATGTGATTGCAGAAATTGTCTGACAACCATGATTGGGTTCTCCTGCTTGTATGGCATGGTGCAGAGTCCTGTTGCCAGACATAGGTTCTTCCAACAGCTACCCTCTTGACCTGGGACACCACTACCTCCTCAAAGCACTTGATGCTGTTTCCCAAATTATTGGCAGAGTGAATTGCATCATGGTGCTCTTTTTCTCAGAGACAGGGCCCAACTGACCCTACAATACTGTGTAGTTGATAAAATCAAATAGAATGCATGTATGGTATTAAAAGTATAAAATTATATATATATATTTATATATATATATTAAAGAAAGATTGTCCACATATGCTTCTTATAATATGTAGATAGGGTAGGCCAATGAAAGAAATTTCAGACAAAAAAAGCAACAATAATAATGATAATTATTGTATATTATTAGGTCTTTAATGATAATTATTGTATATTATTAGGTCTTTAGACCAAATTGCAATATAAGAAGGGATGTTAGGAATTGGAATTTTCGGACATGCCTGTGTCCTTTCTCAATGAGAAATAAAAGGAAGTTGGATTTGTATGGGGGTAATTTTTTTGTACTCTATTACTAAAGAAATCTAGTGATTTCAGGCTAGTTGTTCATCATGATTAG
>OZ010596.1:49252469-49264294 GCA_963932145.1 Acanthosepion lycidas | reverse complement strand
GTCTTAGCTGGCAAGTTTAGATATGGTGGAACTAAGGAATGTAGATCGTCTGAACGCTTTCTATGGAAATAACAATAGAGCAGCAAGAGGCTTTTGACGTTCCATCTGTGGGAAAGTGGTTGTAAGGTGGTAAATAATTTATCAGCCACAAAGCTGCTTTTGCTATGTATTTAGAGATTCTTGATAAAATCCAAAGAAGAATTTGCAATGTTATCAATTATGACCTGACATCTCAGCTTCAGTCACTTTCTCACTGCCATAATATAAATTCCCTTTTATTTCGTCATCGATAAATATTTTCATGGTAATTGTTCTAATCAACTTTCCTCTCTTATACTTTATGAATTTAAGTGCAGTACATGATTAACAGCAGGGATTAGCTAGTAGCCCTCAAAGACAGCATCCATGGATATGAGTGTCCAGCCATTTATATATATATTATCACTTTAAGGGCTATTTCTAGTGTATACTCATATTTGAGTAGGCAGTAAAAGTAACTTTTAAAAATCGGTCAGATTAATAAATTAAAAAAAAATTACTTATGTAGAAAAAGAAAAAATATATATAGTGTATTGGGGCAGCAGATCATTATTCAAACTTAATTTATAACCACTATACGAAGCTTAGAATAGCTCATGATCAAACAATAGACATTCATTGTCTGTTATATTTAACAATATATGTTTGAATATATATATATATATATACATACACATGTACCACACACACACACACATATATATATATATATATATATATATATATATATATATAGTTAAACCTAGAGAACTAGACAAACCTACCAAGATTTCACCTAAGTGGTTCGTCAGGGGAAAGCCGACATTCCCTGACAATCAGCTTGGGTGAAACCTTGGTAGGTTTGTCTGGCTCTCTAGGTTTAACTAGGTCTGCTCTACTCATTGTATTGAGCACTTTATTTAGTTGTTTTGGGTACTCGCATTGGGTTTTTTTCTCGTATGCTGGGCGATTATTTTCAGTTAATGTACATGTTCTTGGTTCTTTCTTTTTTTATACTTTTTTTCCCCTTTGGTGTTGGCTTTTTTATTTGAAAATCAATACACCGAAGGTTTTCCGAATGAGTATAGTTTCTTATACTTATAAGATTTCTATTAATAATATATATATATAAATATATCTATAATGTTCATAGATATGGCTCTTTTGAATCATTTCATCCCAAGCAAGGTGGGAATGCTACTAGCATGCAGGAGGTTACAGAGAGTGAAAGTGAGAGAAAAGATTAGGTTTAGGGTTGATTAAGAAAAGGATAAATGATGAACAGGGTTCAAGTCAACAGAAAATGGCGGTTGATGCTGCATTTAAATTTTTGAGAGATTGTAGTTATAAAAAAAGCAAGTAAGAGGAAGGGAGTTCCACAAGAAGTGAAAAAAAAGAAACTGTTGGAGTAGAAGTGGTTACATTTAACTATTTCAGCAGTAAAAGGGTGTGACCTAGATGCCAATCTAGTAGCACACTTCATGTAGTCAGGGTATCAGGGAAGATGGTACATCAGAACAGTTGCCATGAAAATATTTGTAGAAAAAACTGAGGGAAGCCACATCATGTGTGTGAGAAAGTGACTGAAGTTAAGATGCCATATCAGGACTGATTGCATTGCAGATCCTTCTTTGGATTTTGTCGAAAACCTTGAGATGAACAGGAGGGGCACCAGACCAGATATGGCAACAGTATTCAATGCATGGATGAATGATAGATTTGGTAACATACACAAGGTAGCTGATAAGTAACATTTTTAAAAAAATCATTTCACCCCATGCAAGACAATAAAGCCACTAATATACAAGTGGTTACTGAGTGTCAGAGAACATGAGAGAAAAACTCTGTTCAGGAGTGAGAACAATAAAAGAACAAGAATTAAGAATGACTGACAGAAACCTATATTTGATACCAATATTTTTGTAAACCAATAATTAATGCCAAATTTTATTTAGGAACCTATAATTAATACCAGATTTTAATAAATTTACTAATTTTAATAATTCATACCAGATTTATATTTTGATTTTTATAATAATGGATTTTATGTTGGACATTGCTGGGTTTAAGAATTTGAATAGGCTTTTGGCTTATTTATTTTTATCTATATTTTTACATAATAAATGACTTATGTATGGAAAATTGATGTCTTGGAAATGAATCCCATTTTTGTGAAAAGCTACCAACATGGTAATAATGCATGTATTGTTGTGATGTTTCAACAATGCCGGTGGAAATTTCTCAATATGAAACACATTGAAAAATTTCCATGGAATAATTTTTTCAAAAAGTTTAGAAATACAGATTAGAAATATTTTAAATAGTAAAAGACAAGAGTCATGCTCTATCATGTGGAGGCTGAAGTGGGACTGAAAATGTTCTCATGTTGTAGAGTAGCTGAACACCACCACAATATTTAAATAGCACTCTCTTTTACTGATGGAGAGGAATTAATGATTACAGTTACAGCTTGTTGACTCTCTGGCTTTGGGTGGATAGGAACCCAGATGAGGCTATGCCAAAGGGCAGAGTCTCATCTGGGGAGGTAGTCAGAAACCCAATCCCGTGTATGCAGGGTCTGCAGGAATTTTTGCCCAAGTGTACATGCTCAGAAAAATAGCTGGCCTTGTGCCACATCCTAACTTGTGGCAAGGTCTTGGGTGAATGCCAAAGAGTTAACGATTAACTGTTTATTACATTAGTCCGTGTTCTCAACGTGTACCATATTTATTCTCCGGAATAAACTACTTCTTATTTTTTATATGTGTGTCAACCTTTCCTATTTACAACAAAACACATCTCGAACAAGAAGACTGACTCTGGGCTATGAAACACAAATACAATTTCAAGTCTTCACCTCACTGTTCAACACATTTGAGTTTAGTCTTTAAATTCAATTTCTGTTTCTTTATCTAGACTTAAACCGAAGTTTCTATCAATGGAAATAAATCCTTCATTGCTACCTCCCCCAACAATACTTAAGCCTATCTATATTATTTATACTATTTACAATCGAACTATTGTCCTCATCTTTGTTGTCAATGTGACAACATTTTGGCCATTGTGGCCTGCAGATTTCATCAGGTGTATATTGATCCGAATAACCAACAAGGAATTCTGAAGTGAATTCTTTATTTAGTCTATGGCAGACTGTTCTTGTTCCACTACTTATGTTTAGTGATATCCCATCTAGTTCTTATTTTTTTAATACTGATCAGTTATTGTTTGCCGTTTCCACTGAGTCCAAACACAAACTGCCTAACCATGGGATTGAACTCACAATTACTATGTCACAAAATTCATGAAGTAATGCTTTAATCCACTAGGTGATTGTCCCTATTAATCTTTAATCCACTAGGAAATTGTCCCTATTAATCTTTAACCCACTAGGCAATTGTCCTTATTAATTTTTAATCCAGTATGTGATTGTCCTTATTAATCTTTAATCCACTAGGCAATTGTCCCTATTAATTTTTAATCCACTAGTTTATTGTCCCTATTAATCTTTAATCCACTAGGAAATTGTCACTATTAATTTTTAATTCACTAGGATATTGTTCTTATTAATCTTTAATCCACTAGGTTATTGTCCCTATTAATCTTTAATCTACTAGGCCAGTGGTGCCCAGTATGTCAATTGTGATTGACTAGTTGATTGCGTTGGTAGTGTGGGTAGATCGCATGACAATAAAAAAATAGCCTATCATCCATCCTCACATGTGGCATTTACTACTTGATAGATGTACAATGCAGCCAGTCTGAGATCTGATCTCATCAACACATGCTGTCACTGCACATGCATGGCTAATTTACGCAGGCTAGTGAAAAACACCAGCAAACTAGTTAGCAGTTTCCAATTTATTTCTCTGAAAGAAATAGTCTAAAATTGAGTTGGGGAGCTGGACCAAGTAAGAAACCAAAAACATACCACTTTCATTCAGAATAGGACGAGGAGGACTTTTTTTTTTTTTTTTTTTTTTTTGCACAGTGTCATATTTGAAATGCATTTGTCTGATTTCCCAGTCTACCATTGCTATTCCAAAGAAAGAAATGTAGCATGACATATTCGGACTGTTCATAACAAAACTACAACACTGACTTCCCACCAAAAAGAAAAAGTTGAGAAAGGTGAACGAATTAAAATCACAGTTGTCTGGACAGCAATCATTTTTCTCACAGCTGACCTCAAATGTGAAGGCAAACACCGAAGCATCACCTCAGGCTGAGTCATACCATCATTAAGCACAAGAAGTCCTTTTAAGATGGAGAAATGATGAAAAAGGCATTCGTTGAAACAGCTGATTTATTGTTTTGGGACTTTAAAAACAAACTGGAGATATTATCTTCAGTCAAAGCTCTCCAGGTATCAAGAAATACAGTGACATGGTGAAGTAATGTCCAAGGATTTGAAACTGCAGCTTTGGACAGAAATTGCAGACTGAGTGTTTTTCATTGCAACTGGATGAGTCTACAGATGAAATAGATGCAGCTCAGTTGTGCATTTTTATTCAGATGGTGTTTACAGATATGACTGCAAAAGAAGAGCTGTTAACAATACTACCCATGAAGGACATGTGTGGGGAGAAAACATTTTTCAATCTTTCAAAAACTTTACTTAGAAAACCGATCTTCCAGTGTGCAAATTGGTGTCAATCACCATGGATGGCACTTCCTCAATGGTTGACTCCTTGAATGAATTTATTGCCAGGTGTACAGAGGATGAGGCTCTCCCTGGCTTCCTTAATTACCACTGTATAATACATCAAGAAGCTAAACATGAAAGAGATAATGGATGTTTTAATGAAGATTGTCTGTTCTATTCAAGACAGATCTCTTCAAGGACAGCTGTTCTGTGCACATCTGGAGAAGGCAGACTGCACTCACTCCGAGTTCTTGCTATACACTAATGTGAGATTGATTAGTAGGGAGAAATTCCTACAGAAATTTTGAGAGCTCTATCTGGAGGTAAGAGTTTTTTCTTGTCACTAAACATGCAGAATACAGCCAACTAAATGATGATCAGTGTTTGCTAGACTTGACAGTTTTAATTGATCTGACCAACATGTTGGATGTGCTTAATTTAGAGCTGCAAGGAAAAGACAAAACCATGGTCAAAACGATCACCTCAGTTAATGCTTTCAAATGAAAAATGAAACAGCTGTCCTCAAAGCTGCAATGCCATGATTTGGGAAACTTTCAAAATCTTGCATCAGAGCTTGCAACACGACAGAAGTCATGTGCACAACTTGACCATGAACACTACACATAGCAGAGGTCGACAGACGCTTTCAAGACTTTGCTTTACTTGAGCCAATTGCTACATTTTTCCAAGTATATAATTGGTGTATACAGAATAAATTTCAATAATCAACAATTACTATTCTTAAAAGAGTGCTCAATACAGAGTAGAACGAATATAATTATTTATTTAAAAATTATAACATAAATATGTTATAAAATCACTACAAAAATAGCCATTTTGTTTCAACACCTCTGGTGTCTTGTCAAGTGATGATGTTGAATGTAGATTGTAGAATAAAGGTTTTAAAAGGTTCAAATTACAAGGGGTGGTTAATTAATTAATTAATTAGAATGATTGTATTTTGATTGGTCATTCCAGCTCATGTAACAGTGTTTCCCCTTACGAGGGGTGGTTAATTAATTTGAACCTTTTAAAACCTTTATTCTACAATCTACATTCAACATCATCACTGGCATCCCGCTATTACCCTTTCATTGTTGAAACTGTTAAATGTAGCCGTCTCTTCTACTCCAATAGCTTCATATCTCACACCACTCGCCTGTGGAACTCCCTTCCCTTTTCCTGTTTCCCTGATAGCTATAATCTCCAACTATTCAAATGTAATGTCAATCAACATCTCCAGTTGCCTTGATCTATCCCCTATCCTTCTCCTCATCCTTTCCTCTATCACTCCCATCTGCTCTCACTCCAAATCCTCTGTAACCCCTTGCATGCTAGTGGCTTCCCACCTTGCTTAAAAAAAAATATATATATAAAATAATAATAATAATTGGGAAAAACTTTTAAAGCTTCATATGCTAAAACCTAATAAATAAGGGATTAACAGAATATGCTGTGATATTTTTCTATGGATATACTAGTGTGAATATGTTTCTACTGGACATAAAGAGGGAGACCTGTTTCCTATTATTAACATTAAACTGTTCACCCCTCATTTTTCTGTATTGGGTATAAAGAGGGGTATCTGTTTCCTATTTTTAGTAATAAACTGTTCACTCTATATTTTTCCTCTTGGGCATAAAGAGAGGGACCACTTTCCTATTGTTATTAAGTAATAAACTGTTCCCCCACTTGAGAATCTGTCAAACAAAGAGACGGAATTATTTCCAATCATATTAAGCCATAAACTGTTCCTCCACATTAGATTTTTGCTGGACATAAAGAGAGGGATCCATTTCTTATTGTTATTAAATAATAAATTGTTGCCTTCTCCATAAGTTTCTGCTGGATATAGAGAGAGGGGTCAGTTTACTATTGCTATTAAGTAATAAACTGTTCCCCACAGAAGTTTTTCCGGAACATAAAGAGGGGGATTAGTTTCCTATTGTAATTAAGTAATAAAGTGATCCCCCAATAGAATTACTACATATTAATATAATAATTGGAAAAGCAGCATATAGCTATATTGAACTTAGTGTTGTTTGGGCGACACCCACTATCCTGTCCACTACAGTCTGCCCTCCTTCCTCAATAGTTTTGATTGTAATCACTTTATATCATTTAAAATATAGCGGGGTGACTTAGTGATATTTGTCTGGGGGTTGTGGTTTGGGGCAGAGTTAAGGATGGGTGTATTTTGGGAAAATAGTCCAGATGATTTAGACTGATTCAGTTTTGCCTATCAAAATCATATATCTTTGATATGTCAATGAAATGCTAAGAATAAAAGCAATTAAATAGATGTTTCTATATGCAAATAAATGCAAGTGAGGTTTATATATACATATATGCAAATATAGCAAGTGATATAAAATGATTAGACAGACATATGCATATATGTGCGCTTCTGTATTCTTGTGTGTCTCTGTATGCCTTTGTTTGAAATGATATATATATATATATATATATATATATATATATATATATAAAACATTTATTAATATTTGTTTGTGTATATATTATTCTTACCATTTGTGTATGCGTGTATATATATATATATATATATATATATATATATATATAGCATTTAGTCTTAATATTTGTGTATGCATATATATAGCATATGTCTTAATTGTGTATGTGTGTGTATAAATATATATATACATATATGTGTGTGTTATATATATATATATATATATATATATCATTTCTTAACTGTGTATGTATATATATATATCATTTCTTAACTGTGTGTGTATATATATATATATATATATTTCTTAACTGTGTATCTATATATATATATATATATATATATAATTTCTTAACTGTGTGTATATATATATATAAATATATATATATATGAGAGAGAGAGCATATGTCAATAATTGTGTGTGTGTGTATATATATATATAGCATATGTCTTAATTGTGTATGTGCGTGTATATATATATATATATATATACATATATATATGAGAGAGCGCATATGTCAATAATTGTGTGTGTGTATATATATATATATATATATATATATGATGGCAGAATATCATTATTGAAGCATGTGTTATTGAAGACTACGGAACTTTTCTGTTTAATAATCTTTCTTTCAATTTTTTCTTGTTTCTTGCAAGTTTCTTTGTTTTTGGATCTAAGTTGTTGAAAAAAGATCCCAGTCCTTGGTGTTTTGCCAAGCACTTTCGGTTGTCGTCAGCCATCTTCCTGGCTGTATGCTTTTGGTTTGAAGTAGGTTGCTTTTTATTTTTATTGATAATATTTTTGGATTGTTGGATTAGTTGGTCTTACATACCATCTTAATGACACCAGCGCCATAAAAAATATCACCTGATAACAACGCACTGTACCACTAATAACAGATTACAATCCTCCGAACTAAGAAAAATTCTAATCAACAATGCCAAAATCCTCTACAAAAACAATTACTAAAAGTGCTTACAAGTTCTTGAAGCCATCATAATTAAAAACCAAAAACCCAACATAACTAAAATAATATAAAATACTGGCAGAAACATCTTAAACATATTTAATAACTAATCCCCAAATAATAAATACCAACCACCTCCCAACTGTTAATGAACTAATCCAACAACACAGCCTGATACCCAATATATATATATATATATATATATATATATATATATATATATATATATATATATGTATCACTATTTCTTCCTATTTGTATGTATATAATAAATATGAATGTTAGTATCTCACATTTTTTCAACTTTACTTTGAGAGGCCCTAGTCCAATATATCATACCATTTTGGAATCAGGTCAATGCCGTGAGCAAATTAAAAACATTCCAGGCCAGATCTAGACCTGCAATCCTGAAATTTTGGATCCCCAATTTTCATTATTGTGATTATTTTCAGATTCCACCACCTTGGCTCCTACTAGTAAAAACAATTAAAGGGATACAATTCTCTAAATTTCAATAGCTCATGTTCAAATAAAGAAATTTGCTATTCCCAGATTACAGTGTTTCAAAATAAAATTGTCTGTGTTTTCAACTTCTAAAGGCCATAGCCCAGCATACCATACCATTTTGGAATCAGGCTGATTCTGTGAGCAAATTAAAATCATTCCAGGATGGATCTGTAATACTGAAATTTTGGATTCTCAAGTTTTCATTACTGCATTTGCTTTTGGCATGTTTTTTTGTGACAAATCCTAGGGAGAGTTGAACTCTGTCAGGATAGGTTGCCCTAAACACACCACATACATACATACATATATATATATATATATATATATATATATAGTTGTGTTGATAGAGTTTGTGACCCTTTTCACACCCTTTGAGAGCATCAGAATATGTTGATATTGAGTGCTTTCTAATTAGTACCATGCATATATAATATATATATATATATATATATACACACACACACACACACTCACACACACAATTGACCTACTTTATATTCACCTCAGAAACAGGAATCTTCAGCTCAGGTTAATATATTTAAAGGAATGATGCCCCCAAATTTTTTCTTTTGAATATTATAGAAATTTTTTGTGAAAATGGATGTATGTTTTGTCTTGGTAGCATATTATATATATATATATATATCTTATTACTATAAACGTTTTTAAGGGATTTTTGTGTTGGCATCTCTGTTATTTTTTAAGCAGTAAATTTAAAAAAGTGCTTGTTGATTAATAGAGCTTATACTTACACACACATCATATATATATATATATATATAGCTTGTTGGAAGTCCTCTTCTGTAGTTCCTGTTTTCAAGAACTCTGGAGAACCTTCTCACCCCTCTATCACCCTATTTGTCTCCTACCACTTTTTAGCAAAGTATTTGAGGTTTTAACCAATGCTCAAGTGGTTAAGCATCTTACCTCTCCCAACCTACTCTCTGACAAACAATATGGCTTCTGTTTTGCCAGGTCTACCACTGATATACTAACAGCTATCACTGAATATGTATATCAAACTCTTGATAAGAACAGTGAAGCTCAAACTGTGGCTCCAGATATCTCAAAGGCATTTGACAATGTTTGGCATTCTGTGTAAGCTCCAGGGCTATGGTGTTATAGGATGATTGTATGATTTAATTCATCTGTCCCTATTAAATCATGAAATGAATATTCAAGATCTTTTCACACAAACGTGGGTGTCCCCCTCAATGCTCTATCCTTGGTCCATACACTGTTTCTGATCTTCATCAAAGACCTCCTGATGTCATCTGAGCCCAAGCAGGCATTTCTACACACTACCATTTACTCCAGTAGCAAATCTGTCAGAGCTGACTAAGTAAACCTGGCCACTGCTCTTAAAAAGGACCTTCAATCTAGTTATTTGGGGAATTAAATGCCTTGTAAATTTGAATTCCTCCCAAACTAAACTGTTTTCATTCAACTTCTCTACCCACTATCCGCATGGCTGATGTTAATCTTCTAGAGAGCAACACACTGCATCTTCTTGACCTCATGTTTTCAACTGACTTTAATTAGAATGACTACATTGAACCAATAGCTGCATCTACTGCAAGGAAAGTTGGGTCACTGTTTCATGCCAAAAAGAATCCATCTTGCACATTTACAAATCTACCATTCAACCATGCATTGAATACTTTTGCCATATCTGTTTTGGTTCTCCTGCAATTCATCTCAAGGTTCTTGACAAAATCCAAAGAAGGCTTGGCAGTGTAATCAATCCTGACTTGGCAATTCAACTTCAGTCACTTTCTCACCAATATGACATGGTTTTTTCTACAGCTTCTTTCTCTTGTGTCCTGACTACGTTAATTTAAGTGTGCTACTAGATTGGCATTTACTGTTGAAATAGCTAAATGCAACTGCCTCTTCTATTCCAACAGTTTCTTTTCTCGCACTTCCTGCCTGTGAAACTCCCTTCTGTTTTACTTGGCTCCCTGATAACTACAAACTTCAAAAATTTAAATGCAATGAAAATCACCATGTTCTGTTGTCTTGAATCCTGTTCATCTTTTATCCTTTCCTCAATCCCCACCATACCCACTCTTTTTGCTCACGTTCACTCTCTGGAACCCGCTGCATAGTAGTGACATGCCTGCCTTTCTTGGGGTAAAATGATTAAAATGTATATATATATATATATATATATATATATATATATATCTTACTTATTATAAAACGCAGATTGTGTGTGTGTCTGTACGTTTATATATTGGATCGGATTTCCTACATTTTTCAACCAATTTCAACAAAATTCACAGGACTACATAAAGTTACCTTGCAGTGGTTCTGACAGTGCCAAAAATTAGAAAAAGCACAATTGTTTTTGCACAAAATCAATTTGAAAACACGATTAAGAGGCATTAATGAAAGAGAGACAACTCATATCAAGTTATACTTAATTCATAAAAAAAAAAATAAAAAAATAAAACTTATTAAGACATGCATGTCCGTCAACCTTAAACAATAATCTTTGTCAATTTTATTTTTCAGTCTTTATGATGGTCGATACTTGATCTATCTTTTACTGTTACATCCCCGGGCAACGCCGGGCTCTACTGCTAGTATATATATATATATATATATTTCTAAAAAGTAAAACTTTCCAAAACATTATTAGACTTTGAATTCTATCATTTTATGTCCTCCATAGGTTGCCTGACTTTTCAGCTAACCTGATGAATATTGATGAGCATTCCTAATTAAAAAATTTTAAGAGCCCATAATATTTTTGTTCTTGTATATAGATACTTGTTACAAAATAAAACCTTTGCGTTTGCCACAGAGAATGGAACACACTGGTTAAGATAAGTTTTCCTTTGGTCTTTATTCATACATATATATATATATATATATATATATATATATATGGTGGACTCTCCTATCGTGAACAACAAATGAGGATCAACATTGGATGGTGCCTTTCATTTTACACTTATGCATGCTAGCAGGGGCAATTGTAGAGAAAATCAGGTAAGGGAAAGACACATTTCATTTGTGCTTTCTTAAGTGTGATACTAGCCCAGCATTGCTGCAGGTGACAAAGCCACACTGACAGATGAAATTTGTTAAAGCAGGATTTTGATGGCATCTCTGCTAGAGAGCTTGATGAAGCTGATCATGGTGCTTCAGTCTACTGTCTTCAAAACCATTTAACTTAATGAAACATGTCTTATGCCACTCTTTTTGG
>OZ010596.1:49169969-49249969 GCA_963932145.1 Acanthosepion lycidas | reverse complement strand
AGGAGTAATACATTTCCCAAGGGTATTAACATGTAAGTGAGTGTAATGGATTTGACTGGAATTTAAACTCGGCTCATTGATTCCTCAATCCGATCCGCTATCCACTACTTCACTGTGCCTCCTGTGTGTATATATATATATATATATATATATATATATATATATATATATATATATAGTTGTAGTTGGCACCCACTTGCATCAGTATCATCATCCTCCCTTCTTATTCCTTTTTTCCACTTCTGAATAGTCATAAGCGGGAATCATAGAGGAGTGTGGGTGGTGAACATGACTGGGCATTCATCATGGCCTCCTAATCATGTTGTAGATCCTCTTTGTGTTGATGGGTAGACTCAAAAGTCTCAGTCCCTCAGTTGGTCCTACCATCTGAGATTTTCATGATTTGCAACAACAGTTTCCCAGGGTTCACTTATGATGTCTTTAACTGATCCTTCAAGTGTTGTTTTGAACCTCTTCATAGCCTGTTGCTGCTGGCAAGTTCTCCAAACAGGTTGATACGTGTGAGTCAAGTGGGATGCATTCAAGACATGTTATCTGCTCAGCATATGTCATGTTGAAGGATGGTAGACTAGATGCTGATGAGAGATGTCCAAGAGAGGACCTCATTGTTGGTAATACAGTATATATATATATATATATGAGTACATGCATATACACATACATATATATATCTATCTATAGCTGGCCACTCATATTCAAGGAAACCTGTTTACTAGGGTGGTTAGCAACTATGTTGGGCAGACCTTAGTTATAGTTTCTGGGAGAGAGTGTGTTATCTAGCGTGATCAACATCCTGAACAAGGTCACAGCTATTGATAGTTCCCCAAGTGTTCTGTCTACCAATTTCACTCACAAGGCTTGGATCAATCCATGGTATGGTTTACAGGCACTTTGCAAAGGTGCCGCACGCTGAGATTGTCCCCCTCCAGACTGATAACATCACTGGTCTGAAAAGTGACATAGTTTTAAGGTAAATGGAAGCATAAAGGACACATATTTAGAATCAGAAAAAGAGGAAAGAAAGACTAGTAAATTTGATACTCACAGGACATGTTGAAGACAGAAGGGAAACAGAAAAGCCGTGAATAACCTTACAAATTAGATGGTGTGAATAGTTGGCAGAATAGGGATCAGGAGTGATAGTAAAAAGACAAAATTTACTAAGACCTACAAAGAAAAGGAAATTGTGGAGAGCCATAATCGTTCATGTCCTGTCCTAAAGTCATGCATAGATGAAAGATTAAGTGCTTCAGATAACGGAAATCAATTATTTTTATTAAATTTTATAAAAATTAATAGGGGTAAAAAAAAAAACTTGATATTGCATCGATGTTATGAACAGGACATCCCCTCTAAAACATTGATAATTTTAGATTCTAACGAATGTCACAGCTCAAGGAATGTTTAAATAATGACAATCAAAATTTGATTCTACAGAAGGATACGGAGAATCCCATATATTTGAAATTCTTTAGGTACACAATAAGGAAAGAGAGATTACAGAATTTTACACTCACAGGAAAAGAGATGCAGAGGAAAGTTGTGGATAACCTAACTAATGAGCTTATTTAATGGCCTATAAAGAAAAGGAAATTGTGGAGAGCCATGATTGCCTATATCCTGATGGCACAAGGCACATAGAAAAAGAAGAATGAATTTGTGTAAATGGTTGGCAGAACAGGTATCAGGAGATATTAAAAAAGCAAACTTTACTAAGACCTACAAAGAAAAGGAAATTGTGGAGAGCCATGATTGCCCAAATCCTGATGGCACAAGGCATATAGAAAAAGAAGAATGAGTTTGTGTAAATGATTGACAGAACAGAGATCAGGAGAGATAGCAAAAAGACAAACTCTATAAAGGAAAGGAAATTGTGGAGAGCCATAATCATCCACTTTGGGAATGGACACGACACACAAAAAAAGGAGCTTGTGCAAATGATTGGCAGAACAAGGATAAGGAGAGATAGCAAAAAGACAAAGAGCTACAAAGGACAGGAAGTTGTGGAGAACCATGAACTCGCATGTAATGAAGAGACACAGCTCATAGAAGAAGAAACATGCATTTGTATGTGTGTGTCTGTGTTGGGGGATAAAATGGAGGTCCAAGTAACTGAAACAAAAATTATTCCATTGCTCTGCCTTGATCAAAAACAAAGATTTGATTTGTTAGATAACATTCAATCCACCTCTCTCTCTCTCTTTCTTTTTCTCTACACCTCCCCCAGCACTGTGTACACTCTGAGCATCCCAAGCTCAAAGCTGAATGTGCGGTTCAACTGTTTGCTGGCGTATTGAGATTCCAGATCAAAATGTCAGTGTATACAGCCTCAGCCTCAGCTTAAAGCCTTTGATCTCGGTTAGAGATTTTCTTTCCCTAATACAGGTTTTAAGTTTGGAGCCGAACCAGTCAGAGTGGGGAAGGAAAATCCTTGGTGATATCAAAGAAAATTAAATAAGTTAAAAAAAGATAATGAGAACCCCCCCCCCCAACCAGCAAAAAAAAAACAAAAAAACACTAGCCCATTGAAGTCTCCTTCTAAACTGTACACTTAGTTGAAATATTTCCATTTGTAAAAACAGCTGTGGCTAATTCTTTTTTTTTTTTCCTCACATGCTATCTGCTGTGTATATATACACAAAGCAAAAAATATCTTGATTTGATAGAAGCTAAATCCTGATATGTGTAAAATTTTAATGGTGAGATTAACTGTCGCCATACTGTCGGTTGAAATTTATAAAATCTTACAAAGATTTTCATAAAAATCGGTTTCTCAACTCCACTAGATGTTATCATTCCTTCTATTAGGTTGGTGCAAAAAATAATGTCATTTTCTCTCACATGTTACTATGTGAGAAAACGACATAATATTTTCAACAACCTAATATTTTCCTTCCTAACCTTTTGTTGGTTTATGGTCACATCGTATTGAAACACCAGTTCTCATACAACCACCAAAGTTAAGAAACATCAAGCCTGGTCAGTACCATGATAGGTGACTGCTTGGGAATACAAGCTGCTGTAAGCTTTGATATGCAAGTGATGTAATGGAGAATGGCTCGGAATTGTCAATCGAAGAACAGAGTTCCAATTCCAGTTGGGTTCATTCTTGGGAAAGTTATGAATTTACCTCTTCTCTCCCCAGCTATGGGTTAATTAGTAAGACTTGTATCACTAAATCATTATTATCTCCAAGAAAAAAATTCTTACAATCTAAACATATTTTCTGGCTTTAAATAACCAGGTAACATCAATCTGCTAATTGAAAAAACTTTTTACTTGTATTAATTATATATCTAGTTATCAATCCATCTATTCTCCACCCAGCTATGGGTAAAAAGCAGGATAGACTAGGTCTTATAGTCTTTGGTGGTAACTGGTCTAGTAGGAGAATAACTCTGAATTCAAAACTTGAGGTGGCTTCTTTTTGGTGATCTTGTGGCATACTCTTGGAAAAGAAATGGATCCACCTCCTCTTCCCTCATGTGTGAGCTAATTAGTAAGACTTGTATTAGTAAACCTTTATTATCTCCAAAAATAAAATAAAGCTAGGTACAAAATATTTAGATTTCAGCATTAAATAACATGCAGATATACCACTAAGTAAATTGATATACCACTAAGTAAAAAAAAACAAATTCATTATTTGATCATTTCAATATGGGCTCCTTGATATTCAATTACCTTCATCAGCCTGTAGGTAGATACAGGTTAGGTCAGTTTTATACTTGGTTTTGCAACCACCTACCTAGAATGTGTTCCTTTTTGTGTGTGAATATGTGTGTGTGTGTGGGGGGGGGTTAACTTCTTTGTTGGGATGCAGTTACATGTTTTCTACTGACAAGAGGAACGATTATATTGAATCAACTGCTAAGTCTGCTGTCAGATAAGTCAGCTCACTTTGTTATACAAGACAAAAAAATTCTTACAATCTAAAAATATTTTCTGGTTATTTAAACCTGAAAAAGGTTGATAACCCATAGAAAACAAATCAATCCGTCATAACCTTTTGGCTAAGGTAGTACAAAAAGACTTCATCTTGATTATAACATTATCTTCCCTTCTAGTTACATTGTGCAAGTCATTTGAGTTGTTGCTACTGTTGGAAGTCTTCAAGTAATGTGGTTTTTGTATTTCAATAAATTTTCTCATTGAAATGTTAGTTTAGACATTTGTGAATGAGTTGAACATCATGCAGTATTTTTATATTTTTAGTATTGCATCCATTTTGCTATAAAAATGTATTGTGGCTCATTTTATTATAAAAATGTACTGTTGATTTTTGTCTGGGTTTATTATTTGCCCATAGTTGGGGCCCTAACAGGTGCTACTAACCCATGTTAGAGTGGACCTGGGAACAACAGTAGTTAAGAGGCAGCTCCTCAATAGCTCCAATCTCCCAATTAGTGTCCTTGCTGCCTGATGTAGTTTAACATCATACCCAGGATGAATGAAATCCATATTAGTGTATCTATCTGATGAGGCTATCAAAGAACATGATTCAAGCACTTAGAGCAATATTTTGAGTAAGTAAATAGGTTATTTTATACTGTATTCATAAATTCTACCAATCTGACTAATTTTCTGGGACCCAAGCATAAAAACAGTTATGTAAACAAAAGTAACTTGAATCCTGTTATGGTAATTAACCCATGCCTGCATGGACTCTCCCAGCTATAAATAGGAGCAGGTACTGCCTTTTGGAGAAGGAAGTTTCCAGCAGTCAGCTCTGACAGTCGGACTGAACATTCTTGCTGTAACTCTCTAGTTTGTATTACTGTTTTCTGTTAATATATTTGTTTAACTCAATTCCTTTCTTTGTGTCTTTATTTCTGGCCCTAACAAAGCCACAACAGATACTAATTTTTGTTAAATTTAATCAAAATTCCTAAGATGCTTCAAAAGAAAGTGTGTACTTCTGCCTTGCCCAGAGCTTTTCACCTTAGGCACCAGCAATTCAGAAGGAGTTTGAGTATCACGTAGGATAGAGTAACATATAAATGTTCAGAGGGATTGCAAATGAGATTAAAATTAAGGTTCCAGTATGACATCATAGTTAAGCAACATTGAACCTAGTCAGTAACTAGATGGTTGACTAAATACAAGGGACTGTAAGCTTGGATGTACAGGTGGTGTAGTGGATAATGCCTTTAAATTGTTAATTTGAGAACCAATTTCAATTCTAGTTGAATTTATATACTTATAATATATTTATATATGGAAAATATATATAAAGAGAAAGAGATAAATTTGATGATAATATTTCTCTTTTAATATATTTATATAATATTATTAGGAAAATTAATGACAAAATGGAAAAAATTATTGATGTGATGTGTTTTGTCATTTAGGTGTTCTTTGGACTACAGTGATGTTTACACTGATGCAACTACACATGTGCATGAAGGGGAGGGGATACCAAAATTTTAACTTTTGAATTTTTTTATCACTTTTTTATTATTGCACATTATGATAATAGAAGATCTGCCAAGAAAGGTGAAATGCTCTAAGAACTTGTACACAAATTTACTGTGGATGATCTAGCATTCAAACCACATATATATACTTTTGTCTTAGTTAATTGCATTCTTTTTTAATTAAAATACCTTATTTTTATTTTGTTCTGCATTAATTGGAGGTACAGTACAGTAATGGGTTACAGCTTGGATTGAGTAATCAGAGAGCTGAGTTTGAATTCCAGTTTGATTCATTACAGTCACATATGCTAATAAGTCATGAACCCTAACATTCTCCACGCAGCTATAGGTAAATAGTAGGACAGATTGGATTCTATAGCCTTGGTTATCAATGGGTTCAGGAGAAGGAGAACTCTGAATTCAAAATTGTATGTAGCCCTGGCAAAGCACATACTATACAGCTAAGGTAAGGATTGTTCACATTGACTTGATGATCACACCTACAGTCGACTCCTTAGCAGACTGGGTTCGATGTACTGGGAATGCCTAGTTGAGCAGAGTGACAAAAGATAAAAGCTGATGGATCCTCAAGAACAATCTACAGTACAGCTCCCACTTTTACGTCAATGCGCATAGTGAACTTAGGACCTCTTCCCGTAAGATCACCGACTGATCCAGTTCTTTCAAACCATGCGATTAGGTTCCAAATCATAGATACTTTGACATTAAAATGTTGCCAGTATTTTCTCTGAGTTTGAATAATTGATCTTTCATTGGAATAGAAAAACTCATTGCTGGACATTATATGTAGCCATTTTAATCTCCATGGGATGTTCTATAACCTGCCAAAAAAAAAAAACAAGAAAATAAAAAAGATTGAAAACAAACAAGTTATATCTTTTTCAAACCCTTCAGTTTTTCATTGGCCACACCCTATATTATGGCTCCCCACAATTTACTGTTTTATGTTGCTCTAATTAACTTTTGACCCATAACCATTCATCTTTGTCACTGTTTTGTCATCCAGTCACTCTTGTTCTGTGTGCCTTCAGGCTATGGGGAATCATAACTCTCCACAACTTTCTATCTTTTGTTGCTCTAAGTATCTCTTGTTTTTCATTACCAGGTTGTTTTTCTGCTGTTTTTCTAACCTTCAGTACGTCCTGTGGATGTTAAATTTGCTTAGCATTCTTTCTTCATTATGTTCCCAAAAATTTGTCTCTTTTAGGCTGTTAGAAACAGTTTCTCTTCAATTTCCTTAAAACTTCCTCATTGCTCATATGTTCTGTTCACAGTATTTTGAGCATTCATTGGTAGAAATATAGCTCTGTAGCTTCAAGTTAATTTTCCTGTATTCACTGCCCTGTAGGAGATTAGATATTGTGTAGCAGTTCAGCACAATTTTCTTTGTTTTTAGTGACATTTTCCTATCTCTTAATACTTTGCTTAGTTTATTAAAGGCATCAGGAGCTGTCCAGCATTCACTGCCATATAGGAGATTAGATATTACATAGCAGTTCAGCAATCTTTTCTTTGTTTCTAATGACATTTTCCTATCTCTTAATACTTTGCTTATTTTAAGAAAGGCATGAGGAGATTGTCCAGCATTCACTGCTATATAGGAGATTAGATATTACATAGCAGTTCAGCACTCTTTTCTTTGTTTCTAACGACATTTTCCTGTCTCTTAATACTTTGCTTAGTTTATGGAAGGCATGAGGAGATTGTCCAGCATTCAGTGCCATATAGGAGATTAGATATTACATAACAGTTCAACAGTTTGTTTTTAGTTTCTAATCTCTTAATACTTTGCTTGGTTTCTGAAAAGTGTCTTTTTTTCTACTCTGGTGTGTATCCAAGTTTCTGTGTCCCTGTGTTCTGTTTTCCATCATCTGTTACTGTACTTCCCGTAGAATTAAATTTCTGAACCTGCTTGTTTTTTGGTATCTGTCTATATTTCTGAGATGAGGTATTATGTACACTATTTACATTATTCAAACTATTGTCCTCATCTTTGTCACCGTTTTGGCCATTGTACACTCCGGCCTTCTTCAGGTGGTTGGAATGTCGAACTGAACCATTTATTTTGCTCACTGAGGCAGACTGTTCTAGTTCCACGTGCCATGTTTGATGGATGTCAGTTATCAGTTATCTCTTGTAAATTCCCCTCTCCAAGTTCACCACTGCCTTAATCAGGTATTGAACTCACACTCTTTGGGTCCTGTCACTGGATCTAACCAATGCCTTTTATCCACTGTGTCACTTGTGTATGTATTTCTGGGTATTATAAACCTAATGTCTTCAGCAACCGTTTTTTACCAGTGCTCATATTTCAATTTTTTGCTGTTATCATTACATGTTTTTACCAGAGCTCATATTGCAATTTTTTTTGTTATTATCACTTTTCTATGGCACTTCTTATTAATGGTTCCCATATTGTATTCATTTCTAGGCATAAGGCAGAGATTAAAGAGGGTGATAGGTATCTATCTTAAAGGGGAGATGTTTTATTAAAGAAAAACCCAGAATATTAACCTTATAACGACCAATTTTTTGTTTTTTCATTTTTTATGTTGACATTTGAAGAGTTAGAGAGGATGGGAGTTGAGGAGTGATTTTGGGTAGCTCATTATGGCAAAACTATATTATAGAAATTTGAATTTGTTTTTATTTTTTTTTTATTTAATTTGTTTTTTATTTGAACATTAATTCATTCCTTTATATATAAATATATTCAACATAAAAAATGCTACTCTTATCAAAGGAGAAAATATTTCACTCCGACATAAAAGTTTAGAGAGTGCCTTGATCGCAAGTTCATCCACAGTAAATCCACAGGTGGTTGGAATGTCGAACTGAACCCTTTATTTCACTCACTTGGGCAGACTGTTCAAGTTCCACATGCCATGTCTAATGGATATCAGTTAATTCCCCTCTCCAAGTTCTCCACCACCTAACCAAGTATTGAACTCACACTCTTTGGGTTCTGTCACTGGATCTAACTAACGCCTTTATCCACTGTGCCATGTGTCCTTGAGGACATCTGTGTATGAATTTCTGGGTATTATAAACCTAATGTCTTCAGCATCCGTTTTTTTTTTACCAGTGCTCATATTGCAATTTTTGCTGTTATCACTGCATGTTTTTTTCAAGAGCTCATATTGCAATTTTTATTGTTATTTTTGCTTTTCTCTGGCACTCATTATTACTGGTTCCCATATTGTATTCATTTCTATACTTGGTCTGCTCAGGAGATTTTGTGGCCTAGCATATGTGCTGATTCCTTAAGTTTACGAATTTTCCAATGATGTTCTATGTCTATGATTTCGACCTTATCCCACAGAAGGTGGTGATTTCCTTTTTCTCTCCATATGTGGTCAGCCATGCCTGATTTTTCCACTTCCCCTTGTGTTACAGCTTTTTAGTGTTCTTGCAGCCTTAAAGGGGAGACAGGCCTTCCTTTTAAGGTAAGGCTTCAAGAATATTAAAAAGGGAAATGGAAAAATCAGGCATGGCTGACCAGTTCGACATTCAACCACCTGAAGAAGGTTGGAGCATACAACGGCCAAAACATTGTGATAAATATGGCAACAAAGATGAGGATGATAGTCCAAGCAATGTAAATAGTGTACATAATACCTCATTTCAGAAATACAGACAGATATCTAATACAAAGTTTACACTTTTCACTCTTTCAGTTGGACACTAGGCATAAGGTAGAGGTTAAGGAGGGTGGTAGGTATCTATCTTAAAGGGGAGAGGTTTTATTAAAGAAAGTCCAGAATATTAACCTTATCATGACCAATTGGGGTTATTAGAAGAAAACATAATTTTTTAACCTAAATTTAAAATTAAAGAAGAAATTAAGAAAGAACCCAAATATAAATTTAAAAGAATTTATAGATACAGACAAATGGGATTAATGGAAGGAGAATTAGGTTTATAAATTATACTTAGTATATTATAAACGGTTTTATAGAGGGAGGGGAGTAACTTAGAGTAGCTAAATAAGGTAAAATTCCACTATGGGAATTAGAATTAGCTTTTTTTGTTTTTTCATTTTTTTATGTTGACATTTGAAGAGTTAGAGAGGATGGAGTTGAGGAGTGATTTTGGGTAGCTCATTAAGGCAAAACTATATTATAGAAATTTGAATTTGTCTTTATGTTGACATTTGAAAATTAATTAATTCCTATACATATATATATATATATATATATATATATATATATATATTCAACATTTTAGAGGGGGAGAGGAGTAAGTTAGGGTAGCTAAATAAGGTAAAATTCCACTATGCTTGTTTTTGATCCTCATTATGTAATGTCTTCAGTTGTTCCTTTTGCTGACAACTGTACATTTCATCTTCTTACAGTTTGTCCTTTCTTCTTGATTTCCTTTACAGTTTTTTCTAATAGTTCTTTCTGTTATCCTTATGAACCTGTCAGCAGCAACACACTGCTGTCTGTGTAGCATGTCCTGTTTAACTCTGTAATGAATCCTGGTAGATCTTGTCTTCTCTTAGAAATTTCACACTGTACAGGTTAAATAAATCCAATAAGAAAACATGTATTTATCATACTTCTCTTTTTATTTTTGTATATTCACTTGTTCTCTGTTTACATGCAAGCTGTCTGTTCCCAATGCAGTTTCCAGATTACTGAAAAACCTAAAAAAAGATTTCAAATGTTTATTGACAAAGGTGAAGGTTAAAACAAATGTTTGCCCTATGGAAATAAGAACATCTGTATATCACAGGTTGAATAGAGGGTAACAGAAGCAAGGGAAAGCAATGCATGACTAACCTAGTAGTCTTGAGCAAGTGGATGACAGACCATGGCCTGGGAGAAGTAGGAAAGGACAAAACTTATTCAGACATACAAGGGATAGAAGGAGGTGGAGAGCCATGATCGCCTACATCCTGAAGAGACATGGCACATAAAAAGAAAGAAAAAGTGTACTGACAAACAGTGATGCATATTCTATTATATAAAGCTCAAGGTACCTTCTAAGGCAGTGGGCTTCAAACAGTGCGATATGCCTCAAAGGTATGGTAGAAGAGGATAGCAGGTGAGGCAGAATGATTGAAAGACAATGAAATATTTAGAAACACTTTCAAAAATTTCATATGCCAAAAATAAATTTGATTTCAGAATTTAAAATATTGTTATGGATCACTTATAATAGCTTTCATGAGTCCCAGTATAAATAGTTATAAATAATTATTGACCAATTTTATCATTGTGATATTTTTGCATTATATCAAGTATTAAGGAATATAGTAACGAGGGTCCACACATTGGAAGAGAGAGTTATCAATGATAATGTTCTGACTTCAAATCTGAAGTTATCTCCTTTTAACCCTCTCTCTTTTTTTATGTTTAAATGTGCTTTTTATTATATAAAATTTGGTGGGGTTTGAGGAAATTTTCATTTTGAAAATGAAGCCCAGAGAAAAAATAGTTTGGGAAGCACTGTTGTAAGGAATCAGTGGGTCATTTCCCAAAGAATTGGTTGGTTGATTTTGTTTAGCAGCAAATCAAAATCTATGGGTTGTTTAATACTGAAATCTAAAAACTTTGTATGCAATATTATGGCTTTAACTACAGATATTTTGTACAAAATTTATACTTTCAGGGCAAACTATTCGTCCTTGCATTGAATACTGTTGCCATATATGGTTGGGTGCCCCCACTGTTCATCTTGAGGTCCTCGACAAATTCCAGAAATGGATATGCAATGTGATAGGTCCTGATTTGGCATCTCAGCTTGTCACTTTCTCATAGACATACTGTGGCTTCCCTCAGTCTTTTCTTCAAATATTTTCATAGTAACTGCTCTGATGAGGTACTTTCACTGGTTCCCAAACTGCATGAGTTTAAGCATGTTACTTGGTTGGCATCTCAGTCCAACCCTTTCACTGTCAAAGCAGTTAAATGTAGCCATCTCTTCTATGCCAAGAGCTTCTCATATTGCACTTCCTGACAGTGGAACTCCCTTCCTCTTACTTGCTTCCCATGATAGATATTATCTTCAAATATTCAAATGTTATGTCAATCGACATCTTCTGATGTCTTGAACTTGATTCCTGTCCTTCTCTTTATTATCCTTTCCTCAAAAAACCCTCTTTACTGTTGCTCTCACTCTCTGTAACCTGTTGCATGCTAGTCGAACTCTTGCCTTGCTTGGGGTGATATGCTTAAAAAAAAACTATGCATTTCAGATATATAGTTTGGAGATACTAAAATGTATTATTGGTAATTTTGAAAAAAATGTATTAAAAGTATTTTTAATATAAAAATGTATTTTAATCATTTCGCACCTAGCAAGGCAATAAAACCAGTAGGTCACAAAGGGTTCCTTTTTTCATAAGGCAATAGTTTCCATTATATATCTTATTCATAAAACAATAGATTTTCTAATTAAATAATTTCTTTGTTTTATTTCATTTTTTATTTTACAATTCATAGAATATTTTCTTTAACTAATGTAAAATATTTGGTTATTCAAATTTTTTAAGGAGATGTCCATATAACTAATATAACCATTACAAAAAAGTCAGGATTGATTACATTACAGACCCTTCTTTGAATTTTGTCAAGATTCTTGAGATGTACAGCAGGAGAACCAGACCAGATATGGCAACAGTATTCAATGCATTGATGAATGGTAGATTTATAAATGTCCAAGATGGATTCTGACGAGAAAAGCTTTCTAACTCAATACAGTGACCAAACTTTCCTTGCAGTAGATGCAGCTATTGATTCGATGTTGTTGTTCCACTTCAAGTCAGTTGAAAACATGATGCCAAAAAGGCACAGTGTATTGCTCTCCAGGAGTCTCATGTCAGCCATACTGATGACCGGCAGAAAAGGTTCTCTAAATTAAATGAGAACAATTATATTTTGGAGACATTAAAATTTACAAGCCATTTCCTGACTCAGTTAACCACTAATTGGAAGTACTTTTTAAGAGCAGCAGCCAGAAAATTACTGAAGTCGAAATGCCAAGTTAGGATTGATTACATTACAGACCCTTCTTTAGATTTTGTCAAGAATCTTGAGATGTACAGCAGGAGCAGTAGACCAGCTATGGCAACAATATTCAATGCACAAATGAATGGTAGATTTGTAAATATGCAAGATGGATTCTGACAAGAAAGATTTTGAAATAAACAGCTGCCAAAATGTTTAAACCTATAGAACTGATTCAATTATAACAATTTCATTAATGCCATTTTAGAGTGCTTGCAGATCTTACCAACAAAGAAATGATTTCATTGTAAAGGGATTTTGATCTCTGGTATTATTGATATTACAAAATAGATGACTATTAATTTCACAGCATAGTAAATCTTATTAATAATGCAAAGAATAATTACCAATTGTTCCACAGTATTAAATGCAGATTGTAGTTATTATCATGTCATATTCCTAAATTAATTGTGATATTTCTTTGTAGTATAGTGGCTGTGAAGGGTGCAAGATGACTCATCACTGTCAACGAATTGACACGCAAACTATGAAATTTTTTCATTGACTTTTTAAAGACAAATAAAAGTAATTTATTTAGGATCATTTTTAAAACATGACTTTATTTTTAATTTAAAATGTTATTGAAAATTATATGCAATTCCCCTCAAATATTCAATTGGAGATTGTCATGAAAAGGAAGAAACAAAATTAGTTAGTAGTGAGTTGGTGGTGATGAAATGTCCACCAGCTGTGAAGACTATTGTATTTTAAATTGTATTTTTTGTTGATATTGAGTTATTTCATTTTCACTCAATTTGATATAAATTCAGAATATTTCTTTTGCATAGTAGCCTTTTCTACCTTGTAATGGCGTGAAATGATAAATAAAAAAACATATTTTATTTTTAAATTTTGTATTCTATAATTTAAAACCTAATTAATTAATTTGATCAATTTTTTTTAAGTATTTCCCCCCAATCAAGATGGAAGTACCACTACCATGCAAGGGGTTATAGAGAGTGAGAGTAAAAGTAAAGAGGGGTGTTTGAGGAAAGGATATAGAAAAGGACAAGGATCAAGATCAAGGACTCAGATGCCGATTGACATTACATTTGAATATTTGAAGATTATATCTATCAGGGAAGCAAGTATGAGGAAGGGAGTTCCACTGTTGGGAAGTGCAAGAGTAGAAGAGGCAGTTACATTTAACTGTTTTGACAGTGGAAGGTGTGATTGAGTTGTCAACGTAGTAGCACGATTTAATTCATGCAGCTTGGGTTTCAGTGAAAGTAGCTCGTCAAAGCAGTTGCCATGAAAATATTTGTAGAAAAGACAGAGGGAAGCCATATCATGTTGGTGAGAAAATGACTCCTTATTTCTAACTCGTACATTAATATTAATTAACACTAATTTTTATGGTCTCACCAGATGGCTATGTTGAGGCAAAATCCTCTCCAAAATTGTGTTTGAACCAGCATCTATTTGGTTATACTCTCAGGGGAAGATCATGGACTTATGGAGGAGAAGCCATATTTGCTGAAGTCATGGCCTGGTGTTTATTTCTAGGGATTGGGTGATCATAGGTTCTCTGAAATCTCTAACATCTTTCTCAGAATCTTGGCAGACTCCATTTCTATTCGTGAACTTGTCAGTGTTTCTATAGTTCTAATCTTGGCACTCAAACATTTGGCATAATTCCAGGTGTACCATTGATTATGGGAAGGGCTATAATACTCTTGTACCACAATTGTCTTGGGTCCCAGACAGGGTCCTGGATTATTAATATTACACACACACACACACACACACACATATATATATATATATATATATATATATATATATATATATTAATTAAATAATTAAGAAATAGACAACCTTAAGTTTCCATGACTATAATTTATTTCCCCAGAAAATGTTTTTTGGGTTATAGTCATTATTAGTTAATTAATATTTGATCTGGTTTTACACTGAGCTCTCTGAATCACATCCTCTTTGGAATTATCCACATGGATTGTCGAACCATTCATTACCTCCTTACTATATATATACACACACACACATCCATAGATACACAACCCTTGAAGGTGGTCTCAGATGAGAGTGAAAGTACTTCTGAAAACAAAAATTATATGAAAGGAAATTTTGGAATTTTTCTTGATCAATTTTCTACAACCAGAAAGAAATTAATTCGTGGACTTGAAAGGATTAAAACTAAAATAAATAGACATAATACATTTAAATTATTTAACCAAACATGCTTGAATGCAAATATTCTGCCTAAATATATATATATATATATATATATATATATAATTTATTGATTGATTTACACCAGATGTCTGGTGGTTAGCATTGCGTGAACTAAGCTCATTAAATCTCAAATAGGAAATCAGATAATTAATATTTGATTTTCCACAAACACTGGGAGTTTTCAATATATAACCAGTTTCTTTTCAATAAGTACAAGACTCAAGAGCCACTTAAGGCAGAGGGTTGAAGTAAAATTGTTAACAGTCCTGAGTATGACGATAAACTACATCTGCATTCTGGGTAAGACGATAAATTACATCTGACAGCAAAGCCTCTGATCAAGAGCATGGAACCACCCCTTAATTACTTGTGTTCCCAGGTCTACCCTGACTCACGGTGGGCTGTGTCCAAATAGCTAACCCTCTCAAAAGTGGTCAAAACACTATGAAAGTGTCGGCATTAAATAACCCATTGAGGTTGATATGCTGTAAAACAATCAAATTGTTAATAATGAATGAGTTGTGTAATACGAATAAAAGGAAACTTGGTAGGAAATAAAGGTCATGAAAATAGGATAAGGGAGAACAATGATTGACCCTTGACTTCAAGAGGTCAAGATTGAAGGGTTCAAGGAAGGAATCACATGGCAATCTGCTCAGCGAGTGGTAGCTTTTGGGAAAAGCTGAGTGGAACTTTTTTCTTACATTTGAAACATGGTAGAAATGATGGTGCTTTGATTTTGTGGAAGTGGTGTGGCTTGTAAAGGTCTGAACTGGAGGGACTAAAGAATGGAGCTCATCTGAACATCTGCCATGTAAATATCGAAGTGAGTTGCGATAAGTTAAAAAGATTGTGATTGTTGGAAAGAGGTTGCAGTGTGGAAAATAAATCATTACCCACAAGACCATGCAAACAATTTTGAACTTGATCAAAAAACAGCTAAGTACAATGACATCATAAAAATCAGGGATAAAGTAAAACTATCAAATGTTCTTGAAAATGACCTCCAATCAGTTGTCAATTGAGACAAGAAATGGCTTGTAAATTTTAAAACAAAACTGCTATTCTTTAATCATCAGAGAGAAACATTTTTGCCCTCTATAAGTATGGCTGATGCTTACCTCTAGGAGAGCAACATTGCACCTTTTTGGTCTCATGCTTTCTATTGACATTAAGTGTAGTGATTATATTGAATCAGCCGTGGGGTCTGCTGGTAAGAAGGTTGGTTGATGGTGTCATACCTGAAAATTTTTCATGTCAGAATTCATCTTTAATATTTATAAATCTGCCATTTGTATGAGTAGTGAATATTGCTGCCATAACTGGTCTGGTGCTCCTGCTATATACTTGAATATTCTTGACAAAATCCAAAGAACAGTCTGTAATTTTAGCAGTCCTGACCTTGCATCTCAACTTCAATAACTTTCTCACTATGATGTCGCTTCTCTCTGTCTTTTTTTAAATATTTTCATGGCAATTGTTCTAATGAACTTTTCTCCTTGGTACTTCGATGGCATGAATTTAAGCATGCTACTATATTGGTAATTAGGTCTCAATATTTTACTGTTGGAATAGATGTAACCATAAGTTTTATTCTAACAGTTTCTTTTCGTGCACTTTTTGCCTTTTTTCTTCTGGTTTCTTGCTTCCTTGACATCTACAAGTAGGGTGAAAAATAATTAGTCACCCACGAAGATATTTTGGGACTATTGAATCTGAAGAATATAGAATGGGCATCTTCTGTCCATATATGACAACAGTACTCCGTTTTTGGCTTGATCTGTCTCTTGTGATAGTTGGGGATAACAGGGCAATCAGATACGTACTGGAGCACTATAAAGAACTGACCATTTTTCCAGCATCTTTAGCAACATATGTATATATTTCACTTGAGATCTGGGTTAATTCCCAATATGTGCACAAGGCATAGGGCCTTTCTGAGGGACCATCTCTTCATCATGATGGTGATAGTTCAGAGTCTGATCAGCAATAATGAAATATAACTAGTTTTATTTTTGAGGCATTGAATGTAACCAGTTAATTTTTTGCCTGTTGAGATGTTAAAGCTAGGTTGGGAAGAGATCAGCTGCCAATCTCTGATCATCTAGCGCTGTTGGAATGATCCTCTGATAGGTGTCCTTGCAAAAGTCAAGGGCTGCTGATCTGCTCCTGAGATGCCAAGCACAAGGTTTCAGATGTGGCCTCCTCTTGTCTGAGAAGCTTTGGTTTGACATTTTTCATGTTAGTCTCTGTAACTTACACTTCTGTGCTGGCTTAATGAAATTTGCAAGTGGGTGTTGTACCACGATATGTGTCAGAAAGATTTTGTGCAAAAGCAGGTTTAAAGAAAGCTTTCCTCCTTCATATTCTAGTGAGATACCAACCTGGATTTCTTTCTCCTAAATGAGCCACACTCCCAAGCTAAAGAGCTCTATCTCCCCAGTATTTTGCCACAAGGCAGCAGAGTTATGAAATCAGAGATTTCTTTCTCTTAAATTAATTGCCCTCCCAAGCTAAAGAGCTCCATGTCCACAATATATTTTGCCACATGGCAACAGAGGTTTGAAATCTGAGATTACTTTCTCTTTAATGAACCATGCTCCCGAGCTAAAGAGCTCCATCTCCCACCCTGTTTAGAATTAAATACAGCTTTATGTTTAGAATTTAGTTTGATTCTTTAAGACATTTTACGTGTGATTCTACTATAAAGCAATTTATTTTTTATTTGTGTTTATCCTTTTTTTTTCCAGTCTTCAACTGAATTTTAAAAAATTAGATCATTAAGATGTTAACTGAAAGGTCAGACAATCAACATTTTATCTTGTGGTAATCTTAGCGCTTGCTTGGGGACAAAAAAAAATATTTGAAGTGATTATCTACCCTGAAATAAAGATGTCTTTTGACCGCCATTTTTTTTTTCTTCTTTAAAATTAGATTATAAATTTGATAATGATTGTTTTAATTTTTTAGCTAACTATTAACTCATTTTTAAAAAAAAAATGATTTTAAACATTAAAAAGTGATGAAGAATGGTATCAGTCAGGTGAAAACTAATTTGGGTAAAAATGTCTGAAAAACGCTAATGTCTGTTTTTCATAATTCTCTTTCAAAGAAGGATTTTTTTCATTGTTTTCTGAGAAATTAATGAATAATAATTTTATTTTTTATTCTCATTATGTTTTCATTCCCACTTGGCTTAATTTTCCTTCGTTTTCTTTTTAATTTTCCCCTTTATCCTCTTACCTTTTAAAAGGTCCTCATTTCTTCTTTAAAATGGGCCAAGAAATTGGACACGAGATAAACCTTTACCAAACATATCCTGCTCCAAATCTAACACATTAACGAGAAAACTCAAGTCATGTTGTACCACAATATGTGTCAGAAAGATTTTGTGCAAAAGCAGGTTTAAAGAAAACTTTCCTCCTTCATATTCTGGTGAGATACCAACCTGGATTTCTTTCTCCTAAATGAGCCACACTCCCAAGCTAAAGAGCTCCATCTCCGCAGTATTTTGCCACAAGGCAGCAGAGTTATGAAATCAGAGATTTCTTTCTCTTAAATGAATTGCCCTCCCAAGCTAAAGAGCTCCATGTCCCCAGTATTTTATCCCCTCATCAGATTGAAACTTTCATATGGATGTCATGCATGGCACCAAACCCATACAAAAATATATAAGCTATCACTTGTATACAACCACTTTCCTCATTTCTTCTTTTAAATGGTCCAAGAAATTGGAACTAAACCATTACCAAACATATCCTGCTTTCCCTCCTGAAGCCAATGTATTGATGGAACAATATTGATGGATGGGAGGGGGCTATGCTGATGACATAGATATTCATAGTTCTGATAAGGGTAATCTTGAATCAAAAATCAACAATATCTACCAAGTCCTCCAAGAATTGAACTCAAGATATATCACTTCAATATAGAAACTATGATCTGGTAGTGGAATGAAAGCCGTGATGGCACGTACCCTGAATCTGTTGTAAAGATTCAGGATATGGAATTAGTAAATACCAAACACTTCAAATACCTCAGTGTTTGGATTGGTTATAAAAAATTTAGTATCAGAGAAAAGAAAATTCAACATATTAGGTTGGTGCAAAAATAATGACGTAATAATGTCGTTTTTTGACGTTAAAAAGTATGTCAAAAAACAACATTATTATGCCATTATTTTTGCACCAACCTAATAGAATAGAGTGCACTAGAAGTATCTTTGCCCCAATCTATAAATTGCTCCAAATCTAAAACATTAACCTGAAAACTCAAGTTATGTTCTTAAATAGCCTCATCAGATTGAGCCTTTCACATGGATGTCATACATGACACCAAACCCATGCAAAAATATATAAACTATCACTTATATACAACCACTTTCTAAGAGAAATGGTTAACTATGGCTTTGAGTGAGTGGAACCTATGGGTCTTTGTGAAGAGCACACATCTTTTAACCTTGTGGACTGGTGCTTTAGAATCATAAACAAAGAACTGTACCAGAAAACAGAAATCACATAACTTAAGGACTTTTAACACAAGTGCCAACTAAAATGGTTATCGCATGTAACTTGAAGAGAAAATAATAATATAATTAAAATGTTACACACTACTTCAATATTAGAATATCTCAGCTGGATAAAAATCATTGATTGAAGTTGTTGTAGCATACCTGTAGACAATAACGGGTATGTCCCCATTTTGAATAAATACAGTAGTAAATACTGTATGTTGGTCTGCAGTTGGAGATTCATTATGGAATTCACCTGCTTCACTTCTAGCAATTGACTACTTCTTCTATGTGCAGATGGCAAATCTTATATGTGTTGTTCTTGTCCTAAGTATTATCGTTCATTACCATACTTTGTGTGATTATTTTATTCAGTAACCTTCCCTAGGTTACAGCAATATATAAATATATTTCATTTTTGGTGAAACCTCAAAAGGTGCTAAAATTAGATAGATATGAACAAACTGAGATAGATAGATAGATAGATAGATAGATAGATAGATAGATAGATAGATAGATAGATAGATAGATACGGACAGAGGATAGATAGATAGATAGATAGATAGATAATTATGAACAGAATCAGATAGAGATATAGATAGACTGACATGAACAGAGGATAGATAGATAGATAAATCGATAGATAGATACAAACAGAGGATAGATAGATAGATAGATAGATAGATAGATAGATAGATAGATAGATAGAATGATACAAAGTATAATGTTGTAGCATAAATACAGACAATAATGGTTATGTCCCCATTCATATAAATACAGTAATAAATACTGTTGGTCTGCAGTTGGAGATTCATTGTGGAATTCAATTGACTCATTTCTAGCAGTTGACTACTACTTCTACATGTCGCTGGCAAATCTTATATGTTGTTCTTGTCCTAAGTATTATCATTCATTACCAACCTTTGTGTGATTATTCTATTCAGTAACCTTGCCTAGGTTACAACAGCAATTTATCTTTGAAATTCTTCAAAAAACTATCAAAATACAAGAATCTTGAAGTGAAAATCTAAAAAAAAAAAATGTGGTACCTGAAGACATCAGTAATTCCAGTTGTGGCTGGAGCCCTCAGATTGACTAGAAAATTTTCAGATAGACTCTTTGAAGAAGTCCCAGGTAGCCAAGCCCTTCAAGAAAAACAATGTATTCACAAGTAGAAACTTGCTAAGAGCTTTATCCATATAAATGTGTGTTATCTTAGGTAGTCTTCTTTTTTTTTTTAAACATACAATATTCAATGAAAAATATCATGGTGCCATTTCTGACCTTCGATCTTAGGTGATAACCCAGAAGTAAATGAGACTGCAACAAAAATCAAAGGAAAAAATAATAATAATAACAATAATGTTTAGAATTGTATTTTGATTCCTGGGTATGACGATAAACTACATCTAGCAGCAAGTCCTTTGATTGGGAGATTAGAAGTTTGAGGAATGTGGAACCACCTCTTAATTGCTCCTGTCTGCAAATCCAACCTGACCCGTGGTGGTAGCACCCATTAGGGTCCAGGTGATGGTGATGGTTTATGAAATACGAAAAGTTGTTCTTGTCCTAATGCTATATTCCATGCTAATAGAAATATATACTTGAAAAACAAGGTGGATAAAATAAGTAAAGGTTTATTATAAAAAAAACCAGTACAATAAGAATAAAGGTAACAGTTATGCACAAGGTCATCGCATGTCAATCCAGCAGGGAGTGCCACTATTGAAAAGTCAGTAGTTCTCGTGTAAGTCTGAGTCATACTCAAGAGATCCCAGCTAGTCTCTGTAGTCTGTTGACTTACAGATACTTATAGTAAGTTACTACCTATAGTGTAGTCTCTCATGGGAATGACAGGTTATTCCCTTACATCACTTAAATATTATTGTTCATTACCAACCTTTGTGTGATTATTCTATTCAATAACCTTCCCTAGGTTACGACAGAAGTAATCCAAAAAGTGACTTTTTTAAGCATTTAGTAAGTAAGCAAGGCAGGAGTGCCACTAGGATGCCAGGGGTTACAAAGAGTGAAAGTGAGAGAAAAGAGTGGGTGTAGGGGGGATTGAGAAAAGAAAAAACAAAACGGACAAGGGTCAAAGCAATAGAAGATGGTGATTGATGCTGCATTTCAATTTTTTAAGATTGTAGTTATCAAAGAAGCAAGTGAGAGGAAGGGAGTTCCAATGTTGGGAAGTACGAGGAAGAGAAACTGTTGGAGTAGAAGTGGTGGTTACATTTAACTATTTCAACTGTAAGAGTGGGGGGACCTAGATGCCAATCTAGTAGCACACTAGATTTCATGTTATTGGGGCACCAGGGAAAAAAGCTCATCAGAGCAGTAGCTATGAAAATATTCATAGAAAAGACAGAGGGAAGCCAGTCTGTAAGAAAGTGTCTGAAGTCAAGAAGCTAATTCAGGAATGATTATATTGTAGATCCCTCTTTGAATTTTGTCGAGAACCTCAAAATGAATGGCTGTGGCAAAAGACCTTGACCTAAACAGTTGTGAGTTCAATACCTTACTACAGCAGAGGGAACAAAAACTTGGAGAATTGAGTTACTAAATGAAATTAACTGAATCCCAAAAAGGCATGGCATGTGGAATTAGAATAATCTACCTCCAAGGACTAAATAAAATGTTTGATTTGAAATTCCAACGTATATCACCTGAAGAAGGCTGGAGTCTATAATAGCTGAAACATTGTGAATATGGCAATAAAGATGAGGACAACAGTCTGAAAAATGTAAAAAGTTACAATACCTCATCTCAGAAATATAGACAGATGTTCATAGATTTTATTGGTTACACAGTCATAAAGAAATTTGTTGTGTTTTGGACCTAGACAAAATCGTTCACATTCCATATTCATGTGTTGGTAGTTGTGGGGCTATTGTGTCACTTTCGTGTTAACTCTCAAATATATGCTGTCTCTTATGTTGAACACTTGAGTATTCAACCAAGATACCAATTAAAAAAATAAAACAAGATGTCTTTATCCTGATGCTATTAGACTTTTGTACCCACCCAACCTAAAAACACCCTATGTTTACTTCCTGTGCATTAAAATTTGCATTATGACATTTAAATTGAATGTCTGAAAACTATTATGTCTTCAGTCAAGAAAATCAACATCGATAAAGGTGTTTCCAATTTAATATAAATTCAAGAACAGATGCTAAAAAAACAGTAAAGGTTTTAATTCTTTGATTCCACATAAACTCTGTAAAGTAATCATCCATCATATAATTTTTTTTTCTCCTTGCAAACAAAGATTTGTCAGTTTCCATTATACATCCAGGCCTACCCATTTGTTCAGGGTGATTAGTGAAGTACGCAACTAGAGGGTGCAAAAGTATCACTGCAATGAAATTATTATAGAGTACTGTATTTTTTATTGTAAGTGAAAAATGATTCTAATTTTTTCCTCTGGTGTCTTTGTCAATTATTTTATTATTGTTAGTGTTTGCAATATTATATATTGACTGTATAGACACACACTTTTTTTTTTTTAATAGTACGATTCACTTACTTTTTCAATGGCTAAATGATTTCCTGTTATTTTTAAATAAATGAATCTAGAAAGAACCTGGAAGTTGTAAATGTACATATAACTCATTAAAATCGTTATATAATTTTTTGATTATAAGGTGAGTGATATGGGACAGCATATGTGACTTTTGCCAATATTATACTTTTGCACCCTCCACTCAAAGCAGTATATATTTACTTTAAAATGAAAACTTTTGCACCCTCCACTCAAAGCTCTATATATTTACATTAAAATGAAAAATTTTGCACCCTTCACTCAAAGCACTATATATTTATTTTAAAATGAAAACTTTTGCACCCTCCACTAAAAGTACATTAAAATGAAAAATTTTGCACCCTTCACTCAAAGCTCTATATATTTACTTTAAAATGAAAACTTTTGCACCCTCCACTCAAAGCTCTATATATTTACATTAAAATGAAAAATTTTGCACCCTTCACTCAAAGCTCTATATATTTATTTTAAAATGAAAACTTTTGCACCCTTCACTCAAAGATCTATAAATCTATTTTAAAATGAAAATTTTTGCACCCTCCACTCAAAGTATCATATATTTACTTTCTGTTCATTAAAATTTGCTTTATGACACTTAAACTGAAAATCTGGAACTATCCTGTTTTCTATCAAGAGAAGTCAGCATTGACAAAGGTGTTTCTAATTCCATATGAATTCAAAAACCAATAATATTAATCAATTTGTAGCAAACAAAATTGATCAAATTTTGAGTTTTTGAATCTGACTGCACAAATTCTCCAAAGTATTCAACATAGATTTAATGCCAAACTTGATCTTTCGTACCCACAAAAAATTTAGTGTCTTTTTAGAATTTTTTATATTGACACCATTATTATTTTAACTACTTTTACTGTTTGACAATGTTTATTGTAATAAAAAACATAAAAGTCAATTTAGACATTTATTGTAATAAAAACTAAACATATGAAAGTTAATTTATACATTTTCTTTGTTCTTGAGAATTTAAACAAAAATAATAAACACTATTAGATTGTTTATTTATACTATTTATTTATTATATTATTTATTGGAATTGGTTGCAAAATATTGTCTAATTATCAATTTGAATGTTATGAAATGGTAAATAATAAGAATTTCCGTATAGTTAGTTCACATATTTTAATAATTTAGTAAATGTTTATAAATTTATGAACAAAAAAATTGTTTTCTTATTTATTCCTTTATTAATAGGTAAATGATAAATATTGTATTAGTTCTTTTTTAGAATGTTGTAAATATAAAATTATTCTTGTAAATAAACAGGGATTAACATTTTTGTTGTCAGTTCTCAAGAACAAAGAAATTTTATGTATTGAATTTCATGATATATTTAAGTTTTATTACAATTCTAATCATTTTTTCTTAAAAGAATGAACATTGCCAAAGGTTGAAGGTAGTTAAAATAATAGTAGTGTCAAGGGAAAAACTGTCCTTCTGATGCTCAGCTTTTTTTTTGTTGGCATGATGGTCCAAGTTTGCTATTTTTTCTCTGTATCAACAAATTTTCATTGATTTTCATTATGCATCTAAGCCCATCATCGGGATGATTACAGAAGGATGCAAGTAGCGAGTGCAAAATTATAATATAATAGCAATTATTACACCCGTCAAAGAATCTATTTTAAAAGCTAAATTTTCAGAATGATCAACCTGGTTCAAATCACTTAACATACAATTCCACAGTTTCTTTCCATTAGACCTTGCACCAGACTTACCTAAGCTTATCTTCATGCTAGAATATTTTTTTGTCTGAAGACATTTCTAAAATAACAAAACTAGAAAAATTAAAATATGTACAATATACAAAATTTTGAGCAGACAAGATAGAGAATAATAACACAAATCCATCACATCTGGCTGACTAAAAAAAACATTTCAGCTTCCGTAATAATAATAATATTTTTGCTTGTTTAAGAAATGAAAAAAAAAAAAAAAAAAAAAACAGTTAAATAAGCACAAACATCTCCAATCATCTGTCTGGTTATTTTAAAGAATAAAAAAAATTATTAAATATTTTGCATTTGTGTGTGTGTGTGTGTGTGTGTGTGTGTGTGTGTGTGTAGACCTTTCATGTTTCAACCACCTGTGTTTACAATTATTTTTTCTCAAGAAAAGGTTATTATGTAAAAACAATTTAGCTGCTGAAATCTCTCTCTCTATATATATATACACATACATATACATATATATATATATATATGTATATATATATACACATACATATATATATATATATATATATATATATATACACATACATACATACATATATATATATATATATATATATATATATATATATATATATATACATATATATATATATATATATATATGTGTGTGTAAAGTATTGTTCTTTATGTTTACCTATATATATATATATATATAGATGCTTATGTGTTTGTGTGTCTGTGTATATATTTGTGTATGCCTGCAATAACAACAATGAAGATATAATTTTAGAGAAATTTAAGTAACGTCTTTGAAGAATTATATGACATCTGTAAATAAATTAAATCAACTATGTAACCCCTTGATAAGCAGATTCAGTTTCTGCAAAACTCAGAGTCAGAAAGATGAGTTGAAAAATTTTTATTTATTTACGATACATACATACATACATACATACATATACATACATATATATATATATATATATATATATATATATATATAAGGAAAATTAATGACAAAGTGGAAATATTTTTTGTGAAATGCATTTTGTCGTTCAGAATTTCATTAACCTACAGTGATGTTTAATTAAAGGAGGAAGCAATTTACTAAGCAATTTAACTCTGATACCTGAAGTGATTTTGGTTCTGACCTGGCATCTTGACTCCAGTCACTTTCCGACTGCCATAATGTAGCTTCTCTGTGACTTTCCTATAAATACTTTCATGGTAATTGTTCTGATGAACTTTCATATCCGATAAATAGACTTCATGAATTTAACTGCAGTACTAGATTAGCACGGTGGAGTAATGGATAGTGGCTCAGATTGAGGAATCAGAGAGCCGAGTTCAAATTCCAATTGAATCCATTATATTCATTTACGTGCTAATACCCTTATGAAAGGTATGAATCCTCTTTTTCTCTCCCCAGCTATGGGTAAATATCAGGACAGACCGGGTTCTATAACCTTGGATGGCAATTGGTCTACCACAGAAAGAAATGGCTACCTACTGCAGGGAAAAATCTGCCTTGTCAGTCATGTATCGAAAGATACATGATCGCCTAAGCATGTATCACACATGGCACATAACTGACTGACTGACTAGGCAAGGTCTCATCATTTTACAGGTGAAATGTCTAGCTGCAACTGTAAATTCTATGCTAACAGTTTCTTCTGGTTTCTTACTGCCTAGTCAATTTTGATCTTCATAAGTTTAAGTGCAATGTCGTTTGTTATCTTTTGTTTTCTGTCTTCTTATTCTTTTATTGTTCTCTCCCCTTAATAGTGTTTTTTTTTCTTATATTCTCTAATGCTTTAGATCATTTACCTTAGTGGCTTGCCCAGGGTAAAATGATATTTTTGAAAATTCACTATAATTAAAATAGAGGTTTTTTTAAGGCTTCACAGTGCATGAAAATCCTTAATAAAACATATGCAGATAAAAAACCGAAGCTCCCATTTCTTAAGGATCATAATAATTTTCTCCCCTTTTCACCCTCAATGGTGTACAAAGCTAATGTTTTAATTACGATTAAATAAAATAAAAACAATGAATTATACTTGATTGTTGCTGCTTGAATGGAAATATAATTTCTTGTGCTGGATGCAGGAGATGATGCTGGTCGATCAGACAAAACAGGGGCTTGTGTGCTGGAGTTAATCAGCCAATGTAGGAAACTTTATATTTGCCAGACAGGAGATCAGATTTTGAGAAAATAAACGTTACATTTTTTTTTTTTTATCCTTATTTGCTAAGTCATATTAGTTCTATTTTACTGTTTTTTTTTTCTTTTTTTTTTTTCTTTTTTGCATTTTATTGCCCAGGAAACGTTCAATTGTGACCAATTATTTAATTACCTCTTGGTCATCTAATAATCTGAATACTTATTAGATAAAAATCTTAGATATATATGTGTCTGTGTGTGTTCTTCAGTCATTTTTTGCTTGCTTTTCCTTGGTGATATTTTTATCATTGGTTATCTGCCTTTTTTTTTGTTTTATCTTAATCGATTTTTTCTTTTTTTTATCTTATTTAATCAACTTTCTGTCTAATTTTGGTTTCTCTCTCTTTCTTTCTCCCTCTCCATCTTACTCGTACTCTTTCTTCCTTCCTCTCCATCTTTCTCGTACTCTTTCTTCCTTCCTCTCCATCTTTCTCGTACTCTTTCTTTCTTCCCTATCCATCTTTCTCGTACTCTTTCTTTCTTCCTCTCCATCTTTCTTGTACTCTTTCTTTCTTCCTCTCCATCTTTCTCGTACTCTTTCTTTCTTCCTCTCCATCTTTCTCGTACTCTTTCTTTCTTCCTCTCCATCTTTCTCGTACTCTTTCTTTCTTCCTCTCCATCTTTCTTGTACTCTTTCTTTCTTCCTCTCCATCTTTCTCGTATTCTTTCTTTCTTCCTCTCCATCTTTCTCGTACTCTTTCTTTCTTCCTCTCCATCTTTCTCGTACTCTTTCTTTCTTCCTCTCCATCTTTCTCGTACTCTTTCTTTCTTCCTCTCCATCTTTCTTGTACTCTTTCTTTCTTCCTCTCCATCTTTCTCGTACTCTTTCTTTCTTCCTCTCCATCTTTCTCATATTCTTTCTTTCTTCCTCTCCATCTTTCTCATATTCTTTCTTTCTTTGCCTTCTTTTTTCTTTCCTCCCTCCTTTTTTTTTTATCTTCTTTGCCTTCTTTCTTCCCACCTATCTTTCTTTCCCTTCTTTTTTTTCTTTCATTCCCTCTTTTGTTTTTTTCCTTTTACCCAATTTTTCTTTCTTTTACACACTTTTTCTTTCTTTCTTTCTCTTTCAATCGTTGCATTTTTTCTTTTTCTCTATCCATTTTTGTCAGATTTCTATGACATTCTAAGAGTTTTTCTTTTTCATAAACAATTTTTTCTTCTCTTCTCTGTTCTTTGCTTCTTCTCTTTACTTTCTCTTATTGAAACTGCTTCTTTTTTATCCAGATATTAGTGAAATTATTTCCTTTCTCTTTCTGAAGCTAAACTCAAATTTGACTCTTTTATCAGCCTATGATTTTTCATCCAATCAAAAAACATTTCCTGTCTTGTCTATTATCATTGGCAATAGCCAACCTTTCAGCCAATCACAACATTACATAGAATGAGTACCTACTAAATATTAACTCTGTAGAACATTCACTTCAGGTCAACAGTAGAAACAGTTCACTTATACAGGTCGAACTGTTGGACATTAACAGAATCCTGGGCTAAAACCTAGATGGTACACACACTCAGCTATTGAGAACAGTGGTAAATATCAGTTAGGAACAACATGTGTCCAATAAAGAATTAGATGGGATTATACTAAAGATTATGGACACTGTCTGTGAAAGAGGTGTGCGGTTTAGTGGCCATTGTGGGAGAAGTAAACAAGAAGTTATGCATCAGCTTATATTATGGAATTGAAATTATGAGAAAGAAATCAAGAAGTACCCAGCAAGAACCTTTATCGATTGACTGATGGATGATGGAAGAACTTGGTAGAACTATGAGGGACAAAAATGGGAGGAGAGGAAAGAAATGTTTGTTTGAGGATGATCAGATAGATATAAATAGATGTGGATAGATAGATAGATAGATAAAGGGTGTTCCAATAACTTGGACCAATTTTAAATGTGAATTAAGTTTAAGCATCTATTTTTCTTTTTTTTTTTCAGATTTAACAACTTAAGTCTTTGGCAATTTCAACCATGGAAAGATGAACAATCAAACAACGTGTTAAAGTTTCAAAAGTGCAATTGGAAAAATTGTTCGTAAATTCAAGCAAACTGTGTTGATAGCAGATATGAAAACACCATTGTGTACACATTTACGCCATTCAGCTGAAAAAATTGCTGCAGTGCACAAGAATGGGGCCAAAAATCCAGACGTCTCTATTCGTCATCATGCACAGGAATTGAACCTCTCCACAACAACATTACATCGTTTCTAATTGCACTTCTAGTTGGTCGATTACGTTGACCAAAAAAATCAGGAAGTGCGCAAAATGCATTTCTGTTTTAACGTCCATTTTCGTAACAGGCTCCAATAACTTTAACACATTGTTTGATTGTTGATCTTTCAATGGTTGAAATTGCCAAGTTGTTAAATCTGAAAGAAAAAGAAAAAATCATTAGATGCTTAAACTTAATTCCCATTTAAAATCAGTCCAATTTATTGGAACACCCTTTATATAGATATGAAAAGATTGAGATAGATATGAATGGACTGAGATAGATACAAAGAGACTGAGAGAGAGAAAGAGAGAGAGATATGACATACTGGAATAAATAGATGTGAACAGACTGAGAGAGATAGGTAGAAAGACATAAACAGACTGAGAGAGATAGGTAGAAAGATATGAACAGACTGAGAGAGATAGGTAGAAAGATATGAACAGACTGAGAGAGATAGGTAGAAAGATATGAACAGACTGAGAGAGATAGGTAGAAAGATATGAACAGACTAAGAGAGATAGGTAGATATGAACAGACTGAAAGAGATAGATATGAAAATACTGAAAGAGATAGGTAGATAGATTTGAAAAGACTGAGATAGGTAGATATTAACAGACTGAGAGAGATAGGTAGAAAAATATGAAAAAACTTTTAGGTCGGTAGATATTAAACACATCTTAACATATACAATAAAAACATATTATGAAATGGATTAATTTTGATAATTATTTAATATATTTTGTGTTTAAACATTATTTTTATAGATATAATTTATCTAAGTGTCTGTCTTTTAATTAAAAAATATTAATTACATTTACTGGCCTGAATCTCCAAGAAATTTCATAGAATAATAGGTGCTCTCCAACAGTAATCAAACCTTTAACCCTCATTGGATCCGTTATTTGATCTGACTTGCTGTTACCATTCAGCCACAGATTAAGCCATTTTATAATATGTTGTCATTGTTTACGTTGAGATACGTTTCCATGAGCAGATATGATCTATCGAGAAAAATCATCAGAAGTGTGTGTTTATAAACAGTGATTAAGACTTTGCTAACCAGAATCTTTTCTGTGGCTGAATAGTAACAGCATGTCATATCAAATAATGGTCCCCATGTCAGTTCCAAGTTTGATTCATGTCAAATAGCATATATTTTCTACAAAATTTGTTGAACATTCACGCTGGCAAATGTAATTAATACTGTTTAATTAAAAAGCAGAGTATTTACTTAAATAAATTATATCTATAAAAATAACATATAAAAAGAAAACATATTATATATATATATATATATATATACAGGTTTCATTAAATAATATAGACAAGTGTTGTCTATTTATTTTATGTAAATTTTTTTCGTAACATCTGATAAGTTTAATAAAATTATCGTTGAACGAAGAAAGAAATTCACAATAGTGATCCATATTTTTTTAATACAATCTAAGCTTTCGGCTTACTTAAGCCATTATCAAAGATGTCAATTACAACATATTAAACAATATACGGACAAGACAGTGATGATAGTCTGTCAATGTTTACATAGATGATTTCTAAGCAACGATAAACACGTGCATATAAGACGCTAGAAGCGAAAATCGCACCGCATCTCATGACGTCACACATGACCATATGAGAATGAATTGTAGAAGTATGAAATATGGAAAGCCGTTGGAATGAAACATGTATGAATGAAAAGATGCTGCCTAAATACACAAAATATATATATACATATATATATATATATATATATATATAAAGCAGAGTAGATAAGTTTGTTTAATAAAACAAGGGCAAATGAAAGGGTACCGATGTGATCGGCATGAAAAACATTTATAAATATTAACTACATGACAGAAATGAAGCATGGTGATTAAACTTCCAACATTGGAATTTTTGGACACACCTGTGTCCTTTATCAGTGAATGCAAGAAATAAATAGAGAGATGGTGGAGACTCACCAGCAGTAGTTCTTGAGGCTGGAGAGAATCCTGTTTGTAGATGAAATTATGTAAAAATCTTTCTAATTATATATATATATATATATATATATATATATATATGTATATTTAAGTTAAGTTAAACCTAAAGAAACAGACAATCTACCACGGTTTCACTGATCGTCAGGGATTTCCAGCTAATTTTCTTACTCGTATTGGGTTTTTTTTCTTTGACTCTGAACTTGAATGCTAGATGATTATTTTCGGCTAACATACATGTTCTCAGTTCTTTCTTTTGTTGTACCATTTTTTCCCTTTTGGTATTGGTTTTCTTATTCACAAATCAAGGCACCTAAGGTTTTCTGACCAAGTAAAATTTCTTATATTTATAAGATTACAACTAGTATATATATATATATATACATATATATATATATATATATATATATATATATATATATATATAGGGTATCCCCACCAAATTTATATCAATTAAAATGGGAATATCTGAGTAAGCACATGTCCCAGGCAAACAGAATTAAATAGGCTTCATGTTGAACAATAAAAGATTTATTTATCAAATTTCAAACAAGATATTCAAAGGGATGTCATTTTGATAACTAATTTCATGAAGCTTCACAAATGTTCGATATGTGCAGGACCTTTGACATGACACATGTTGAGCTGGTAGTCCAGCTCCTGCCAAACACGCTGTAGCATATCTTGCATAACATTCTCCAGTTTCTCAGTGTTTATCTGCCTAAGTTCTTCTAGGAAGAATGTGGAATATAGACCTCTACTTTCACATAGCCCCATAGATAAAAATCAAAAGTCAAGTGAATATAGTAACCATTTCAATAGCACATTGTTATTATCACTGGCATACTCGATACATCTTCATGATAGATTCTCAGTGAGATAAATCTGAAAAGTCAACTTGGTTGTTACACAACTTGTTAAAATTTGAGATCATTTGTGCAAGAATTGGCTATGATATTAGACTACAATAGGAACTCAGTGAGTAATCTACTTAATAAACCTAACATGGTCATAAAGCAAAGTATTTAGTATTGAAAGATGACGGAATGGAACATATAGAACAATCTGTTTAGAAAAATCAAGAACATCAGTTGGAGGACCCCCTGCAATGCTTAACACAATTTATGGAGAACTGAGACCAGTCTCTCTTAAGCTCAAATAAAAATGATTACAGTTTGATGGCCATTGCCGTCAAGTGGAGAGTAAAATTGTCTCTTCTTTACTCCTATGGCATCCTTCTCACGAAAATTGACTTTCCCAGATACTAGCTCGGGACTCAGAGTTGGACATTGGGGTTCTCGGGACAGCAATATGGGACCAAATAGTGTGGAAAGGGATTGTCAATGGAGTTTCGACCAACCATAGGGATGTCGAAGGATGATGATGATGAATAATAAAATAGAACAATTATAACAATATATTGTAATAAAATATATAAAAATAAAAATAATAAGGGATTTTATTAGGTGCAACAAAAGATTAACTAGAATAATTAATAATAAAATGTCATGATAGTTCTTTTGGTATCTGATACAAAATGTGGGATGCCAACCCTACATCAGGGGGATTTTGTTAAGACACCATCTCCAAAAAGACTGCCACCCATGGCTAAAGACTTCTTTCAAGCCATGAAATGAATTATCCTGTGCCAGACACCAACTTAGAATAATACATCCATCAAAAGTGTTGAGGACTTCAAATATCTTGGATCTCACGTAATAGATTCCCAAAAAGACTTCAACATCTGCAAAGCTCTTGCATGAGATGCGTGTTCAAACTTCACAAGATTTGGCACTCGAACCTTCCATCCTCCTTAAAAGTCCGAACCTTTCAAACATTGATTGAACCAGTCCTGTTGTATGGATCAGAAACTTGGACATTATATGCTCATCTTGAAAGATGACAGCATAGAACATATACAATTCTTCTTAGAAAAATCCAGAACATCAGATGTAGATCCCATGCAGCACTTGACACAATTTACAGAGAATTAAGACTAATCTCTCTTAAGCACAAACAAAAGTAATTGCAGTTTGCTGGTCATTGCCACTGAGAGGACATGGATGTCATCTCATCCTTACTTCTATGGCATCCTTCTGTAGGTGTCATCTCATGAAAGTTGACTTTCCCAGACACCATGGCTCAGGACACAGGGTTAGACATTGGGATCTGTGGATGGCAATTCAGCACTGAACAGTGTGGAAACGGATTGTTAATGGAGTTCCGATCAACTACGGGAAGGTCAAAGGATGATGATTATAATTAATCATTGATGTGTGTGTATGTGTAACTGTATGCATGTGTGATAATGGGTGTGATTTCAGAAGGTCACTTAAGAAAAGAAATTACACAATATGTATATTTGATTACTGAGAATAATAATGGAAATGAAAATAACATGTCCAATAAAAAAAGAAAATCTATATTGGAACCTACCAAAGATGACAAGCATAATCTGTGAAAGGTGGGGCCAGCTTAGTGGTCATTGCTGGAGAAGTAAACTGGGAACTATACTTCATCTTATTCTGTTGGATTTTAATTTTGGGGAGAAGATCAAGATGTAGATGAGCAAGAATCTTTCTTTATTGACCATCTCAAAGATGATATCAGAATCAAAAAGTAGAATTATGGATGACAGAATTGGTTGAAAAAGGTGCTCAAAAGTGTTTGTTCCAGGAGATACACAAAAGAAGGATGAAATCCTGAGAGATCAATATAAATTCAGAGCTAATAATTTAAAGAAAAACAGACCACTTTAACGCTCCATTGTAATAGTTTATTTCACCAGAGACCTCTTAAGGTATTCTGGATCTTCAGACATCACTTTCAAATGGTGAAATGAAAAATGAAATGAAAATTTACACTGTTGGCGGGTAGTATTAAGTTTATGTAATTTAAAAAAGAAGCAGGGAGTGGTGTGAGAGACATGGCCGAGTTTAGAGAGGGTTTATTTTTATATTACTTTCTATCATACATAATATTGAGGAAGGAGGGGTAAGTATATATATATATATATATATATATATATATATATATATATATGAGTGTGCAGCTTATATTATATGATAAAGAAGTAATTTATACAAAGAATTAGCAATGTTAATGTGATTAATGGCAAAATCACTTCGTTAACAAGACTTAATGAGACATTAACTTACTATCAATTCCTTGAATAATACAATCCTTATATTTGAGTTATTGTCAGATGGAATTGACGGGCCAAGTACTTTCAACAATTTCAAATTGTCATCTTCAGGGCGCAATTTTCCCATACACAGGCAAGCACTAAGACAAAATATGTGTAGACCGAAAGATGTTTTTTAAATTATGCTATTTATTGACAGTTGAATATATGTTTCGGAGCATGCGATGTCGTGATGCTAGAGTTCTTGTTCAAATCAATCAAGTGACAATTTTATTTGAAGTTTGAAAAGTGATAAATCTACAAAATTTTCTTGTTATATGTGTGTTTCAGTTAGTGAGATGAACTTAAGTATAATCCAATTAGTAAATTAGTCAATAAATAGCATAATATATATATATATATATATATATATATATATATATCTGTACCATTTAAATGTCAGTGTGATGCTGGATACATAGGATGGACCACTCAGAGATTGGAGACCCATATCAGTCAACATGTTCCTGCTAGTATAAGAGCAGGTAATTAGAGTTACCTGCTCTTATACTAGCAGGAACATTTTTTAATATATTATAATTATCTATTAGCATGACCCAAGCAGTGCATGACTCAGCTATTGGTCAATACCTTTTAGATAATCCTTACTGTTTACATTAGCACACAGATGATTGTTTCACCATCTTGCATAGAAATCGTTCTGCACATTATTTGAAAACTTTAGAAGCAGTGTATATTAAAATACACCAACTGAGCCTATGCAAGCAAAAAGAGAAATTTATCAATGTACTCAAGTTATTTGGAGGGCGTGTGTAATATTTTTTCTCTTTTATACTCATTAGAACTGTTACATTTATTCAGTAATTATTTTTACTAATAAATTGTTTTAGTTGTGATCTGTAATTAAGTTTCTCTCCATTTTCTGCTATTCAGTTCTTGTGAATATTGTCTTCTGTCTCATTCCAAATCACACCAATGAATCTTTCTGAAGAAGCATTGGTCAATAGAATTCTTAAGGAAAAATTATAAAAAAAAAAGAAAGTCTAAAGTTCTTTTTAAATTATATATATATATATATATATATATATATATATATATATATATATTTACTTAGTGGACAGTGCTCAATATCTGTGATAGAGCTAACATATTCAGTTGCATGGATAGTAGTTTTTGACCCTGAGTTTCGGGCTTAATTTATAATTATTATTATTTGCATAATTCATCTATAATAAACATAAACAGATCCACTTTTGTAAACCAGTTTGTCTGATGATTGCAAAAGCATGAAACCCGGGGTTAAAAACTAGTATCCATGCAACTGAATATATATATGGTGGACTCTCCTATTGTGAATGATAAATAAGGGTCAGTATTGGATGGTGCCTTTCGTTTTACATTTATGCATGTTAGCAGGGACTTTTGTGGAGAAAATAAGGTAAGGGAAAGGCATATTTCATTTGTGTTTTCTTAAGTGTGATGCTAGCCCAGCTTTGCTGTGGGTGACAAAGCCACACTGATAGACGAAATTTGTTAATGCAGGATTTTGATGGCTTCAGAGCTTGACAAAGCTGATGACAATGCTTCAGTTTACTGTCTTCAAAACCCTTTAACTTAATGAAACATGTTTTACGCCATTCCTTTTGGTTTAATACTTGGGATTCCCAGGTTTTCAGATCAAAAGTTGAGCGGTTTTAAGTTGTCTTTCAATTTGTCTTTGTAGTGTAAGAGTGGACGTCCAAATGGAGTTTGGTAGTTGTCCATACAGCACCTTCTTTGGAAGCCTATTCTCATCCATTCTCACAACATGACCAGCCCACCTAAGTTGTCTCTTTGCTAGAATGGTTTCAATGCTCGTGATGTTGTTACATTTCTTCAGTATTGCATTATTCTTGACCTTGTCATCCCATTTCATATCACAAATGGCACGAAGACAGTACATGTGAAAGGCCAAGTTTCAGCATCATAAAGAAGGTCTGAGATTTATTTATGCAAGACAGTAAAAGCAGTAGTATTCAAGAAGTTACTGGGTGTGTAAGAATTAGGAATAGAGACATTACTAATGGATAAGAAAAGTGTAATCAAGAGGACAGTAGATAGTGATTGACATTGTATTTAAAGTTTTTTAGATTAAAATTGGCTGGAAAGAATGGATTTGGAATGGAGTTCCACGAGTGAGAAGTTCAAGAAAAGAAATTGTTAGCATAGAATTTCTGGTTACATCTAGCCAGCTCAACTGTAAATTGGTGAGAATTCATTGCCAGTCTAGTACTGTGCTTAAATTCAAAGGTTCTAGGCACCATAGTGAAGAGCTCATCCAAACAATTACTATAAAAGTATTTATAAAAATATACCTTATACAGGAGGTGTTAAAGTTAGCAAGCCATCTTTTGCTCCAGTTAACAACAGACTAAAGGTCATTTTGGATATCAGCTGCCATTTTGACCGTATCAAACTGATCAGATTTACTATCTAGACAGGAACAAATGGTTGTGTCATCAGCGTAGATACCAAGTTGAGAGCTGAACTCATCAGGAAAGTCATGAATGAAAATTTTAAATAAAAGTAGGCCCAATGATGGAGCCCTGGGGAAAACCTGTATTATGAAAGGAAAGGATTCAAAGAGTAGCCATTCTGAATTTTCATTTCACTATTTGATATGAAAGATTGTATCAGTTAAAACATTTGTCTGGTGACACCATATCTTTTCAGCTTGTGTAGAAGACCTTTATGCCGATCCCTGTAGAAAGCATTTAGCCTTGTGCCATACTATGTTAAATCACGTTTCCTAATGGGAGTATATATTATATTGCAGTTTTTTGTCATGTTTAGCTTTATTCTTTTTAAATTGCTATGCATTGCACTTCAAGTGTCAAAGGTTAGAGAGCGAGAGTGAGAGACTGGTTTGGAATAAATAGGGATTTTTCTCTTTCTGTTGATTATTTTTTTTCTCTTAGAAGATTACAGAGTTTATTTGTGGCAAACCATTTTTTATTCTTTTCTTCTATCTATATTTCAACAAATATCACAGAGGATGACCTTTGCTCTTTTTTGGGTTACAGTCACACATACTATAGATATATACATATATAATAAAATAATAATGCTAGCTATTAATACTGGTTTATAGACATAGATTTTACTGTTTTATCATTACTATGCACACAGTTGGTTGGTTGATTTTGTTTAGTGGCATAACACCTTCTATGGTTTATTTAATACCGAAATCTAAATATTTGAACATAGTTTTATTGCTTCGACTGCAGATACAAGGTATTGTTGGTTATTTTGCTATAACATTTATTACTTGTAATTGTGCTTTAAAAATGTACTGTTGGTAATTTTTTTATATAAAAAAGTATTTTTATACTTTCATAGTGTTTGGAGGTTCATATTTGCCCATAGATGGGACCCTAACGGGTGCTACCACCCCAGGTCAGGGTAGACCTGGAAACATCAGCAATTAAGAGGTGGTTTCACACTCCTCAAAACCTCCAGTCTACTGATCAGAGGCCTTGCTGCCAGATATCATGCACACAAACATACATACATATATATATATATATATATATATATATATATATATATATATATATATATATATATAAATAAAAAGAAAGAACAGTAAGATATATAATCTGGTGTTCTTATAGATATTTTTATTTTTACAAAATAGTGCTCAATGTAAATTTACAGAGCATTAATTTTATAAATTGATTTATTTAAAATATGTTTTTTTCGCTACACAGTTTTAACTATGTTTCAAAAATGGAAGCTAAAAGCTACGAATTTAATTTTGTAATTAAATTAAAGACATTAGTTCCATTTCATCCTCAAGCGAATTTTGGAATTATATATATATATATATATATATAAATCAATGTATATCAAATAGAATTCTGAAAATAAAGACTGTCACTCTTGGTGTTGACTTCAGTATCCACTTTTATATTTTCATAAGCTTTCTCTCTCTCTGTATACATCTATCTTTCTCTCTCTCTCTCTATATATATATATATATATATTATAAAATGACAGAAGTGAAACTTATCTGATGCTTTTTGTCCTCTGAGAGACTTAATTAAGGCAAATTCAAGGATAAAATCTCTCAGAGGATGCAATGCTTTGGCCAAGATGTTTTCCTTTTGTCTTTATTCATCTTTTCCTTTACATATATACTCTATCTGAAATTTTGACACACGCATATGTGTCTGTGTGTGTGTGTGTGTGAACTGGGATCAGATAGAAAATATTTCTATATTTAACATGTTTCGCTTTTATTAAAGCTTCATCAGAGAAGACATATAGAAAAAATATTCAAAATTTTTAGTTTTTACAAACTGATGATTTTCTATGTGCATTTCCACAAATCTAATGTTTATTTTGTGTTATTTGATTTTCTACATTATTTACATTCTTCAAACTGCTATCCTCATCTTCATTGCCATATTCACAACATTTCGGCTGCTGTACACTCAGGCCTTCTTCAGGTGATTGGAATTTCGAACTGAACCCTTTATTTCGTCGACTGGGGTAGATTGTTTTAGTTCCATGTACTGTGCCACTTTTGGATGTTTCAGTTCTTTCCCTTTAACTCACCTGAAGAAGGCAGAAGCATACAATGGCTGAAACATTGTGAATATGGCAATGAAGATGAGAATAAGTCTGAATAATGTAAATAATCATAATACCTCATCTCAGAGATTTAGACAGATGTTTGCTTTTCATTGGTTAAGCAGGCTTCATGTGCATTTGACTTTTTAAGCAATGTTTGTGTGTATTATGTATGAAAGCATATTATAATTCTAGTTTGTCTATGCAGGAAATGGATGATAATTTTTATATGTATATATCTATTAGGCATTACTTATGTTTGGATGTTATCCCCCATGTTGATTTGTGATCATTTTTATGACAACACTGGTTGTGGTACTGATTGTTAAATACATATTAGATTATTTAAAAATGGATTTAATAAAGGTTTCTGAAGTAATATAGTGTTTTTGATGTGCATTTATATTTGGTAAAATATGTATCAGGACTTCTTTGAAGTGTTTTCAACGCAACAATTAATTTTTAATTAGGGTGATATTTGTAAATTCAAAATCATGGCCAGTTTTATTCCTGTGTATTACAAGTGAGTTTAAATGGTTGTCCAGACATCAGTCTCTTTTGTGTTCATTGATGTGGACTTTTAGATTTCAAGATGTCTCACCAGTCTAAGTGTATTTACATTCAAGCATTTTATTTGATAAATTTTGGCATCTGATGTGGCGTTGGATTTATTTTTTTTTCTAATTATGTCTCCAACTGTCTTAAAGGTGGTGGTAAAGAACCAAGTATTAGGGATTAACTGATATATTTTCAAATTTTGTAGATCAAGTGTTAAAGTGTAGGATTATTAATTTTGTGCTGTTGATTTTATATTTTGACTGTGGTGGGAACAGAAAGTTAAACAACTTTCAATATTTATTGATATTGACTCTGAGTTTTGTAATTCCCTCACTTGCTCATCAGGACTTTTCAATGAAACTTTATTATCAAAAGTACTTTTGGGAAATTGAGAAAAATATAAAACTTAGAGACTCTACGACTAAGTATAGAACACTATGATATCCAATTCAATAAGAAACATATATATATATATATATATATATATGAAACTCTGCAGATATGAAAATTTCAAGAGACCTATGATGGGGGAGGGATTTCACTTAAAGGCAGAAAAATTGGTCTCACCTGACCAACTATTCTCCACGCCTATGTTGGTTAGAGCATGCTGGGATTAATTGTAGCTCCCCCATGTCCTGGGTGACACAGGTTCAAATCATGCTGGAAGACATAAATTTTTCTTTAAATAGACTACTCAGGCATTCAAGTCAGTAGCTGAAAATAAATAAATATAGTTTGATAAATAAACAGAGCACCTACCCAAATAAGAGTATCCACTAAAAATAACATTTAAAGTAATATATTTGTTATGGCCTTGTTAGGGCCAGAAATAAAGACACAAAGAGAGGAATTGAATAAAAAAAAATATATTAACGGAAACAGTAATACAAACAAGAGTGCTACAGCAAGAATGTTCGGTCTGACTGTCAGAGTTGACTGCTGGAAACTTCCCTCTCCAAAAGGCAGTACCTGCTCCTATTTATAGCTGGGAGAGTAAATTACCATAACAATAGACATACATACATACATACACACATACACACACACACATTATATATATATATATATATATATAATAATATATAATAATTGCCACTACTTACAAATGTCAACTGAGTTTTATCATTTTTGCAGTCACTCATCAGGACTTTTCATCGTAATTACAATTCCCAATGAGTCATTGAAAAAAATGATGAAACTTAAAAATTATCAAAAATCAGTGTCAATAATTATTGAATGTTGTTGTTATTATTATTATTATTATTATTATTATTATTATTATTATAGTATATAAATATGCCAGGTGTAACAGCAGAATTGTCCAAATCATGTAACAGCATAACTGTCCATCCCACAAAATGTTTCATATCCAAAGAAACCATGAATCTAATTGAGTTTCTTTTATCCGGGTTTTCAGATAAGACATTTAACTGTCTTTATACCATTTGTTGTAAGAATCACGGAAAAACCCTTTGGGTTATTCAGCTAGAAAGAAAGCAGATTAAATTAGTTTTGTGTCAGCCCCAATATGTCTTCCCAGCCTAGCAATGTTGAGAGTAAAAAAATCATTTAGGCCTTTACTAATGGTACCAGCATTCATACTCTGGCTTCCATCTTCAAAGTCAATTCAAGAACTATCAAGAGAATGGTGAATAAGTTTAAAAAAGAGGGACCAGTAGAAAGGAAAATTGGATCAGGAGGTCACAATAGCAAGAGAGATCATCATTTCAACTTAGCGCTAAAGTGATCAATTAGAAAAGATCCAACTCAATTCATAAGATGTTCGGCACATGAGAAATGAATTTCATCTCTGACAGTCCAATGAGCATTGAGAAAAGATTTGAAAATGAAATCATACATGAAATCTGTGAGGCATCTTGTTACTCCAGGACAGAAAGTTAGAGAGGGTGAAGATCATCTTGAATAATTTGGAAAACAATCCTGGAATTATATATATATTTGAACTTAATTTCAATCCTCCATGAGCTTCCAATCCTTCACTATGATTAATTAATGATAAACATATCATTTTCATTTCTGATCATTCATCATGATTCTTCTAAGTTTGGATAGTAATTATTCATTCTTATTGTTCAAAGTAGAGTCCAATAGTGTTATAAAAACCTTGGAGAATTCTAGTAAGTGATGTAATGAATATGCATACACCTAGTTTCCCCCTCATAGTAATATGATTGGCTGGTGTCAGCCATAAATACAGACTGATGTGGAGGTACAGGGACTATGCCTATTGTCTTTGTCTATTGCCTATGCCTATTGCCTACCACTATGACGAGGACCAGTCCATTATGGTTACCTGCTAGATTGTCCTACCTGGTTACACTAGTCAGCAACCACTTTGCTACTTTGAACAAATATATCCCTTTCCAGGACATATAAGTAAGATATCTTTAATCATTTCTAAGATACAATAATTCAGAGCTGAATGTAACAATTGCATAATTTTGCTTTTACATGATTTAAACAATTCTGCTGTTGAACCTGGTATATATTTAAAATAAATGAAGTATCTACTCAAATACCAGTATTCACTAAAAATAATGTTTGAAGGAATAAAAACATACTGGATTAAAAATTAAAATCCATTAATTCTTTAGAAATTGCTTTGTTTATGTTTCGGATATGAAACTGAGAAAGGTCTGCACTTAAAGAAAATCTGAATGAGTCAGCATGCTTTAAAAGCAAAATAAGACCATACTTTATTGTGAAGCTCTTCATGGTTGAGGAGTTAAAGAGTGCTGGATTAGATGTAAAGACAGACGCAGGTTCAAATCCTTATGTTGAGAACACAAGTCTGTAGATGAAATAAATACTGTTTAAAATAAACAGAGACTAGACTCAAATATGGGCATCCACATTTGAAATAATAAAATAAATATATATATATATAGAGAGAGAGAGAGAGAGAGACAATGAAGCCAATGACAATCTGTTTCCTGCTTAAGGAATATTATTAGGCCATGTACGTTGCATTTTAGCTCGACTGTTTATATATGTTTGCTAGTGATGCATTATGCGTAAGTCTATTGCATTAGTCTAACAGTTGTTGTGTGGGTAGTAATGATTATGTTTTAAATTATTCTGGGGGCTAGAATAAGAGAATTAAAAGAAGAAAAAAGAGAAAGAAAATGAAAAGACAGGAAAAGGAAGAAGAGAAAAAGAAAGAAAAAGAGGAAAAAACAAAAGGAAAAGAAAAGGAAAGAAAAAGAATGAAAGAGAAAAGATGAAGAAAAATAGAGGAAGAAAGAAAGAGAGAGAGCAAGAGAGATGATTGAAAGTGAAAGGAAGCCATAGATAGGTATATATTCCAGTCAATATAAAGATTTCTTCTCATGTAGATTATCTAAAAGTAATTTCTAATTAAAAAAATAATTATCTTATCTGCAATTAGTGCCAATTACTCTTGTATCTAACATTATGACAGATAGGATGAATTAAAAAAAAAAGTTTCAAGTGAAAAAAAAAAAATCAACAAAAGAGTGATTTTGAAAAAATTTCCAAAACTTTTAAATTATTTATAATTACCCTGTACTTTATAAAAAAGATTTTCGTGAAAACTCAGTAGATTCAAACTGAAGGTCAAAAACAATTTGCTTTCTTAAGTTTACATTTGGGAAATGTATTCAAGAACCCAAACAAATGGTATTTAATTGTCACGAAAAATTTTAAGTTTAAAAAAAAATTAAAGTTTTAATTTTTAATTTTATGAATGAAAAATAAAATTTTAACAAATAGTTTTTTTTTTTGTTTTTTTTTTTCAAATTACAGTCAGTACTTTTTGGAGAACCCTTCAGAAAGTGGGAAAAATCCTTATTTAATTTGGGGAGAAGAACTGAGAGAGTAATAAAGAAAAAAAAGCAAACTTTTTAAACATTTACCAATATTTTCATTTTTTTTTTTTTTTTTTTAGAAAATGTTGTTAGAAGCCAAGAATAGGGTGCTGAACTGCTATGTAATATCTAATCTCCTATATTTCAGTGAATGATGGACAATCTCCTCATGCCTTTCATAAACTAAGCAAAGTATTAAGAGATAGGAAAATATCATTAAAAACAAAGAAAAGTGTGCTGCACTGTTACATAATATCAGTTCTCAGGTATGGTAGTTAATGCTGGATAATATCTTAGCAGATGAAGCAGTGGAACTTTGGGTAAAAAGTGGATGCAGATAACACCTTGGATGGAACAAGTTAGCAACAAGGAACTTGTAAGGAAAGCAGAAATTAAAAGGACTCTTCTGTATAGAATAAGAATGAAACACTTGAAATTTCTGAGATGCATAATGAGGAAAGATGGCTTGGAGAATTTAACACTTACAGGACATGTTGAAGGTGGTGGTGGAGGTTAGGAGTAAAAAGTGCACAACCAACTTAATAAGCTTGTGCAAATGAATAGGGACTAGGAGGGTCATGATCTCCTGTGTCAATGAAGGAACACAGCGCATGAAAGAAGTTGAATTCACTGTTAAAATTACAATACATATATGTCTCAAGCAAATTGATATTGCCTGCTACTATATATATATATATATATATATAGTCATCCGCATACAAGCCTGTTTCAGTATATTACAGCTAATCAGTGTGGACAAACATCCAATTGCTTCAAGCTGGGATCAAAACTTGACCAATTTGGTATCAGTCAGAGACTCTACCCTCAAGCTATCAGCACATGACAAAGAAAGGGAATCTTTTAACATATTAGATATGTGATGTATACAAATGTATATATAAATTATAAACATGATTTATACAAATATATATTATGTATGTATTATATATGTGATGTGTGTGTGTATGTATATATATATATATATATATATATATATATATATATATATATATATATATATATATATATATATATATATATATATGTATATATATATATATACACCTATGGGCATGTGGCAAAGTGATTAGAACATTCACTTTCTGACCATGAGACCAGAGTTCAAATCTCACTGTGGTCAATTTGTCAGAAAGGTGACATTATGATGTTATCAGCCTGGAAGAAGTGGTCTCAGTAGGTGGCATTTTTGAAAAGTGCCTGAAAACCCTATTTAAGTAAATGCTCTGCCTTTAATTAAACAGTATTAATTACATTTACTGGCCTGAATGTTCAAGAAATTTCATAGGAGATATGCATTCTCTGACAGGAATTGAACCTGTATTATTATATAGCAGCTTCCATTGAAGAGTACAGTTTCGATTTTTGTTGGAGGACGCATATTTTCTACTAGATTTCTCGAACATTCAGGCCAGTAAATGTAATTAATACTATCTAATTAAAAACAGAGCATTTACTCAAATAAATTGTATCTACAACAACAACATATAAACAGAAAATATATTAAATCTCTCTCTCTCTCTCTCTCTATATATATATATATATATACATTGTGTGTATTTAGGCAGCATCTTTTCATTCATACACGTTTCATTAAATAATATAGACAAGTGTTGTCTATTTATTTTATGTAAATTTTTTTCGTAATGTCTGATAAGTTTAATAACAAATTAAACTTATCAGACCGTATGAAAAAAATTTACTTAAAATAAATAGACAACACTTGTCTATATTATTTAATGAAACATGTATGAATATATATATATATGTACATATTTTATATATATATATATATACATATATACATATTTTATATATATATATATGTATATATATATATATATACATATTTTACACATATATATATATATATATATATACATTATATATATATATATATATATATATATATACATACATATTATATATATATATATATATATTTTATATATATATATATATACCTTTTCTATTTTTGATTCTGCTGGAGATGTCACTGACTTTTTTTGGTTAGGCAGGAAGTGCCAGTTGCTGGCTGACAGAATTTCAGCTTGTATTGTTTCGTGCTACAACACTGTCAAATTGTATTCCAGACGAGATCCATGTTTCCATCGTTCAGCAATGATCAGTTGTCATATTTTCAGAATAGTTCAGTGATATTTAAATGCCATTGTGATGCAGTGTATATAGGATGAACCAATCAAAGGTGGAATCATGTATTACACAACACATGCCTGCCCATTTGGGTTCTAGCAGTCAGAGTCATATTAAAAGAACCACACAGGCGATACATGACTCCCTTCATTGGGCAGCATTTACTGGGAAATCCCGACTGTGCCGCTGATCCTAATGATCCATTTTTTCCATTTTACATAGTGCTCACTCAGTTCCCCATCTTCGAGTTAATGAGGCTGTTCATATTAAGTTTCATCAGCCGAGCCTATGTAAATAAAAGAACACTTTATTTGTTCCTTACATTTGACCAAGGGATTATGAGTAACATTTTACATTTTATACTCTTTTTGGAATTTCATATTTTGTTTTTAGTCATTAATTTATTTAAATCTGTTTTAATTGTGTTCCAATTTTCCCTCGTCATTCATTATTTTCTAATGTGTCTTTGATTGTTTCCTTCTGCTTGCCAACGTTCACCTTTTGAGAAAGTGTTGGCCAAAAGGGTCTCTTCAAGGTAAAAAAAAAAAAATAAATAAATAAATAAAAACAATGATGTCCATTCTATTCTTTCTCATATATATATATATATATATATATATACATATATATTAGGTTGGTGCAAAAATAATGTCGTTTTCTCACATAGTAACATATGTAAGAAAACGACATTATTTTTGCACCAACCTAATAGATATATGAGAAAGCACGAATAATATCCTTCTAGGGATGGCTTTGCCCAGCTGTAATTATAATCATTTGACCAGAATTTGCCATAAAGCTTGATAAAAATAGCTGCTGCTTTTTAAAAATATTTCCCACTTATTAATTTTAATCAGGCTAGTACATGGTTCTCAGGCTGATCCCACCTCTGCCCAAAATACATGATCCTGGTATCACCCCCAACTCTACTCAATTTTCACCTCCACTTTCCTAAGTTAGTATTCATATAAAATAACATTTTTTATTGTAAGCTAATTATGTATAATAATGGATCATTTCTATAATAAATACAAATGTCAGTGTGTCATGCTTTTTCAATTAAAGGGACACAACTCTCTCACTTTCAATAGCTCATGTTACAGAAATTTTGGATTCCCAAGTTTTCATTACTGTGATTGTTTTCAACAATTTTTTTTTGTGACAATTTTTTTGTATGAAAACAATTTTTATAACTTGGAAATAAATTTGGGAATAATCAAAATTAATTGTGAAATCCAGTGAAAGTCACCTATGAAATAAAAATAATTGTTTGTATGGAAAGTAAGGACATATGCACATCAAACTGTCATTAAATTAAATGGCAGCAGAAGAATTATCATTGAACTTTTAAAAGGTAAGCTTAAATATTAATGCAATACTTAAATGCAGCTATCAATTTTGAGTTCTTCTGTAGTTTATTGTTGCCTATTGTATCCAGCAGCTGTATGTCTCACAAAAAGAAATATCCATCAATAGAGAATCAGATTGCAATTAAAAGAACCAAGGCTGCAGTGAGGAAAAGAAATTCATGTGCACTTGAAAATCCAGATCAAACCGCAGCTAAGAGAGCTTCCAATGCTGAGAATATGCAAAGACTTAGGGACTCTCAAACTCCTGAACAAGTTGAAAGCCCAATCAAGAGCCTCTGCAGGAGCTAGCTTAAATGCCACACAATAGGGCAGGTTTTAAGTTAGTATGCAACACAGGTGAACAATTTAACTAGAAAAACTTAAAATAATTACAAATTAAAGAAACATTTCATAATAGATCATTCCATTTTAAATAAATCAACAATGTTTTGTATCAATTTTTAACATCAACTTGAGATTTTTCTTGTTAAAAAGTTGAATTATTTAACACATTCAACATCATGGATAAAAAATAGTGAATTTTATATTATGTTTTTTTCAAAACTTAGCATGAGCAAAACAAATTTAAGGATTTGGATGAAAAAAAAAGACCCCAGAATGATGTCAAAATCCGTGAACATTTTTCATCCTTTAATAATCAGTTGTCCTTCGTTTAATTTGTAACATATATATAAATATAAGGTAGACAAAAACAAAAGTAATGTCAAGATAGCAAAGGTCACACACACTGCCTGCAAGCTTGATTGGGGGCCTCAGGCACAGCTTTGTGCCCCTCACTATCTTAACAGTAATTTTTTATACCTACATTTATATATGAGGCAAATTCAGGGGTAGTATGTGAAGGCCCTTAATATAACTGACAATATTCAGCATGTCTTTATCTACGGAGGCTCTCATTCAGGTATAAGAGACTTTTACTCTACTTTTGAGTTGAAAAAAATTCTGGCACTGTCTAGTTAGCCTTTTATCAAAAGAAAGAAAAACGGATGGGAGGGAATTATTTTTTTTTTTAATTCTCATCGTAATTGGTCTTCTGGGAACCCTTGTCTAGCACTGGCAGTAAATTCTTTGTCTTAGTGTTGAGAATAATTGTTTTTTTTTTGGTTTGCCATTTTTTTCTTTTTCAATAAATTTCTTTTCCTATCTTCTCTTTTTTTTTTTTTTACTGATTTATTCGTTACACCACCCACATATTCTTCTTCATCTTTTTTATATTCTATATCCTTTCAGAACATAGACAATAATGGCTCTCCCCAATTTCCTCTCTATAGTATCTCTTAATAAATTTTCTCCTGTTATTTCTTCTAAACACTGTCACACCATCCATTAACTCAAGCTCACTAAGTAGGTTATGCATTGTTTTCCTCTGTCCCTCTTGCCTTCAATCTGTCCTGTGAGTATCACATTTTCCAAGCCCTCTTTCCTAATTATGTGCCCTTGCACACTTGCAATAATGGTTGGACTGTATCCAGCACCTGAAGATTGCAAAGTCTGTATGAAACTTCATTGTATCAATGTTGGATATTATGGTTTGGTTTGATTTCTTTTGTTTTACGGCATATCAACCTCAATGGGTTATTTAATGCTAACATTTTTTTATCCTGGTAATATTTTTGTTTTATCAAAAATCTATTTCTGGAAATATTTTTTTTCTTCAAAATTGTATAGCTGGTAATAGTTTTTTTTTTTTTAATTTATTTCTGGTATTAAAACGTCTTTTTACACTTTGAAAATACTTTTTGTCACAGTTTCAGGGTCTACTATTTGCCCATAGCTGGGACCCTAGCAGGTGCTACCACCCCAGGTCAGGATGGACCTGGGAACATCAGCAATTAAGAGGAGGTTCCACGTGCCTCAAAGCCTCCTGATCAGAGGCCTTGCTGTGGGATGTAGTTTATTGTCTTACCCTGGATGCAGATGTAGTTTATCGTCATACCCAGGATGTGGATATTATGTGTATTCACTAATATATATATATATATATGGTATCACATATTGTATGCTGGTGTTAATAAAATAGTGATTGATGTAATATAGCAGAGTTATTAAGTATATACTAATAAATACACATTTTTTCTCACCTGTAACATGACTCAGAGATTGATGTAACAGTCAGTCTCTACTCAGTACCTGAAGATTGCATTGTGCATGAAGCTCTGAGTCTTGCTATCAGTGAGGAAAAAATGTGTCATGGCCCCTGTCCTTTTTGCTCTTTTCTTCTCGGTGATGCTGAAATATGCATTTGCAGACACAGAGATCAGCGTCAAGTTTCAGTTTCGAACAACTGGTGGTCTCTTCAATCATCAGGACTTCAAAGCCAAGACCCACTTTTGTATGCAAATTATTCATGATTTGTTGTTTGCTGCTGCTGCTGCTGCTGCTCTTGTAGCAACATCCTTTGAAGAGGCCCAACATCTAATAAATCGTTTCTCTGCAGCATGTAAAGCCTTTGTCTTACACTTAGCATAAAGAAAACGTAGTGCACCAACCGTGTCCTACTCCAAAGCAATTCTGTGGTGAGAAACAAAAACCATCAGTCTACAAATTTCCAGAGACCATTGAAAGTAAAAGACAAAGCCCTGAACTATGTAAAGTCTTTCACCTATCTTGGTAGCAAGGTCAACTACAGTGGAACTTTAGATGATGAAATCATTCATTGGATTGCTAAGGCTACCAGTGCTTTCGGCAAACTTTGTCATCGCTTGTGGAATGAGTGGGATATTCGACTGGATACAAAAATTTGGGTTTGCAGAGCTGTTGTGCTTGCCATCTATTTGTATGGCTCAGAGTCGTGGACTCCATACAGGTACTATGGTACCTGTATGGAGTCCACAGCAGCTGGATGTTTTCCATAAAAGCTGTCTGCATGCAATATGTGGAGTTAACCTTCAAGATAGGACATCTAACGTAGACCTGTTTAGCAGGTGTAATATTGAAAGAATCAAGGCTTTTCTCATACAGTCTCAGTTACGGTGGACTGGTCATGTCTTGAGAATGTCTGATGACAGGGTACCTAAGATTCTAATGTACAGCCAGTTAGATCAACCTACAGGAATGTAGGATGCCCATGGCTAAGATGCAAAGACAAGTTGAAGAGCAACTTGTCAGCTGTCAATATACCATATACCACATAACACTCTTGAGCGCTTAGGCTTGGAGCAGGTAGAATGGAGATCAACTTGTTTTAGTGAACTCATCAGTTTTCAATCTGCTTGTCTGAATCGTCTTCAAGAAGTGAGAGCATGATCTAAAAGGTAAGCCAATCTAACAGTGATCTCTTCCCAAAATCCTCGCTCTTGTGCCATATGAAGCCTTCTTTGTAAATCACTACCGGGTCTTAAGTGCCACTTAAGATTATCGCACAAAATTTCATAACTGAATCAATTAAGCTGTCAGATCCTCATACATTGAAACTGACGGGAGAGTCCATTATATATATATGTAAACAACAGATTTATTTTTAATCAGTCAGTTCAGATGTCATTATAGTGAATAATTGGGATTTGAAATAGATGTCTGAATTTTATTTTTATTACGTCTTTCAGCCTGCTCACTTGAGAAATCCTAGTAAAATAAATTCATTCTCACGGCAAAGGTTGGACATATCTAAAGTAATGGTTGTGCTTTAAAGTAAATAAATAAATAGTTAAGTAAATAAGTATTAAAGTATTAATTAAAATTCTCCATCACCTATACACAAAAATAGCCTCCTAATGTAACCTTCTACTGTGAGTGGCTTTGTAAAGGGTTACTCTCACTGTAAAAAAAGAAAAAAAAATTAATTTTTAAATTTTAATTTTTAAAAATTTTAAATTTAAATCGAAAATTAATTAAATTTGTTAAAATATTTACAATAAATATGTATTTAAAATGAATAAATAACTAAAGTTTGAACATATGTACACAGGTTTGATCCCTGCCAGTGGGTGGATGCAAATTCTTTACTAGAATTTCTTGAATGCACAGGCCCATAGACTTTTTAATAATTGGAAATGGGGCATCTACTTCAAATACAAAGTATCTGCTGTAATAACGCCTGAAATAATGAAATTTTACAGACACACACACACATATATATATATATAGGAAATTGTAAACAAAATAGAAGTTTACTCGTGATGCATTTTGACCTTCAGAACTTCATCAAATTAAATTTGTTATGTTCGTAGGACTACATACAGTGCTGTTTGATAAAAGTGACTCACCTGATTTTTTTACAAAATGTTCTCTTCTCCGATGAAATGAAAGTTGAGCTAAATTCAAAGGATAAACGATCTAAAATCTGAAGAAGAAGCTTTGAAAGCTCTTTGAATTTAGCAGTAAGTACTGTCAAGTATCCATTCAGTATAATGTTCTGGGGATGCTTTTCTTTTCATGGAACAGGTTCCTTGAAATCTATTGAAAAGACTCTCAGGAGTGAGCAGTACAAAAGAATTTTAGAGTCTTGTCTGCTTCCTTTTGCTGAAAGGGTGCAAATCGACCCCACCAAGCTCATTTTTATGCAGGATGTTCCCTGTCACAAATCAAAATTGATGAAGGAATACTTTGATGAGAAGCAGGTGAGTATTATGACATAGCCGCCCCAATCTCCTGACCTCGACCACATAGAAAACTTATGGAGCATTATAAAGTACAGGCTCTCGAGAAAACAGTTGAGCAGCAAAGAGGATTTGATTGTGAATTTCATATCAAAATGAATTCAATCCTTGGAGATGAAATTTGCCAGAACCTAATCAAGTCAATGCCAAAAAGGGTTGAAAAGGTTATTCAAAATAAAGGAGGACCCATAGATTATTAAATATTTCAAACTATATTACCAATTATAAATAAATTATACCTCTATTATTCTTTATTTAAAGCTGTTCGGTTATGTTTCTATTGATTACTAGTTGCAGGAAATAAGTGAGTCACTTTTTTTTTGCACAGAGTTTTTCCCTAAATTTCATTTATATCCAAAATTATAATTATCAATAGAATACCTTAGGGTGAGTAAACTTTTTTATTAGGTGGTCGGGAATGGGTCTTTATATTAGTAAAATTAAAAATTAGTTTGACCCCAAAAACAATATGCAAAAAAATTTTTAAGTAAAAAAATCAGGTGAGTCACTTTTATCGAACAGCGCTGTATGTGCAGGACAGAGGTGTACTGTGAATTTTAGAATTTATTTTTTTTATCTAGCTGAATTCATTCGGTATCTTTTTCTTTTTTTCTCCATCACTTTTATAAGTATGCATTCCACACTGAGATATTAGATCAGCCAGAAATGGTGAAATGTTGTAAAAACCAAAGCACAAATTTACTGTAGGTGACCTTGCGATTAAGGCACTCTCTAGATATTGACGTCATTATTTTTTCCTTTGAACAGAGTAACATTTTTTTATGTCAAAATTGTGGTCAGTCTCATTATGGTGGGAAACCAATGCATTTGACATAATATTTTGTAAAATATCCCTTTTGTGTTCATAGAATTATTTATTTAGATCCCTTGAGGTTTCTCCTACATATTTTTTGTGACAGTTATATATATATTTATATAACAAATAATCATACAAACACTCTGGTCAAAGGTTCACTGAAAGACTAGTTAGGAAACAAGAATTGATCATATTTATCATAAAATAGTAGTTTCCAGATGAATCTAAAATTTAGATTTATTAAAATATTGGCCAATATATATTTTAAATATTCCTTTTTAGAAAGATAAATATTGTTGTACATATTCTGAAATTGATCCCCCAAAATTTAATTCTCAGATATTTTACTGTTTGCTAATTCAAAGAATGCCATGCATCTCTTACGATGTCACTGTTTGATTAATATATATGAATACAAATATTCAAATATTTGGAGCCTGTCAATGTACAAGAATTGATTAATTTCACTGTGATGAGTTTTCATTTTTCTACAATACTGTGTATTTAAGAAGCAATCTTTCATTTATATATGTCTCATTAAAGACAACAGACAAATTACTACAATTAAGCTTTTTATTTAATTTTTCTTGTGTTTGAACAAGTGTTTTCTTTTTTTGGACACAGAGTGTGTAGAAACTGCCCAAATGTTCTATAATTCTGAATGCTTTCAGCTATACTTTTAGCCATTATCAAGGATGATTTTATTTTTGCTTTTTAATTGGGTGTATGGGTTGTGTGTATGTCTTTAGAGTTATAAGGATGTTTTATTTTCCAAACACAGTTAGCTCATTTTGGCTATGTTCATAGTTAATATCATTAAGTGTTGGCTTTTTTCTTTTTTATTATTAAGGCTTCCATTATTTTTAATCGTTTTCTTACATGTGGATGATGTTATTATCTAGTATGTTTCGGATGGAGTCTGGTAAGTTTGTGTGTGTGTTTAAATGGATTCTAATAGAGCTGTGGTTTGATAAGTACAAGGCATCTGGATAGGTATGTAGTAGTGTGACTGATGTAATTATTTATGAATTCAGTTTGACCAGGAATACAGTTCCTTAAGGGGCATTTGAACTCATAGATAATATTCGTTTGTGTCTTATTGTTTGTCCAAACAACAAGACACAACAGCCTGTGCAAGACCATCAGGCAAGGCACTGTTGAAGGTGGATGTAGGAGAGAATGCCAATGTAAAAACTGATTATATAAAAAATACTAAATTAAAATATCTTTTAAAAAATATTTTTTTTAAAAATCACATCAGTTACCTCTCTTGCATAGAGATAAAAAAAATATGCAACCTCTGAAGATGTTCTCAGATGAGATTTGAATTGTTTGGGAAAATAAAAATTACACTGGTCAACAAAAAAAATTTTTGAAATGGTGTTGAGACACCAAACATCATTTTTAGCTAATATTTGCAAAGCTAAAATTTTATCCTGCAACTGACTTAGATGAATGAATCATAGCTGATTTGAATTTTGTAGTTGTGTTGTCATATCCTGCTATGGCAACAGAAAATGACCAAACTGAAAATTAAGTAGTGTAGTAGCCTTGAAAAACAATGTAGTGGAAAGGAAAGCAGTGAATAATGCATTGTGTTAAAGGTTAAAAAAGAGCAGTTTCGTAACAGTTTCAACTTAGCTTGTTTTCATATTTTTATACTTGAGCTTATAGCAGTTTAATCTTCAGGTGTGTCCTCTACCATTTCTACTGAGACTTAGTTTTTTTTGGGGTTTGTTTTTTATTATTATTATTATTATTACTACTACTACTCAAAAAAAATTGAAATGGTTTCAAGAAACCAAACATTTTTTTTTAGCTAATTTGACAGCACTGAATCTGAAAATGATCTTACTTTTTCTTGGTTAACTACCGTTTTTGCTGTACAGAAATGCTTCATTTTTGGGAAAAAAGCATATTTTTTCATTTGTTTTCTGTATATATGAAATTGATTGATGGCAATATTTCTCAAAATAAAATCATAGAAACCTCTCAAATCATATTTAAACCAACAAATATTGGTCTGATTATTGAGAAATACTATTTTTGCAATAACAATCCAACCCTAAGTCTTTAAAAATAACAAAATTGAATATACAAAGAACAACAAGTATTTTCATCAAATCATTTAATAAATTAAAAGCAGAAATAAAAGCTTCGTGAACATAAGAAGTATGGTAAAATTTTTCTCTTTCTTGATTGTCATGTTCAATGTAACTTAAGTCCCTTTTGATACTCCAGCATTATCATGTACAATGGAATAGGTGCAGTCAACTGGGATGTCTTCAGTTAGAGTTTCTTCCCACCTGTGTAAACAAAATGCTCTCAATGTGCTTGGTTTCCTTCTGTAGTGATGGGATAAATTTATGAATATTAAGCAGAAGATTTTAGGGTTTCATTTTTTAATGTCACCTTACTTATCAGGTTTACTAAAGGGTATTATGGATAAAGTCTGTCAGTTAATTTTAATTTTGGTAATGAATTGGACAAATTAGTTACTTCTGTTTTAAAATTTTTAACTCAAAATCACTTTTTTTCTTATAGAAATAGTTTATTTCAGATGCCTCACATAAATTGCTTGGCCTACCTGAAAATGGATGGGTTTCTACAACCTTTATTAACTAAATATTACAATCAGCCAAGATCATAAATTGATCATTTTTCCAAAAATGAGCATTTTCCATACAGCAAAAAATGGTGGTTAACCATAAAAAACTAAGTTCGTTTTTGAAATTAGCAGCAACAAAAACTGTTGACCAGTGTTATCGGAAAGAAAATTTGGGAAATTTTCCTAATTAATTTTTGACAGCCACCAAGAAATTAATTTGTTGACTTAAAACGATTGAAACTAAAATAAATAGACATAATATGTCTAAATTATTTCACCAATCATGCTTGAATGAAAATATGATGCCAAATGTTCTGCAGTTTACATTGAGCTCTCTGGATTAATATCCTCCTTGGAATTATCCCTACCAGTCACAAATTGGTAATATATATATATATATATATATATATATATATACATATATATATATATATATATAGTATTTGTAAGTACATGGTGAATAAAAAAACAGAGCATTTACTTAAATAAATTGTATCTATTAAAATAATGCATAAACAGAAAATAAAGACACACACATAATATATATATATAAGAAGTTTCATCCTTGAAAATGGTTAAATGTATAGCCAAAAGCGCTCAGATAAAAAGAATATTCAAACAGTTTTTATATAATTTATCATCTGAAAAGAAAAAAATTATTAGATCACATGAGAAATTGTATAAAAAACTAAATCAAAGCACCTTGTCTGTAATATTCAATGAAAATATATATATATATATAATTTAAATAACTAAAATTTAAGTAAAAGATATTACCTATCTAGAAACAGTCACAAGTTAAATTCATGAATAAAATTCAAATGGATAGAGATGTCAACTTAATAATCAATAATAAAATTTTTTAAAGAGATTAAAAAAAAGATTACTAGAAGTAAACTTATATTTTAAAATAAAATTTTATTCTTTTAATGTACTTTCTATGAATATTTTTCTAATTGACTATTTCATAGAAAATCCCCAAAATTTAAAAAAAATTTAAATCACTAACAAACATCAAATTAAATTATTTGTATACAGTTTAGAGACATTCAAATTTATATCAAACATTATAATCTTTATGAACCCCCAAAATAGCACTTTCAAAGTAAAACAAAATAACAGTGTCTGTTTCTAGCCTTTTTTTTACAAAGAAAATTAGTGACACCTTCTCTCATAACTTCCTTCTCTCTTTTTCTCTCTATGGGTTTTTTCTTCTCTACCCCTTTGATATCAATATATAACTTCTGTTAAGTTGACCATTTAAATGTGTCAATATCTGCTAACTCACTCATGTCTTCTCTCCCCCCCTCACTTTGTTAATTTACATATGTTTAATACGGCCTGTTAAAAATGTGTAAATTTTCTTTTCATTTTTTGTTTAGAAGTAAAGTCTGATGATCCGCAGTCCTTTAAAAGGGCCGTGATGAAATAATTTATTACATGGAACCTTAAAGTGGTCTGTTTTTATTTAAATTATTTGCTCTGGATTTACATTGAGCTCTCTGGATTTTATCCTCCTTAGGTTTACCCATATGGATTACCTAGTTTTTCATAAACTATATATATATATATATATATATATTAGGGTTATGACTTTGCTGAGGAATTACAAGATAGTATAATTGATGTGATTGAAGGTATTACAGAAAACTAGATGCAAAATGTTTTCCAGGAACTGCAGAAACATATTAACCTTTGTATGCATATCGATGGTGCACACATTGGAAATTAACAATCACAATTATCAATTTAAATACTTCTTCCTTCTTTACATTTTACAAATTATTTCTCTCAACCATACTTCCAAAGCTAGAAGTATTTTAAATTACACACGGATTTATGGACACCCTGCTTTACACACAAGCCACCAACCTGCCCCCTGGATGGCATGCCACTAGTGTTTACTGCTGGTTACCTGCTGTCAGACTACTGCTGTGTTCAGTTCGGCAATGTTACCACTGGCAGAATGCTGGTGGCCTGCTGGTAGCTGCTACCAGAGAACCATTGGTGTTGCCATTGGCGGCCCACCAGCAGTCCACTAGCTTGCATGTAGGGTGTATATATATAATTTTTATGTAGTTGTGTATTGATGTGAAGGCTTGGAATGAACGTTCCTATTCAAAATAATGCAAAAATAAATTACAACAGTCAAAACATTAAAAAATAACACCACCAGAGACAAAGACACCCTTAAAAATGACTACAGAATTGGCCTAAAGTGATTGGGACAATAAAAATTATGGAAAATTTTTGTAGTCTTTTACTCCTGCAAAACCAAAAAACCTAATGATGCTAGAAAAGTTTAATAAAACATTAATTAAATCTTCCTTGTCACCTGTATTTAATGGAAGATGTTTGAAAGAAAGGGTGTTGCCCTTATATATATATATATATATATCATCATTTGTATTCTATCTTCTATTACTCTTTCTACACTGTCCTCTATACTATTCTTTACACTGATCACTATACAGATTACTATTCGGATCACTGTGTTACTATTCGAGCAAGTATTACTAGTGTGAGTGCTATTTGAAGGCGTCTGACACCAGCATTGTTCAACAGTGTTAATATAGTTGTATCTGCGATTACAAAGTCTCTACTACAATGGGTATTACATAAGTGACAATGAGTATTTGTTGACATTATAAAAGTGGCAACGAGTGTTCGTTAACATCACAAAAATAAGTTATCTTCAGTTTCTTGAAGCCCTCTATATCAAAACCAACCAACCAATATTCAACAAAATTTATGATGATTGTAGCAGCAAGATGCTGAAGTGCATATAACAAACATTCAATGCCATTTTGCATTTCTACCAATTTCTGGTCAGCTACCTAATATTGAAATGCTTGTTTTGCAAAAAGTTCCATAGCTACAACAGATGAATTAAAAATTAAAAAATAATCACTGAGTGGATTTTTAAAAATCACTATCACAACAGACTGCAGATTTTATCACAGTTACAATAAGTTTGTCTTTGTAATTTACTCCTGAAGATGACCTTGGAAAAGATCAAAAGTACTTGTGTTAGAAAAAACTACAGTGCCTTCCTTGATGAATTTCATCTTACTATCAAGAAAACTGATTAAACAACTGGAAAGGATGCATATAAAAATAAATAGGCACAATATGTCTATATCATTCAATGAAACATGTTTGAAAAAAAAAAAAATATATATATATATATATATATATATATATATATATTATACACTTTTATATTAGAACATTTAAGTATCTACTATGAAATAGTAATTTTTGTTTCAATATTTACAATAAAGCGTACCTTCAGATGGTTAATAATGATGGTACATTTGGGTATATATATATATATATATATATATATTTTACAGCAAAAAAACAAAAATTACCTCAAAATAGACATTGTCTATTTCAAGCCGTTCTGTACATGGCTATCATCAGTCTCTAAGTGATTTTAATAATTAATATTACTAGGATCCACCTGGATTATACACCAACAGATTGTTTACCGGTACAACACATATAATATTAGTGGTAAATATACACATACATATGCAATCATATATCTAAAATCTATAAATATATATACATACATACACATACATATATATTTGTATAAAAAATAAATCCAAGAGGATAGAATCCAAGTAGAACTCAAGGACAGAGTAAGGATATAATAAAAAAGGATTAAACACTAATATTCCATGGAATATTAATGTTCAAGCCTTTTTATTATATATACTTACCTTGGTTTCAAACTAAGGTATCCTCCCAACTGACCTCTTAAGCCCTTGAATCTGAAGCTGGTTAAAAAGTATGTACATTTCAGTTACCGCACCCCCACCCCGATGCATTTATAATGCTCTTGCTTTTCTCTTCCTCCCATTTTTTTCTTCTTCTTTTCTTCTTTGCATCTACTTCTTCCCTTTCTATCACACCCAATGCCATGTGTTTGTTTATTTATTTTTAAAAATATTATAGTGTTCATTGTTTTTGTTTGTTTTTAGGTAAAACGTTGGGCAGTCAATTGATAAAAATTGCCTGACGATACTGAAGTTTGAAACCTTTGAAGCAAAGGTAGCGGATTCAACTGACCTCCTAATTTTTGAAGTTAAAAGCTCTACATGTTATTTTTTATTTTTATTTTCTTTACATGTGTATTGAGCACTTTTTAATACTACTGTTTCCTGGTTTAACTCAACTCTGACCATTAACCTTTTATGTTTTACATACATACATATATATATATATATATATATATATATATATATATAAACACCCAGCCCACACACACATGTATATCAAATTTTGTAAATATATGTCTTGATAGACTAGGAACTACTACAGACAGATGAAGAGATGTTTTCAGCTGAGATGCTGGGCCATGGGGTGAGGCTAGCTTTTGTAGACAGACAAACAAAGATGCACTTTTAGATTTTGTCAACAAATAGAGAGATGTGTAGGTGGAGTGGGATGTATCACATTGCTTCGTGTTCCTAGACAGACACACGTTTTTTTGTTTGTTTTTTTTATTATTATTTTTTTTTTTTTTGGTTTTGTCACCAGATAGAGATGCACAGAGGGTGTACGTGGGATGCCTTGTCTTTCATAGCCGGTCACGGCTAGATTGATGGATAGTATGGATAAGCTGGGACTGTGTGTCAGTATAAGATGGACAGTTAATGATCAGTATTTTTATTTTGTTACATTTTTTAAGAATTAGACACAAACAGGAAGCTGTTTGGTTTGGAAATGTGAAATAAAGGAGGATGATAATGGAGACATTAAGAAAAAAGAAATGGCCATTTCACAGTAACTTCTCATCACAATTAAACTCATGAATTCATAAATGAGTCTCTTCCTTCTTCTTTTCCCTCCTCTTCTTTTTCTTCTTCCTCTTCTTTTTCTTCTTCCTCTTCTTCTTTGGTCTGCTCTTCTTCTTTGTCCTGCTCTTCTTCTTTGTCCTCTTCTTTTCTTCTTCCTCCACTTCTTTTTCTTCCTCCTCCTCTTCTTTTTCTTCTTCTTCCTCCTCTTCTTTTTCTTCTTCCTCCTTCTTTGTCCTCCTCTTCCTTTTGTCCTCTTCTTTTTCTTCTTCCTCCACATCTTTTCTTCTTTTTCCTCTTCCTTTTGTTTTTTCTTCTTTTTTCCTCTTATACTTAGTTTTCTTTTTCTTCTTCTTGTTTTTCTTCTTTTCTTTCCTTTTCTTCTTCTTTTTTCCTCTTATACATAGTTTTCTTTTTCTTCTTCTTTTCTTTCCTCGTCCTCCTCTTCTTTTTTCTTCTTCTTTTTCTTTGTCTTCTTGTTGTTTTTCCTATTCTTTTCCTTCTTCTTCCTCTTCTATTTTGCTCTTATACTTATTTTCCTTCTTTTTTCTTTTTTCCTCTTTTTCTCCTTTTTTCCTCTTATACTTATTTTTCTTATTTTTCTTTTTCTGTTTTTCTTCCTCTTTTTCCTCTCCTTTTTCTTTTTTCCTCTTTTTCTTGTTTTTCTTCTTTTCTTTCCTTTTCTTCTTTTTCCTGTTCTTTTTCTTCTTATTCATATCCTTTTTATTCTTTGCCTCTTCCTTCTTCTTTTCCCTCAGGACATAAGAAATCATGGCTCTTCTAATAGCAACCTTACTATTAGTGAATAATAAAAAACAAGAATTGAAAATTGAAAACAAGAACAAATGGAGAAAAGATATGGTTGAGATAAATAAAAGAGTTTTTATTTCCTATAAACAGAGGTAGTTTCACCCAACACCACAAGTTGCTACAAAGCCAAAACATCAACCTGGAACTTCAAGTCATGTTCTTAAATAGCCTCATCAGAGCACGACTTTCAATTGATATCATGCATGGACCAAACCTAGCAGCAATATCTAAAGTTGTCATTAACAAGAAAAACAAACAGAAGTCAAAAAACAATAAATGGAGATAAGAAAAGGGTGTGTTTTTTATTTCCCCCATTATCAGACATACTGCAAATGGCTACAAAACTAAAACATCAAAAAGTGGTGGATGCATGCAAATTCATTTATTAACCCAACCAGTCACTATTTTTAGAGTTTAGTGTAAATATTATAAGTCACTGTAGCATAAATGAGATTGTGTTCCTCAGACGTCACTAATCAGTCAGTCAGTTATGCACCATATGTGATATACACTCTTATCTTTCAATACATGACTGACGAGGCAGATTTTTTTCCTGCAGTAGGTTGCCATTTCTTTCTGCGGTAGACCAGTTGCCATCCAAGGCTATAGAACCTGGTCTGTCCTGCTTTTTACCCATAGCTAGGGGGAGAAGACGATTCATACCTTTCCCAAGGTTATTAGCACATAAATGAATGTAATGGATCTGACTGGAATTCGAACTAGGTTCTACTACTACTATTTAAATATATATATATATATATATATATGTAAGCAAATATATGGATATAGATCTGACAGTATGAAGAAAAATATATGGAAAAAACAAACAAAAATCCTTATATGCAATTATGCTGTTTCAATGTTAATATAATGTCAATGTCAGACGTTTCGGTCTAATAAACCATCTTCAGGACATATTCATAAAATACAGCATCACAGTGTTGCCCACGTGACGACAACGTGATCATGTTTAAACGGAACGCTGATCATATAAAACTTTCAGTTATCTGTTTGGATAAGTCTTGTTCTTATGTCCATTGTCTTTGTCATGTTGAATTGATAATGTTAATTATATTTTATGAATATGTCCTGAAGATGGTTTATTAGACTGAAACGTCCGACATTGACATTATATTAACATTAAAACAGCATAATTGCATATAATGATTTTTGTTTGTTTTTTCCGTATATTTTTCCTTCATATATATATATATATATATATATATATATATATAAAGTTATGTGCCATGCCTGATACACGCTTAGGTGATCATGTATCTTTCAATACATGACTAACGAGGCAGATTTTTCCCGCAGTGGATTGCTATTTCTTTCTGCGGTAGACCAGTTGCCATCCAAGGCTATAGAATCCAGTCTGTGCTGTTATTTACCCAGAGCTGGGGGGAGGATTCATACCTTTCCCAAGGGTATTACCACATGAGGGAATGTAATGGATTCAACTGGAATTCGAACTCGGCTCTACGATTCCTCAATTCGAGCTGCAATCCATTACTCTACCGTGCCTCTTCAAGCCAGAAGAGTTGGATTCATACCTTTCCCAAGGGTATTAGCACATAAGTGAATGTAATGTATTCAACTGGAATTCGAACTCGGCTCTACGATTCCTCAATTCGAGCTGCAATCCATTACTCTACCGTGCCTCTTCAAGCCAGAAGAGTTGGATTCATACCTTTCCCAAGGGTATTAGCACATAAGTGAATGTTATGGATTCGACTGGAATTCAAACTCGGCTCTACGATTCCACAATCCGAGCCGCAATCCATTACTCTACCGTGCCTCTTCAAGCCAGAAGAGTTGGATTCATACCTTTCCCAAGGCTATAAGCATGTAAGTGAATGTTATGGATTCGACTGGAATTCAAACTCAGCTCTCCGATTCCTCAATCCATTTCTCTACCGTGCCTCTTCAAGCCAGAAGAGTTGGATTCACACCTTTCCCAAGGGTATTAGCATGTAAGTGAATATAATGGAGTCAATTGGAATTTGAACTCAGCTCTCCAATTCCTCAATCCAAGCCATGATCCATTACCCCATCATGGCTCCTTGTTGCTCATACAACACTAAATACTTCTTTTTCAATCCATCGTTCTTGATTTCCCACATATGTCACCAACGTAAAAATTCTTTTGCTTCTCATTGCTTCAGCCTTCCTTTATCATACCAATACAACTGCTGACTGACCAATTAGCGTTTTTCGCTTTGTCGTCAGTTACCCAGTCAAATGGCGTCCAACCAATCAGCATGCAACTTGCTATTAGTCAAACTACACTAAGCTGTACAAAAGTCACCATTACAGAATGTACACTTTTGGAATAATCTATAGTGGGGAAGGGAGATTCATGCCATTTTCAAGGGAAAAAATGCTTCTGCTACATGTTGTGTATTGAGGTAAGGAACTTATTTTCCTTTATACTAGTTGCAAGGCACTCTGACTCATTTGCTCCTATGTAATTGTTCACCACACTCACTCCTAGTAGTTATAATATTATGTCTCGCTTAGACTGCTCCCTGTGATGTCATTAGAATTCTTCCCGACTGGCTCCAATGGATCTTCTACTGATTCACTTGGAGTTCTTTATATAAGACATCTTGCTTAGTTCATTTGTGCTACCACGGTTGTCTTATTTACCCCACAATATCCCCTCTTTTATTTCTTATTATTTAACCTCCTCTTCTTCTTTCTGGCAAGTTCATAATTTAACATAATCTAATAAATAAATAGTGTTTATTATTTTTGTTTTCACTTCTCAAGAACAAAGAAAATCTATAAATTCACTTTCAAATGTTTAGGTTTTATTTTAATTCTGATGATTGCTTTTTTTAATAATTATTGCTGAGGAGTGAAGGTAATTAACATAATAGCGATGTCAGTGGAAAAACTGCCCTTTTGACACTCCGTTTTTTGTTGGGCATGAAGGTTCAAGTTTATCGAAAAGCCATTTGAAAATACTCACTTTCTCTAAATAAAATGTGTGATTCTGTCCATTTGAATATGATTTTTCATTTAATCTCTGCACAGGTTTAGTGACTAAGTCAGTTGTGAAATTATCTTTCAGTTCTTTCATTGTTGTTTATATCTGTCATACTTATATTTGTTTTCCAGACTTTTAATCTGAGAAGTTAGGATCTATAAAAGGCAGGATGTGTGTGTGTGTGTAACGAATGCACGGCTGCAATTTTCAATGGATTTGCACCAAAATTTACATGCACATGCTCCAAGTTAGCGGAAAGGCCAAGACCAACTTTGCATTTCTCAACTCCCATTGATAGTGGAGATAATCGATTTTTTCATGCTTCTACGGCAGTTTTCATGTAGTTTGCGGCCATTTTCTACTGGCCAGAGTGAGAGCCAATAGCTGGCTGCTATGAATAGGCAGGAAGATTCTATTGGCCAGTGTGCGAGCTAACAGCTGACTGACATGTATGTTAACTAGCATGCTAGCATGCAAAAAAAATCAATAGCTGCATTCGTCACGAGTGGGAAAAATTTAAATCTGCATGGCACTTTACTCCAATTGGCTCATTCGCTTGCTTAAACTCAATGTTGATTCTGATTCCGCAGAACTAGGTTGGGTGTGAAAAAGTATTTGTTGTTTACATTCTTTTTTCATTCAGTTTTTCCAGTTACGAGTCCTTTTTTAAAGCTGATCATTTTGTGTTCATTTTGTTTAGTTCTTTTTTCGTAACAGATTTAATGTTTAGTATAGAGCTTGGAAAAACTTTGCAGTGTGAGATAGACAAGAAGTAAGGCATGTAGCAACATCAACACGGCAAAGGGCACTCCTTTAAAGGCAAGGAAGGGCAAAAATATTTTAAGTCAAGTGATAGCGATTGCTGTATGAGTCGTATGATTTTTTAATCAAGCACAGGCAACGCCGGGCCATGCTCCAAGTTATATACAAGAATGAAATGTTACCCTTTCTTTCTTGCCATGGATCTCCCATATTTAGGGCAGTTTGTGGGAAAGAATGTTATAACAATTTTCCAAATTAACTCATACGCATCTCGACTGCAGTCACTTTCTCACAGATATGATGTGGCTTCCCTCTGCCTTTTCTACAAATATTTTCATAGCAACTGCTCTGATGAGCTACTTCCACTGGTGTCCCAGCTACACAAATTTAAGAGTGCTACTAGGTTGGCATCTCGGTCTCACACTTTTACTGTCGAAACAGTTAAATATTACTGCCTCTTCTACTCCAACAGCTTCTCTCGCACTTCCTGACAGTGGAACACCCTTCCTCTTACTTGCTTCCCTGATAGCTTTAACCTTCAGATATTCAAATGTAATGTCAATCAACATCTTCTGATGCCTTGATCATGATCTCCATCCTTTTCTATATCCTTTCCTCAACCACCCATCCTTCCTCTTGCTCTCACTCTCTATAACCCCTTGTGTGGTACTGGTACTCCTGCTTTGCTTGGGATGAAATGCTTAAAAAAAAAAAAAACTCATGTGCAACAAAGAGAATATAGTCTGCTTTTCTGCACTTGTGTTAGATGTCTAGATATCATGTTCAGAATAATCGGATGAGTCTTGTGGGAAAAGGGAATTTTGTTTACGATAGATCAAAAGGGAATTTATGTGTGAAGTGGTGTGGTGCATGTTTCTGTCCCTATTTCAGTGTCTCTTTTGAGTTGGGTCACTTTTTCTATGGTCTCTTACGACATTAACCAAATTAATTTCAAACTGAATAAAACATTATAATCATGGATAATATAGATGACGATGGGTTTGAAAAGATAATGTAAGACAAAAAATACACCCTCATTCACCAAGCTTTAATTATGACCACACAGCTGAGGATGGGATTAAACAAATAATGTAGGAAGGAAAACACTACAGTCTCAGCCAACAAGCTCTGATTATGGCCACATGGATAAAGATCAGATTTAGCAAATAATGTAGGAAAGAAAACACTACAACCTCAGCCACCAAGCTCTAATTATGGTCACAGAGAGAAAGATCAGATTTAGCAAATAATGTAGGAAAGAAAACACTACAACCTCAGCCACCAAGCTCTAATTATGGTCACAGAGAGAAAGATCAGATTTAGCAAATAATGTAGGAAAGAAAACATTACAAACTTAGCCACCAAGCTCTGATTATGGCCGCATGAATAAAGATCAGATTTAGCAAATAATGTAGGAAAGAAAACACTACAACCTCAGCCACCAAGCTCTAATTATGGTCACAGAGAGAAAGATCAGATTTAGCAAATAATGTAGGAAAGAAAACACTACAAACTTAGCCACCAAGCTCTGATTATGGCCGCATGAATAAAGATCAGATTTAGCAAATAATGCAGGAAGGAAAACACTACAAGCTTAGCCACCAAGCTCTGATTATGGTCTCATGGATAAAGATCAGATTTAACAAATAATGTAGGAAAGAAAACACTATAACCTCAGCCACCAAGCTCTGATTATGGCCAGGCAGACGTGGATACAGTTGAATAAATAATTTAACTTCTTTATTGTTGCTTAGCAAAAATCAGAATAATCGCTTAATTTTAAAGGCAAAATGTAATACATTTTCTGACAAGCAACATCACAGATAGACGGGTAGGTCCAGATATACCTCCTCCCTGTATTTGAGACAGAGGCAGATAAGACTTGAATATAATTGGTCAGATGGTTGATAAAGAAGAAAGGAGTGAGCTAGGTAAGTTAATAGAAGCAACACTTTTCACAGGGACAGATATTTACATGGCTTTAACTGATTGATCAGTGAAGAGATCCATAACGTTCCTTCCTCTAATTCATTTCTCTCAAAACCCCTCTCCCAGATTTACCCACCCGCCAATGTGAAACATATTACATCTATGTCTAGAGTACAATCTATAAATATAAAATCTTCAAACACTAACCTCACTACCATGTACTTAGTTCCCTTTGCATAGAATATGTTTGTCCTGGGATGATTTTCACAAGTGAATCATTTCATTGTTAGACTAACCATCCCCTTCTGCGATTGATTTCTTTGTGGGATTTCAGCATCTTATTACTGATACCCTGTGCAGGGGCTAGTCAATTCATGGTTTTATTGTTTGCATCTGTTTAATTGGTGCTTTCAAATAAACATAGCTTTCATAGTCACTCATGCTACAGATGGACGATATCCAAAAAATCTGTGCTACACTCTAAGACAGATTTTGGTTAGCGACTTGCACAGAGAAAATTGGCAAGCTGGGTTTGAATTCCGACTCAAAGGTCTCCTCACCAAATCTACAAAATGGACCCCCACCACTCTACTATATCTCAATTTTCACAAGTTAGTATTCATTATCTGTCTATATTTCTGAGATGAGGTATTATGTACACTATTTACATTATTCGGACTATTGTCCTCATCTTTCTCGCCATATTTATTACAACATTTCAGCTGTTGTATGCTCCAGCCTTCTTCGGGTGGTGGGAATGTTGAACTGAATCCTTTATTTCACTCACTGGGGTAGGCTCTTCTAGTTCCAACTGCCAGAGAAAAGCGATAATAAAAACAAAAATTGCAATATGAGCTCTGGTAAAAACATAGAATGATAACAGCAAAATTGAAATATGATCACAGGTAAAAAATGATCACTGAGACATTAGGTTTATAATACCCAGAAATTCATACCCAGATGTTCTCAAGGACACATGGCATGGTGGATAAAGGTGTTGGTTAGATCCAGTGACAGGACCCAAAGAGTTGTGAGTTCAATACCTGGTTAAGGAGAGGGTAATTAACAGGAGATAACTGATAACTGACATCCACTAGAACAGTCTACCCTAGTGTGTGAAATAAAGGGTTCAGTTTGACATTCCAACCACCTGAAGAAGGCTGGAGCATACAACATTCAAGATGTTGTAATAAATATGGCGACAAAGATAATAGTCTGAATAATGTAAATAGTGTTAGTATTCATATAAAACATAGATTTTATTGTAACCTAATTATGTATCAGAGAACGAAGTTTGAATTCCAGTCGAATCCATTACATTCACTTACATGTTAATACCCTTAAGAAAGGGTATGAATCCCCCAGCTATGGATAAATAGCAGAACAGTCTGTATAGCCTTGGATGGCAACTGGTCTACCACAGAAAGAAATGGCAACCTACTGCAGAAAAAATCAGCCTTGTCAGTCATGTATCAAAAGATACATGATCTCCTAAGCATGTATCAAGCATGGCACATAACTTTATGAATTATGTACAATAATCGATCATATGCAATATAGGTAAACAATTCAACAAAAAAAAAAATTGAAAATAAATACAATGTATCTAATTAGAAATCAGAGACATATCATAATAGATCCTTCCATAATAAATAATTCAGCAATTTTTAACATCGACTTGAGATTTTTCTCATTAAAAACTGAATAATTTTCACCACATTCAACATTATGGATAAAAAATGCTGAAACTTAATGTTTTTTGAGAGTTAGCATTGAGCAAAACAAAATTCACAGATTTCGACAAAGAAAAAAAAAAAGCTCCCAGAATGACATCAAAATCCGTGAAAGTTTTCTTATTCTTTAATAGTCAGTTGTGCTTAGTGTAATTTATAACGTATATAAATGTAGCTAGAAAAAAAGCAAATGTTGTTAAGATAGTGAGGGTCACAAAGCACTGCCCAGGATCCTTAATCAGGTTTGCCCCCAGTCTTAAATAGTATATGCCGACCCTACCCATAACATCGTTTATGAATTTATCTCTTCTCCAAGTTATGTGTTAAAAAGCAGTGAAACCTTGCATTCATTGACAACCAGTCTAGGAGAAGATATATTATTACACTAAGTAAATTCAAACAAAATAATACCATATCATTTTTCTTTGTCAGAATCTGTCTTGAAGTTTTATAAGTCTAACACCATGCATGGAATATTGCTGATGCATATGGTCTGGTGCTTCTGCCATATATATCTAGAGCTTCTTATGTGTCCTGACTTGGCATCTCAGCTTCAGTTGATTTCCCATTGCCATTTCTATAAATATTTTCATGGTAATTCTTCTGATGGGATTTCCTATTTTGTACCTCATCTTCAAAAATTTAAGCATAGAATTAAACTGTTACCTATGTCATGTCCTCTTATCGTTGAAATTGCTACTGGAAGAGAATTTCTAAAGATTTGGGATAGGAATATATACGTACATGTTATAAATTTCTTAAACTTTGAATAATAGAAAACTGGCCCCTCACTTTGTGGCCAGTTGAATATTACATCATTATCAGTTATTCTCTGCCATCATGAACGCGTTTCCTTCAGATATTTTAATCTTATTAGTAAAATATTACAACATGAGAAATTGAAAAAGAATTTCTAAAGATTTTGGGTAGGAATTTCAAGTTTTCAATTGAAGTTTAAACGTAAGTTCTATGTGAATAGCTTCTTCTTCTTTCCTTGCTTGTGGAACTCTTTGTCAGTTTCTTCCTTTCCTGCCAGCTATGATCTCCAAAAGTTTAAATGCAAAATTGTCATCTTCTATCCCATTTAAAGCTGTTCTTTTATTGTCCCCTCTCCACAGAAATATTTTCTTAGTTTCTCTACTCTCAGTAAACAACTTGTATCTTAGTGGCTTTATTGCCTTTCTTGAAGAGAAATAACTAAAAAAAAAAAAAATGTGATCCCACTCCTGTATAAAGGTTTTCCCAGAATTAAATCAGTTTGCAGGATTGTCACTCCTGTAAGACTTTATTTGACAAACTCGAAAATGCTGATTTTATGCCAGACTTGAATGCCTATCCGAAAAACCAGCTAAATGATAAATCCAGTTTATTCTCTCAAATTTTTATCATTATATACAATAGAAAGAGTCAGCCTACTTGGGAAAAATAGTGGAGTGGTTTCCCATTACCTTCTCCACAGAATCGTTTTTTTTTTATTATCTGTGAAATGTCCTGACTTCTTGGGGAAGATAGTGGAGTGGTTTCCCGTTGCCTTCTCCACAGATTCCTTTTCTTTATTATCTGTGAATTGCCATGACTTCTTGGGAAAGATAGTGGAGTAGTTTCCCGTTGCCTTCTATAGAGATTCCTTTTCTTTATTATCTGTGAATTGCCATGACTTCTTGGGAAAGATAGTGGAGTGGTTTCCCATTGCCTTCTCCACAGATTCCTTTTCTTTATTATCTGTGAATTGCCATGACTTCTTGGGAAAGATAGTGGAGTGGTTTCCCGTTGCCTTCTCCACAGATTCCTTTTCTTTATTATCTATGAATAGCCATGACTTCTTGGGAAAGATAGTGGAGTGGTTTCCTGTTGCCTTCTCCACAGATTCCTATTCTTTATTATCTGTGAATTGCCATGACTTCTTGGGAAAGATAGTGGAGTAGTTTCCCGTTGCCTTCTCCACAGATTCCTTTTCTTTATTATCTATGAATGGCCATGACTTCTTGGGAAAGATAGTGAAGTGGTTTCCCATTACCTTCTCCACAGATTCCTTTTCTTTATTATATGTGAATTGCCATGACTTTTTAGGAAAGATAGTGAAGTGGTTTCCCGTTGCCTTCTCCACAGAATCCTTTTTCTTTATTATCTGTGAATTACCATGACATCTTGAAAGATAATGGAGTGGTTTTCCATTACCTTTTCTACAGATTCCTTTTTTTTATCATCTGTGAAATACCATGCATTCTTACAAAAATTCTTTGAGTGGTTTCCTCTAGCCTTCTCCACAGAGGTTTTCAGATAAAAAAGGGGCAAAAAGAAAAAATGTGGAAAAATATAAAAAAAAATGAGAAAAAATGAATTCATAAAAGAAGTGTTGCATGTGACATTGTACGTACCTATATAATCTTCGTGCATATGTCTATGCGATAAGTTACATGTGCTTGTGACAATGTACTCACACATGCATACACAAACACTAAAGAAACAAAACCAAAAAAAAATTGTCAAAGAAGATGAGCAAATGTTTTAAAAAAATAAATAAAAGAGGAAATGGATTATGTTAGTGTTCATGACGATCCCTGGAAATCATGAACTAACTCCAAGACTGATTTTGCATTGTAAGATATCTCATGACTGCCAAATTGTTTGCTATAAATAGCAAGCAATATTTTGTGTGTCAGTGGAGATATATATACTCTCTCTCATACAATTTAATATATATATATATATATATATATATATATATAACCTTATTTTTCTATTAATAAAAACACATAATTATCTGGAATGTATATATTTATATATACTTATAGAAAATCTTATAAATATTTTTATAAAGTTTTTCTAACAATGAACCCTTTAAAAATGGCTAATGAATTGGGTGAAAACATTTGAGGCAATAATCATTTTTTGAGAAGGAAAACCATATAATCAGGGTGTATTCTAGTAAATATCAAATATTAAAAACTGATCCACAAAGAGAGCTCAGTCTGCGATGGGTAAATTGTCGCAATTTTATACTTTTAATTTTGCACATGTGCGTTGTTTTTTTTTCATTTTGTTAATTGCACAGTATAGTACAAACTGCTGGGCACCATCTGTGTGAAAAAAAAAAGCGTATTATGCAATTCATGCCACCAGAAATTTGGAAACAGCTTGCTGCACTGCTTGTCATTTGCTGCAAAAGCTCAAATATGAACATTTCTGAGTGTTTGGGTGTCCATTTGAGGACAGTGCAGAGAATTCAGAAAGAGTTGGATGAGTCTAACAGTGATTGCAAAGGTACGGCAACTTGAAAACTCACTCTGATCATTCAGATAAGGAAAGAACTTCTGCTTTTATTAGTGAGGGCTTCAGACTCAATATGGTGGCCTACATGAAGTGCCTTGAGGAGGTAGTGCTACCCTTGGTCAAGACAGTGGCTGATGGAAGACCCTATGTCTGGCAACAGGACTCTGCTCCATGCCACACAATCAGGCAAACCCTGTCATGGCTGTTAAACATTTTCTGCAAGCACATTGCCGCTTACATCTGGCCACCTAACTCTTCAGATTGCAACCCCTTTGATTATTATGTGTGGGACACAGTTGAGTGAAAGATCAACAAAACTCCTGGCAACACCATAGATGAACTGAAGGCAAGGAATATAGCAACTTAAACAAGGAGACCATCCAGAGTAGTTGCAAGAGATTCCAAAATATTCTGGAAGGTGTGGTTGAAGCTAATAGCAAATTTATTGAATAGATTTACTCTTTAGTATTTCAAGATATTTTTATGTAATTTTGGTAAATATATCTATTAAAATGAGATGTCAGTATTATCTTCTATTTTGCACAATTTAGATGACAATCTACACACACACACACACATATATATATATATATATTCTTGCTATTTACATGTATATTTTCTGCAGAAAAATATGTGGTTGAAGCAATTTTATTGAATAGATTTACTCTTTAGTATTTCAAGATATTCATGTAGGCACCTTTTTTATCTGAAAACCTCTGTGGAGAAGGCTAGAGGAAACCACTCAAAGAATTTTTCTAAATGCATGATATTTCACAGATGATAAAGAAAAGGAATCTGTAGAAAAGGTAATGGAAAACCACTCCATTATCTTTCAAGATGTCATGGTAATTCACAGATAATAAAGAAAAAGGATTCTGTGGAGAAGGCAACGGGAAACCACTCCTCTCTTTCCCAAGAAGTCATGGCAATTCACAGATAATAAAGAAAAAGGATTCTGTGGAGAAGGCAACGGGAAACCACTCCACTCTCTTTCCCAAGAAGTCATGACAATTCACAGATAATAAAGGAAGGAATCTGTGGAGAAGTCAACAGGAAGTTATTTTCTGCTGATTGCATACCATTATGAATAAGTCCATATATATATATATATATATATATATACACATATGTATGTGTGTGTGCATGTGGTTATCTTCTTCAAGACATGAGCAATCATTTCTCTCCACAGTTTATTATAGCTTGAAGCCCTTAGCTAATTTTGTCTTTTTGCCAAGCCTCCTCACCCCCATTTTCACCGTTTGGTCATGCTACTTTCTCCTATACTTCTTAATATGCCCCATGAATGTCAAATTCTCCAAGTCCTCCTTCCTCATTATATGTCCAAGAATTTTAAGTCTAGGAATATGATGGCAGAAATAGTTCTGTCCGAATATCTATAAGTACAAGGGGGTGCTGATAAACGTTGGAATAATTTTCAGCACTTCCTCTTATTTCTATATACAGATAGAGACATACATTTTGTATATAGGTATACATATATTGAACTACAGAATAATTTTGATCAAATGTCTTGGTTAGTAAAAAACTTTGTCAGCCCTTCTGCATATTTTTCATATATACACACACACATTTTGTATATATGTATATTGGTCCTAGGTATGATGATAAACTACATCCAGCAGCAAGACCTATGATCACAGGAGATTGGAAGTTTCAAGGAGCATGGAACCACTGTTGTTGTTCCCAGGTAAACCTTGACTTGAGGTGGTAGCACCTGTTAGGGCCCCATCTATGGGCAAATCGTGTGGCTCAGTGGATGATTTGTTTATGAGAATAATGTCAAGGCACAATGCCTGAGTGCAGGAATGGTGAATTCCACAGTTTCCATTAAAGTCTGAGTTGAGATGACAGCCAGGGCAGGTTCCACTAATATTATGGCAAGTTTATCAACAGATCCTGTGTTAGAACTTCCATGTGTGCAGCTAACCAGTTACTTGAAAGGGCGCCCACTGATGTATATGAAACTCCTGCACCTGCATGATAAACAAAAACAACCAATGAAGAAGGAAGAAGATATATCAAACTCCAGAATTAGATTTCAGACTAAGTATTTCACGTTTTTTTTTCCAGGTCAGCCATGATTATCAATCAAAATTATTTTTGACATTCCATATGTAGTTTTAATACATACAAAATTGCTTTTCGGAGTATGTGTGTGTGTGTGTGTGTGTGAGGAGAGTGGGGAACATTTGCTCCTTGGATATTTTGTGAGGAAGTGGGGAAATAAAAGAAAAGAAAGGTGAATGATTTGTATTTTTATAATTCGATTAAGATATCTAGAACATTCCAAAAGATCTTTCTGTGGAACTGTCCCTGGAATATAAAAAGATTTGTTCACTTAAGTAGTGTCCATAAACTTTTGTTACTTCAATCACAAAAGTAATATATATATATACCTAGTGAGCCTGAACCTACCAGCTATGGTTTCATCTAACTGTTCTTCAGGGTACTACTTATTTATTAGATTTTGCTCTACTTAGTGTATTGAGGACTTTTACGTTTTTACTTAATTTACTCGGTCAGTGTTTTTTTTCTTTTGAGTAAGCATTGCGGTGCTGATTTTTACTGATATCAGTTTGTTCAAATATGTGTTTTTTTTAAGATGTATTACCTGGGATTTTTCACACCACTCTTGTATAGGTATTAAAATAATGCATAATAATAATAATAATATATATATATACACACACATACACAGAGTTGCATGGATAGTAGTTTGTCAGGGTTATAAAATACTATTCATACAACTGCATATATCAGCTCTATCATGGATATTGAGCACTTTCCACTAAATACCGCAAATATATATATATATATATATATATATATATATAATTATTTATTTAAAAATGTGATTCCAACGCGACATAAGAGTTCTTATGTTTTGTATCGAGCACTATTTTTTAAAAATAATAACAAAATACTAAAGAACTTTGGATTATTTACCTAACGAGTTCTTTCCTATTTTCTATATATTTTTACACACACACACACACACACACACACACATATATATATATATATATATATATAAAAACATACACAGTGGAATCTCAATTCAATGGACTAATAGAGGGAAGGGTCATCTGTTTAAGTTGTCTATCAGTTAATTTAAATCAATTTTTGTGGCCTAAAACACTCAGTACTGTATAAAATTATTGAAAAATAAATGTAAATACAGTATATATGTATGTGTATTTTATTTTTAAGTTACTGTCTAACTTTAAATAAAGTTTGAAAAGTTTTAAATTTAAATCCGGAGTCTGTTGATTCCGGGACTATAAATTTGAGGTTTTACTGTATGTATATATATATATATATATATATATATATATTTTATTTTCAGAAATGCTACTCTGATTAAAATAGACAGCAATGAACTTCAATCATTAGTGTATAGAAAGTGCTTTAATTGATAGATCATTCACACACAATCTATGTCCAGAATCTTACAACATTTCATCTTTCTTAGCAGATATTCTATTATTACAATGTAGGATATTTAATAACAAAAATTCTTCAAATCTACAAATCAACCATTCACCCTAGCATGGAGTATTGCTGCCATATATGGTCTGGAGCCCCTTCTGTTTGTCTCAAGGTTCTTGATAAAATCCAGAGATGGATTTGCAGTGTAATTGGCCCTGATCTGGCATCTCGTCTGCAGTCACTCTCTCACAGACATGCCATCGCCTCCCTCTGTCTTTTTTACAAATACTTTCATGGTAACTGCTCTGATGAGCTGCTTTCGCTAGTTCCCAGACTTCATGAATTTAAGCGTTCAACTAGGCCCGCTCTCACCTGTTCACTGTCAAAATTGTTAAATGTAGCCATCCCTTCTACTCCAATAGCTTCATGTCTTGCACTTCTCGCCTGTGGAACTCACTCCCCTTTTCCTGTTTCCCTGATAGCTATAATTTCCAACTATTCAAATGTAATGTCAATCGACATCTCCAGATGCCTTGATCTATCCCCTATCCTTCTCTTCATCCTTTCCTCTATCACCCCTATTTGCTCTCACTCCAACTCTCTGTAACCTCTAGTGGCTTCCCACCTTGCTTGGGGTGAAATGCTTAAAAAAAAAAAAAGATAGAGAAAGAAAATTGATGAAATCACCTAAACTATATACCCAAAACATAGCTGTTCATCTCCAGGTTCTCGACAAAATCTAAAGATGGATATGCAATATGATTGGTTTCTCGACTCCAGACACTTTCTCACAGACATGATGCCGCTTCTCTCTGTCTTTTTGAAAATATTTTCATGGCAACTGATCTGATGAGCTACTTTCACTTGTACCCCAACTGCATGAATTTAAGTGTGCTACTAGGTTGGCATCTTGGACACACCCTTTTACTGTTGAAACTGTTAAATGTAACCGCCTCTTATACTCCAACAGCTTCTTCTCTTGCACTTCCCAACTGTGGAACTCCCTTCCTCTTACTTGCTTTCCTGATGAATATAATCTTCAAAAATTTAAATGTAATGTCAATCAATATTTTCTGATGACTTGATCCCCCTTCATATTTTTATCATTTCCTCAATCCCCGCCCTATACACACTTTCACTCTCTGTAGCCTCTTGCATACTTGTGGCACTCCTGCCTTGCTTAGGGTGAAATGTTTAAAAAAATATATTTAAAAACAAAGAATTTAATTTAAAAGTTGAAAATTCTCTGCATCCCCTCTCCTTCATGCTCATGTGTAATAACATCAACATAAACATCACTTTAGTCTGATGACACCCTATAGAACGAAATGTGTCATACAAAATCTTTTCATTTTGTCATAGTTTTCCATCATATTTTGGTAATATATTCTGTCATATATATTAGGTTGGTGCAAAAATAATGACGTAATAATGTCGTTTTTGGCGTTAAAAAATACGTCAAAAAATGACATTATTACGTCATTATTTTTGCACCAACCTAATATATATATAAAAGAAAAGATGAATGACAATTGGAAAAAGGTTTTGTGGCATGTTTTTTTTCCTTCAGGACTGGTTTTGTTGAAGTTGGGGTTGGCTACACATGTGTATGAACGAGAGATGCTGGTAGTTTCAAAATTTTTTAAAGAAATTTTTTTTGCAACCTTACCAAATCCATCTATATTCTTTTTCTTTTTATATCCTTCATCTTCGTTATTAAATCCCCAACACTGAGATAATAGAAAATCTGCCAAGAATAGTGAAACATTTTAAGAACCTGGATGTAAATTTACTGTGGATGATGTGGGAATTAGAACACATTTTTATGTTAGTGAATTATTTTCTCATTTAATTAAAGCCGCATTTTTTTAACAACCAATGCATTTTGTGTGTTATTTTTTAAAATGTCTTTTTTGTGTTCATTTTTCCAATTTGTCATGCATCTTTTCTTTCAAAACTGTTTCTTGATATATAAAAATTTATATATTGTTATGCCATATATATATATATATATATATATATATATACAGGTACGATGAGATTAAATAATGATTTTTACATGTTTTCTGTGTAATATCCTAATATATATATATATATATATATATATATATATATGAATTTTGCCACTTAACTGATTGTTGTTACTTTCAGCATTTCGATAAGAGTTTTGTAAACAGACACTCCTGAAATCACTCCATCCACTCATCTGGGGTTATCAGCAATTGACTGTTTATATTTCTTGTTTGCACTTTACATAGGTCCAAGATTGATTTTTTCCTTCATTGTGTGCTCGTATATATATATATATATATAGCCAAATATGAATATCCCAAATATATATGTATATACATACATACATATATATATATATATATATATATATATATATATATATACAAATATAGACAACTAGACTCGTCTCGAAAAACCCTCGAATTCTTGATTTGCAAATAATCAAATCAATCTCGAGGGAAAAAAGGTTTTAAAAAAAGAAAGAGCTACAAACATGAACTTCTGCTGAAAAAAATCGCACAGATGCAGGTCTGAAGCCCATAGAAAAAGCCCCGATACGAGTAAACAACTAACAAAAGAGCTCAATACAACTGTAGAGCAGACCTAGATAAACCTAGTGAGCCAGACAAACCTACCCAGGTTTCACCTAAACGTATCATCAGGGAAAGAATGGCCATTCTTTCCCTGACGATCTGTTTAGGTGATACCTGGGTAGGTTTGTCTGGCTCACTAGGTTTATCTATATATATATATATATATATGACATCTCAGCTTCTGTCACTTTCCCATCACTGTCATGTAGCTTCCCTCTGCCTTTTCTATAAATATTTTCTTGGTAATTGTTCTAATGAGATTTCCTCTTTGATATCTCAACTTCACAAATTTAAGCATAGTACTAGATTGATATCATAATTTTACTGCTGAAATCATTAGTTGTATTAGTTCTATGCTAATATTTTTTTTTCTCACACTTCTCATTTGAGAAATTCTCTTCTGCCTTATTTCTCTCCTGTTAACTACAGTCTTTCAAAATTTAAATGGAACATCAATTGTCATCTTCTATCTCTTTAAAATCCTGTTCTTTTATTGTCCTCTGTTTCTTTCGCTCTCTGTAACCCCCTTGCATCTTAGTGGCTTTGTCTTGCTTGGGCTGAAATAATTAAAAATATGTGTGTGTACACTATTTACATTGTTCAGAATGTTGAACTTCATTTTGCTCGCTGCGCTAGACTGTTCAAGTTCCATGTACCATGTCTAATGGATGTCGGTTATCTCCTGTTAATTTCCCTCTGAAAGTTCTCCACTGCCTTAACCAGGCATTGAACTCACACTCTTTGGGTCCTGTCACTGGATCTAACTAATGCCTTTATCCGCTGTGTCATGTGTCTTTGAGGACATTCTAACCACCTGAAGAAGGCCGGAGTATACAACGGCCAAAACGTGATAAATTTGACAACGAAGATGAGGATAGTACAAACAATGTAAATAGTGTACATAACACTTCATCTCAGAAATATAGACAGATATATATGTGTACATAATTGTTTATCAGGAAAGACTACTCCATATTAGGACTATAGCTGAAAAAGATTTTCTGATGATCACTTCAGGTGGGAAACTGCTTGTCACCATGCAGGCTTGGTTTTGATTCCCACACTTTTTATATAAATTATGCTTATATTTAAGCACACACTATCCAATGCATTCTTTATTGGACCGACAAAGTTTAAATAATTCTTCATAGGACCGACAAAGTTTAAATAATTCTTCATAGGACCGACAAAGTTTAAATAATTCTTCATTGGACTGACAAAGTTTAAATAATTCTTTTATAATTTTTTCCATTATTGACTTATTTCCAAAATATGTTTGGAAATATTTTTCTGGTTACAGAACCTTGCTTTATAGTAAGATTTCACCAGTAATCTGTGTTGTATTCTTCAAACCAACCCATCTATTTTGCCTTCCTAATATATCAGGATTCCCATCTGAATTAGTTGTGATACAACAAAAACACTCAATTTCCACTCCTCCTTTGTGCTCAGATGGAAATGATTTCCAACCCCCTTTTCCCCGATCTCTTGACTGAATCAGGTTTCCGCAACTTTTTGCTCCTAATGCCAGCAGGTGATGACCACAGACCACAGTTGCATGGTTTGCCTCTAGCCGAATGGATAAGTAAAAGGGGATGATTCTCTGTCAGCCAGAGGCCATTCCATTCTGTATTTGAACCTGCTTTTCTGGCCTGTAGATTTCTTTCATGTGTGTGCACTGCTGAAGCCCGTAATAATAGCATCCTCTCTGGCGGCTGTCTCTCTCTCTCTCTCATATATATATATATATATATATATATATATATATATATATATAGAATGTAATGGACATCAGGGAGTATCTGTTTTAGTAAATCAATCTTTAAGAATGCTTTGGGAACACCTGGCTCTTGTAATCACTACCTTCCATTACTTTAAAATGGTTAGCTTGCTTACGTCATTTGGTTAGAAGTATGGGGAAAACACAAAATTAATCAAACTTTTTGTTATATTTCTGCCATTGTTAGGTCCAGAAAATGTGCCCCATCAACCTGGAGCAGGGTCCAGAAGATGCAAGTCAGTTCAGGTCAGATTGTTCATGGAATAGATTTATTTTCAAATTCAGGGTCAGATGTAAATGCTTGCCAAAAGGAAGGAAGCAATATGAAAATAATATTTTATGCTTGGTTAAGTCTGGGACAATTAAACCAAATAGGGAAATGAAACCTTAACTTAGACAACTGTTCAATTGCTGATGTATCATCAAAAAGAAAGAAATATTTATATTATTCCAATTTAGTCTTTTATTAGGTTAGTGCAAAAATAATGACGTAATAATGTTGTTTTTTGACGTTAAAAATATGTCAAAAAACGACATTATTACGTCATTATTTTTGCACCAACCTAATACATATATATATATATATATATATATATATATATATATATATAAAGGAGGTAGATTATCCCATTTGCCTATTGTTTTTCTCCCTTCCATTTTTAATTTCCATAATGAAAGTGGGGGGGAACACCATTAATAGAATGGGATATCATAAATACTAAATTAAAATACTAAAATTAAAAATCTTTTACTAGGTTGGTGCAAAAATAATGATGTAATAATGTTGTTTTTTGACGTTAAAAAATACATCAAAAAACGACATTATTACGTCATTATTTTTGCACCAACCTAATATCTTAGAGAGGACCACCCTTCTTCAAACCTATCAACTGTTGTTACACAATACAGAATAACTAACAAAGAACTGTACCAAATGACAGAAAATATCTTACTTAAGGATTTCCAACAGCAGCAATAATTAAAATAGATAGCACTTGTAACCCAAGGAGAAAGTAACAACTTAATGAACATGCTGATATTCCACACTACTTCAGACAAATAGTAATGGTAATATTAGCCGTTTCCTTATAAAGAAACATTCAGCATTCATTGATCAAGCAGCCAGTGCTATCGAAGTTCTTCACACCCTGGCCATCAAGCTGGGATCAAAGTGTAGTATCTGTTCTCCTCCTTTCTAAATGTAATGATAATATTAGCCGGTTCCTTATTCAGCGTTCATAGACCAAGGAGCCATATACTACAACATATTTAACAAGAAAACTTGTATTACA
>OZ010596.1:49149969-49164969 GCA_963932145.1 Acanthosepion lycidas | reverse complement strand
TTTAAATACAACTTTAAAGTATTTTCACTGTTATTTTAATTGACTTTTTTTGTAAACGTAATAGAATTACTTACAGTATATAAAATTATATTTTCACATTAAATATAAGTACGTATATTACGAGGTCACACTTTTTAAATTTATTTTATTTTTAAATATTATTTAAGGAACATTTTTGACAATCGAAAATCTTGTCATTGGTGTTGTTTTTTTTCTAAAAGGTGTGTATGTATTTTTATTTAATTCTAATGTTATATCTAGGAAGTTCACTTTTTTTAATTTAGTGCTAACTGTAATTTTTAAGCCCATGCTTTTAAATTGTTTATATAATACCTTTCTAATTCTATCTATTTTGAAGTTAGTTGAGTTTCTAATAACCATAAGTCCATCATCTCTGTACAAACCAATGTCAGTTATATTGATACCAGGGTGCGCTGTAAGGTTGTATAAAATAAAAAGACGAATGAGATCAGAAGATTCAGCTGGATCTAGTGATCCCATTGTGATATCAAAGTGGTCATAAGAATTCTTAATCCATTGCTCACCTTTATGTATAAGTACTGATTTTTTCTCATATAGGATAATGTTCTTTTCTTCACTTGTAATATCTGTATAGTGGTTGGCAAAGTCCAACGCATTCATAAATAGTTCTTTAGATATTGATTGGTAATAATTATCAATATCAAACTGCATTAGTATACAATTGTTTTTTTCTTTTATGTAAGTAAACCAGTTTATAAATTCCTTGATATTAATCCAACGTTTCAGGATTATTTTTTCTTTAATTTGTTTATTTACCCTTTCAAGGATCATTTTGCTAATTTTTCTGATATCCGATCTTGTTGGATTTATTATCCTTGTAGTGGGATTAGCGTCAAAATCTGGTGTGTGCTACTTTAAGGTTATGTAGCATTCTCTTTGATATAGTTGACCTACCCTATGACTGATTTTCAGTTTATCAGTGATTTCCTTACTGCTAATATTGATATTCCGAACTATGTTGGGGTCATTATTATTCGCTTTCTTGTAGTTCTTATGTAAGTCCTTATTTATTAGGTCGTTGTATTCTTTTATGGTTGTTTTATAAAAGTTTCCAGTTTTGTCGGATTTTACTAAAATTTTATCTGTAGCATTAATGTCCTTTACTATCTTATCTAGGTGTTTCTGGAAGTAGCTTTTCTTATCGTGGAAATTTATGTTGTTTATTATTTCCAGTAGGTCCTTTTCGAAATCGGACAAACTATGAAAAAACGGTGCTGCTTTTTCACTATTTAAACCGTAAGTTTCCTTGTAGTTTTTGTTTTGTGATTCGTTATATATATATAATATATATATATAAAACATAACATTATACATTATATATATATATATATATATATATATATAAATATAAAAGTGAACATAGAAGTCAACACTTAGAGGCGACAGTCTGTTTCATGCTATATGCAATCGTCAGGCCTGACGATTGCATATAGTAATATTGGATTGTATATGTGTATAAATTTATAAGAAATATTATGTCCAAACTGTATTTATAATACCTGAGGAAGAAATATATTTATACATATGTGCAATTATATGTGTGTATGGAGATATTTTTATCCTACCCATTCCTATATATAAATGTCAAATTAAGATCTATTTCCTACTTGCTCTTTATCCTATCACACACACACACACATATATATATATATATATATATATATATATATATATATATATATATATATATAAGGGAATATACATAATATTCAACTTCGATAGCAGAACTCAGAGTTTCATTTGATCCGGCAATATTCAAGTGCTGTGTATATTCTGACTGTTATGAGTTTTGTGTTCTTGTGGTGATGATTTAAAATTGTGTGTTAAAATTTGTTTATTCAGTTATTGTTGCCTAAATTATTATAATTAATTACTTATAATTTAGATGAAGAATTATAAAAAATAAAATTATTTAAATTTGAAATTAAGTAAACAAGTTAGGTATCAAGGGGTATAACTCTTTTTTTGCATAAAATACAATAGTTATAACACTTAAACTAGTACTCATGGCATAAATATAATAATAAGTCAGGACTATATATTTAATGTGTTTGGAACCAAACCTTATACTTATAAAGGTGAAATGATATATACACACATAAATTAATCAAGTACAGTAATATTGGATTGTAATCTTCTCTTTTTATTAATATACATACTTTTCTCTCATTGGAACCACTTCAACCTCTTTCTTTTATATATATATATATATATATATATATATATAAGAATGCTATTAATGATCGGTTCTAAGAATATTAATAATTGTTATATATTATATTAATATTTGTGAAATCTATTTTGAAATCTCTTTTAATCATAAATATATATATATATATATGTGTATGTATGTATGTATGTATGTGTGTATTTAGGCAGAATATTGAAACGCTAATAAGGATCTTGTACAATTTCATCATTCTATTGATATACACACCCTAGAAAACCTGGAAAGATTATACAAAGATAAAGTATTAAAAAATAAAAATACCTGTGATTAAGAATAGACTATTAATCTTTGATCAGACTTGATACTTACACACTGGAATTATATATATATATATATATATAGTAAGGTAATGAATGGTTTTGTAATCCATGTGGATAATTCCAAAGAGGATGTAATCAAGAGAGCTCAGTGTAACAACTGATCAAATATTAATTAAATAATTAAGAGACAACCTTAAGGTTCCATGACTATAATTTATTTCTCCAGAAAATACATTTTTCCTGGTTATTTATATATATATATATATATATATATATATATATATATATATAAATGTGTATTTAGGCAGCAATCCTTCTTTCATGCACATTTCATTGAATACAACATACAAGGTGTTTTGATTTAGTTTTTTATACAATTTCTTGTATGATCTAATAATATATATAAGGAAAAAAACATGGTGTGGCAAAGGCAACACCCTTTTTTTATTTATTAATTTATTTTATGAAGGTGGTTGGCTGTCAACACTGATAACTTTTTTGACAACTTCTGCAGCCAAGCTGTTCTCAAATGTAATAGTCTGTATTCCTTTGGATCTTGTCTGTATGCTCAAGAGTGGGGCCATGTCGTCTGGGCAGTGCACAGCCTCCATAAAACATAACACAAGCTTGCACCCTGGAGTGGTAACACCTGTTTCTTTGGCAAAGGAGTGAATTTTGACCAAACAGGGTGTTGTCTTTATCTTGCAAGATAAATGGATGCCTACTACTAAGGGCTACTGCCTGAAAGAGAAAAAAATGAAGAGGTCAAAGATCCAAATTGTTTTTAATGGCCTCTATATTCCCTGGTATTCAATTTAAAAATGATCTGGATGAAACCAACTTTATTTAATTCATAAATTGATGGCTTATAAAAAGAAAAAAAATTAGCAGACACTCCAACAATGTTTAGATTGAAGTGAAATATATTTAAGATCACATTTTCATAAACTAAAATATATTCTCTTGAGATGTAAAGAAGGTCATCTTAATCGGCTTTCAGAAAGAAAAAGGAGATTGATAAAGACTCAATGTTAGAGAAGATGGTGCTGTTGTCAGATAAGCAAATCTGATTTATCTCCCCTGATTTTTTAAAATACATGATAGTTCTAATGTTTGAGGAAATCACTGATAAGTTTTTTAAATCACCCCAAAAAAGTAATTGTTTTGTACTTTAAATAAGAGAAAATTATTATACGTGGTTAAAAAAAAAGTGAGGGATGATTTTTTTTTTATTAGAAATTTTATTATAACAAAAAGAAAAAAAGAATTCTATGATTAAATTTTGCTCTCATCAAAATATCCTCCTTTAGGCTTCATTACTTCAGCACAGATTTTTGGCATTTGTTGCAAAAGTTTCTCAAAGTATAAGTTGGATAATTGATTCCATTCTTTTTCAATGACTCCAAGAGCTGTTTTTCATTTTTTGAATGGAGAGTTTTCATTCTTCTGCCAACTTCACAGGATAGATTGAGGGGTGGAGAGAAGCAGCCAAGATGGTTTAAGGGGTGGAGGGAAGCAGCCAGGATGGTTTAATGGGTGGAGGGAAGCAGCCAGGATGGTTTAAGGTTGTGGAGGGAAGCAGCCAAGATGGTTTAAGGGGGTGGAGGGAAGCAGCCAAGATGGTTTAAGGGGGTGGAGGGAAGCAGCCAAGATGGTTTAAGGGGTGGAGGGAAGCAGCCAAGATGGTTTAAGGGGTGGAGGGAAGAAGCCAGGATGGTTTAAGGTTGTGGAGGGAAGCAGCCAAGATGGTTTAAGGGGTGGAGGGAAGCAGCCAAGATGGTTTAAGGGGTGGAGGGAAGCGGCCAAGATGGTTTAAGGGGGTGGAGAGAAGCAGCCAAGATGGTTTAAGGGGTGGAGGGAAGCAGCCAAGATGGTTTAAGGGGGTGGAGGGAAGCAGCCAAGATGGTTTAAGGGGTGGAGGGAAGCGGCCAAGATGGTTTAAGGGGGTGGAGGGAAGCAGCCAAGATGGTTTAAGGGGTGGAGGGAAGCAGCCAAGATGGTTTAAGGGGGTGGAGGGAAGCAGCCAAGATGGTTTAAGGGGTGGAGGGAAGCAGCCAAGATGGTTTAAGCGGTGGAGGGAAGCAGCCAGGATGGGTTAAGGTTGTGGAGGGAAGCAGACAAGATGGGTTAAGGTTGTGGAGGGAAGCAGCCAAGATGGTTTAAGGGGTGGAGGGAAGCAGCCAGGATGGTTTAAGGGGTGGAGGGAAGCAGCCAGGATGGTTTAAGGTTGTGGAGGGAAGCAGCCAAGATTGTTTAAGGGGTGGAGGGAAGCAGCCAAGATGGTTTAAGCGGTGGAGGGAAGCAGCCAGGATGGGTTAAGGTTGTGGAGGGAAGCAGCCAAGATGGTTTAAGGGGGTGGAGGGAAGCAGCCAAGATGGTTTAAGGGGTGGAGGGAAGCGGCCAAGATGGTTTGAGGGGTGGAGGGAAGTGGCCAAGATGGTTTAAGGGGTGGAGGGAAGCAGCCAGGATGGTTTAAGCGGTGGAGGGAAGCAGCCAAGATGGTTTAAGTGGTGGAGGGAAGCGGCCAAGATGGTTTAAGGGGTGGAGGGAAGCAGCACAAAACATAATTGATGACCTTGAGTAAATGGATGGAATAACTGAGTTTTTGGGGAAATGACAAAAAGACAAAACTTATTAAGAGCTACAAGGGAAAGGAAGATGCGGAGGGCCATGGTCACCTACGTCCTTAATGGACACGGTATATAAAAGAAGACTCACAAAACAGATTGAGGGAAAGAGAGACAGAGGAAAGCAGCCCGTAACATACATGATGAGGAAATGGATGGTAGAACAGGGTTTGGGAGAAATAACAAAAAGACAAAACTTATCAAGAGCTACAAGGGACAGGAAGATGCGGAGGGCCATGATCGCCTACGTCCATAAAGGACACGGTATATAAAAGAAGAAGACACACAAAACAGATTGAGGGAAAGAGAGACAGAGGAAAGCAGCCCGTAACATACATGATGAGGAAATGGATGGTAGAACAGGGTTTAGGAGAAATAACAAAAAGACAAAACTTATTAAGAGCTACAAGGGACAGGAAGATGCGGAGGGCCATGATCGCCTACGTCCTTAAAGGACACGGTATATAAAAGAAGAAGACTCACAAAACAGATTGAGGGAAAGAGAGACAGAGGAAAGCAGCCCGTAACATACATGATGAGGAAATGGATGGTAGAACAGGGTTTGGGAGAAATAACAAAAAGACAAAACTTATTAAGAGCTACAAGGGAAAGGAAGATGTATTGAAAGGACATGGCACATAAGAAGAAGAAGAATGGTAAAATTAACTGTTTCCCTATAAGGAAACATTTGCCATCTATTGACTGAGCAGACTGTCTGCTTTTGGTTGAAATTTATAAAATCTTTCTCCTAAAACAATTTTTCAGGAAAATAGGTTTCTCAAGCCCAGTAGTTGTTATCACTCTTTCCAGTATTGATGGGAGTTTCCTTCCCAATCTTTTATTTGAAATCATGTGGAATGTCAACATCTGCAAACATGGGCCTTAACAATAAAGTTGAGAGGCACCCAGGAAGAATCCTTCCAGGAATGCATGGAAGTGTGGCAGAGAAGAATGGAAAATGACATTAGATTGGAGAGGGAGTACTTTGAAGTGGAAACCATGTAGTCTGGTGTGTGGAATTGAAATAATTTTTTTGTGATACCAGTCCCATTACATTTCAGACAGACCTCATAACTGCCATTCATTTTAGTTGTCGCTGCTGTTGGCAGTCCCCAAGTGATGTGGTTTCTGTTATTTAGTACAGTTCTTTGTGATTCTGTAGCACTAATTCAGGCTTTACTCACTCAAAGCCTTTTTTCACCATTGATCTAAGAAATCAGTTGTATACATCAGTCAGTTTTGATATTTCTGAACAGGTTTGGTGCTATGCATGACAACCATATGAAAGTCTTGATCTGATGAGGCTAAAAGTCTTCTTTTTTTTTATCTTAGAATGTAGTTGTATAGAGTTGACATTTTAGATATTTCTGACCAGGTTTGTCACCATTCATGAAATCTGTATGAGAGTGCTAATCTGATGAAGCTATTTAAGTACATGACTTGAGTCTTCAGTTTTTTATAGCATGTATGAATGTTTATGAAAGGCATGAGGTGATTGTCCAGCATTCACTGCCATATAGGAGATTAGATATTACATAGCAGTTCAGCACTCATTTCTTTGTTTCTAACATTTTCCTATCTCTTAATAATCTGCTTATTTTATGAAAGGCATAAAGAGATTGTATAGCGTTCACTTCCATATAGAAAATGACACATACAAGAGGAAGAAGACCATGAATGATAAAACATATCAAACTGTGACAGTCTTCTGAGTGAATGCATGCAAACTTGCATATTAACTTAACCAATCTCTGCTTTTTGGCCTCTACTGTAAACCAGCTGCAATGTTGACCATTTTGTTTTTACTTTTGTGTAAACTGGACCTATGTTTAACTGTTTTGACTTTTGTGTCAAGTGAACCAATATATACTTTTTGATTTCATTTCAACTGGTCTTACGTATTCCTTTATTTGATTTTTAGCATAAACCATAGCTATGTCTACCTATCTAATAGACTTTTAGTCATTTTTGTCCTCTAATACATATTCTAGTTTAAATAACTTAAACAAGAGTTGATATGTCATTAAATTAACCAACCAACAAAAGAATTTAGATTAAATAAAAATCTAATTTCTAAGTATTTAATATTTGCACACAGGTGTGTGTATGGTTTGTATGGAAAAGAAAAATTGTGTTCATCAAAACTTAAGAAGATTGATCATTTATTTTTATCGTATACAATTCAAAGTAAAAAAAAAATCTTTCGAAATAAGGAACCAGGTGATAAAAGAAAATTGCGTTTGTGAATTTTTAGTTTAAATTGGAGATTATTTTAAGATTAGAATAAGCCTGTCTGAATTTCTGGGATGAGGAGTTATTTACATTTGGACTATTGTCCTTATATTTGTTGTTTTTATCACAAACTTTCAGTCTTTATACCTCCTGTTTACTGCAAGTGTCTGTTACCCTGAGTCATCTTAAGGAAATATTGTTTGCCTCACGCCCCTCTTTAATCTACAGCGTTACATTACTTTTGTTGATGCATGAGACTGACAGTCAACAATGTTTTCCCTGTTTTTTTACAAGTGGACAGGATCTAGTTAATTTAAAAAATGGCAAAAACCCATTCAAAATTTATATATATATATATATATATATATATATATATATATATATATAAGACATGACACATTGAGTGCCGGTGTTAATAAAATAGTAGTCAATGTAATATAGTAGTATATTACATCAACCACTATTTTATTGAAGTATATATAGTATGTAATAGCTACTCAGCACCTGAGGATTGCATTGTGCATAAAACTTTGAATTGTGCTACTGGTGAGAAATACTATCTATATTTATTAATATATATATATATATATATATATATTAATATTTAAAAATATTTTTTCATTGCAACACAGAAATTTCAATGTTTTGGAATTAAAATTATTGTTCCATTTTCAGGCAATATTCAATAACTTCAGAAAAAATTATTTACTTTTGAAAGTAAATTAGTTTAATTAGGAGGGGGAATAAGTTTTCAAAATTATTTTTATGGGTGTTGCGTTATATATATATGTATATATCCAAGTTTCATTGAAGATGACTGACAAGGTGTGGTGGTTGAGTTTTTTATATAATTTCTCATATGTTTATATAATTTTTTTTCTTTCCAGGACATAAAATTTCATAAATATTGTTTGAATGTTTTCTAAGTGGTTTCAGCTATACTTTTAACCATTATCAAGGATGAATTTTATTTTATTTTTAACTGAATATATAGATTGTTTTATATATGTATCGAAAGTTATAGAAATATTTTATTTTCCAAACATGGTCAGCACATTGTTGCCGTGTTCATAGTTGATATTATTTCTGTTTTATTAATAATGCTTCCATTATTTTTAGCCTTTTTGTGTATGTGGATGATATATTTGTACTAGCAGTAGAGCCCGTCGTTGCCCGGAGATGTAACAGTAAGAGATAGATCAAATATTGACCATCATAAAGACTGAAAAATAAAATTGACAAAGATTATTGTTTAAGGTTGATGGACACGCATGTATTAATTAGTTTATTTTTTGTTTGTTTTGTTTTTTTTTACGAATTGGTCAAACCCAAACTCAAACAAAAACATTGTTTTCAATCGTTATGAGTCTACCGGTTGAATAGAATTTTATTATAAACAATTGTCTTGTAAATGGAATTTTTAAAGCATTCTGAATGTAAAAATAAAGAAAAAAGTGTGCAAGACAATAAGAAACACTACCTGCCAAAAAAAAAAAGGTGAAGTTTTGTTGAAATCAGTTGAAAAATGTAGGAAATCTGATCCCATATATAAACAAACACACACACACAACCTGGGTTTTATAAGTATAACTCGATATGAGTTGTCTCCCTTTCATTCTCGAAACAGCGATGCCTCTTAATTGTGTTTTCAAATTGATTTTGTGCAAAAACAATTGTGTTTTTCCAATTTTTGGCACTGTCAGAACCACCGCAAGGTAATTTTATGTAGTCCTGTGAAGTTTTGATGAAATCGGTTGAAAAATGTAGGAAATCCGATCCAATATATAAATGTACAGACACACACACACACACACACAACCTGGGTTTTATAATAAGTACAATTATCAACGAATATATCATGCATTTGAATGTGACCCAACTGATAAAATAATTATGCGAACATATGAGAAATAATATAAAAACTCAACCACCACACCTTGTCAGTTGTTTTCAATGAAACTTGCATAAAAGAGGGATTGCTGCCAAAATACACAATTTATTTATTTATCTATCTATCTATCTATCTCTCTCTCTCTCTCTCTCTCTATATATATATATATATATATATATATATATATATATATAATCAGGAACACCAAAACTCAAGCTACCATGCTACCTAGGTTTTGACAATTAGGTCTCCTCAGGTAGGTAGAATGAAAGATTCTTGTTGATTCTGCCACCATTATATACAAACACCAGAAGTTAGGGAGAAGAAAGGCAGAGAAAAAAACAAAAAATAAAAAACATTTTTATCCAGGTTCATACATACACAATAAATATGTACTAAGGTGTCTATATTCAGATAACACCTCCGATCTTGCATTTAGCAGTTCGTCCTTGTTTCTTCTTGGCATAGTTTACAGTAGCTTCCTCGGACTCTGCCCAGCTTTACTTTTTTGATGATTTTCAACTTTATATGTGAAACTCGAGGTAGCATGGTGCCTTGAATTTTGGTGTTCTTGATTACATTTTGCTCTACAACTCAAACTTTTGGGAATTTTGTATTGAACGCTTTTTTTTTATTTCACCTTTTAAGCATGGCTGTTTACAGCCTCATTTTCCAGTATAATTTATGGACTGATAAAGGAGCTTTTTCTTTGGCTTTTTTGAGGTAGTTTCTTAATATGTTGATGCATTTTGCAATGGCTATATTAGTATTTGGTATCTAAGCTTGCTATAACTTTGTTTTTCATGTTTATGTTTCATATCCTCTAGAATAAGTCACCAGAATGTTTAATATGTGTTGGGTTGATGATGCCTAAGAATAGAGTTAGGATTTTTGGGGTGCACTGTTGATGGCAGAACCATTGTGTCTGCCATCAACAGTGGGTATGATGTGTGTGTGCATTTTTGGTAAGTTGTATAGTGTGGTGTAGTAGGGTGGTATTGTATTAGTCTAGTCTGGGATTTGTTTTCTTTTTTTGATAGTTTCTTTGACTGTTCTGTTGAATTTTTGTATGTCTGTCATTGTACACTGATATAACCATTACAAAATGTATCAACATATTAAGAAACTACTTTATATATATATATATATATATATATATATATATATATATTAGGTTGGTGCAAAAATAATGACGTAATAATGTCGTTTTTGACATTAAAAAATACGTCAAAAAACGACATTATTACGTCATTATTTTTGCACCAACCTAATATATACTATTTACATTGCTCAGACTATCATCCTCATCTGCCATATTTATCCCAACGTTTCGGCCGTTGTATGCTCTGACCTTCAGGTGGTTGGGATGTTGAACGGAACCCTTTATTTCGCTCGCTGGGGTAGACTGTTCTACTTCCATATACCATGTCTAATGGATGTCAGTTATTAGTTATCTCCTGTTAATTTCTCTCTCCAAGTTCTACACAGCATTAACCAGGTATTGAAAATATAGACAGATTATATATATATATACATATATATATATATATATATATATATATAAAAGTTAACATTGAAGTCAACACTCAACAGCAACAATTCGTTGCATGCTTAAACACAATCGTCAGGCCATGATGGTTGCATTTAATCAAGAAACAGACTGTCACCTCTGAGTGTTAACTTCAAAATCCACTTTTATATTTATATTTGTCCCTGATATTGAGCACTTTTACCCATACATAGAGCAGACACAAAAACTATACTTTATCATATATATATATATATATATATATATATATATATATATATATAATCAATTCACTCTAAGCAAGGCAATAATGCCACTAATACACCAGGGTCTACTGAGAATCAAAAAGAATGAAAAGACATGAGAAGTAACTAGAAACCCAATCTTAAACATGAAGCAAGAGATAAACCTCTACTCCTGTCCAAAAATCTGGTAAGGAGTGTGAACCGAACTTTATGGAAACCTATTTACTCCTATTGAGGAGAAAATAAATAATAATCAAAAAACACAATGTTAGAGTATCATGTTGAGAAGTTAGAAGTACAGAGCTGAAGTTGACTTTAGAAGGAACTGGAAAGCCAGTCCTAAACAAGGAGCACGTGATAAATCTCTACTCCCGAAAGGTACCTGCCATAAGTAATTAGTGATGGGAAGCAGTCAGTCGACTAAGATAAAATGAAATATATAGACTAGAGTTCTTTAAGGCATAGGAGAATCATGTTCATCTAAGATGAAAATAATAATGTTTTATTGAATTATGCATTGAATTTATTTAACTCGGTTCCAAATCGACAAGGAATCAGAAATCTCTTACATTTAATAATTACCATTTATAATTTTAGTCTGAAGAGGCCCATCCATGATTTGGACGTATGGGTTGAATTTAATTGCAGAAAAATTTCAAATCCCAACTTGGAAAGAAAAAGAGAAAATACCCTTATGTTAAAGTTGTTTTGTATTACTTTTATTAGTTTTAGTATTTATAATCTGGACATTTTATTTATATATATATATATATATATATATATGTATATAAGTAACTATACTCATCTCGAATAACTTTCGAATTCTTTATTTGCCAATAATCAAATCAATCTCGAAGGAAAAAAATGGTTTTAAAAAAAAGAAAGAGCTAGAAACATGAAAGTCTGTCGAAAAAAATCGCACAGATACAGGTTTAAAGCCCAAAGAAAAAACCTTGACACGAGTAAACAACTAACTAAAAAGAGCTCAGTACAACCGTAGAACAGACCTAGCCCGACAAACCTACCCAGGTTTCACCTAAGCAGATCGTCAGAGAAAGGTGGCTTTTCCTGACTGCCCGCTTAGGTGAAACGTGGGTAGGTTTGTCTGGCTCACTAGGTTTATCTCTCTCTCTCTCTCTCTCTCTATATATATATATATATATATATATATTTTATATGCACAGTGTTTAGTGAAAAGTGCTCAATATCTGTGATAGAGCTAACATATTCAGTTGTATGGATATTAATTTGTAACCCTGGTTTTCATGCTTTTGCGATCATCAGACAAACTGGTTTATTTTTTTAAAAGTGGATCTATTTCGATTTATTTGTGTTTGATTATTTGTGTGTGGTGGAGGGGGGGAATTTTAGTTCATACAAACACTCCCATATCAATAATCTGTAATATGCAATAATATATAATGCTACAGACTTGACGCTGAAATAGAATGACAATTGTGTATATATGCAGGTTCAAACACATGGATGTGTATCTGTGCCTAACCTCAGATTATTTATGTGGATGTGTTTGTACAAACTAAAATGCATACACCTGCATGCATGTGTGTCTATGTGTGTGAGTGTCAGCCCAAACAAACACAGAAGATAATTCCTCCCCCCCACTACACACAAATAATCAAATACAAATAAACATAAATAGAACCACTTTTAAAAAAATAAACCAGTTTGTCTGATAATCGCAAAAGCATGAAACCCAGTGTTACAAACTTATATCCATGCAACTGAAATGATATATATATATATATATATATATATATATATATATATGTGTGTGTGTGTGATCATTTCAGCCCAAACAAGGCAATATGCCTACTAAAGGGCAATGGGTTACTTAATGTTAGAGAATGTGAGAAAAATATAATATTAAGGAGAGAAGACAATAAAAGAATAAGAATTAAAAAAACAAAAGATAACAATTAACATTGCATGTAAATTTTTGATAATCAAATTTAACTGGGAAGCAAGAAGCCAGAAGAGAGTTCTATAAGTGATAAGTACAACAGAAGAAACTGTTAGCATAGAACTTATGGCTATATATGATACCTATGCAAATGGTTGACAATGTCCTGAGCAGTCATTAGAATGTGAAAAAAATTATCCATTATGGAACTTTTTGCCTCTATGTTATAATGTTGTGGTCATGTGCACATTAAAGCGTGAAAAACTGCTTTTAAAAGCATAATGAATAGATGTTAATTATAGTAATGGATAACAATGCACAACTTTGTATAAATACTTGTACTAATGAACAGCATATAGTTTTGTACTACTTGCACCACTGAAGATGATCTTGGAAGAAGATCGAAAGTACTTGGGAAATGAAAATAAAAGAAATTTTAACAGCTGTAGCATATTTCCCTCAAACTTTAACATCAAAACATAGAAGTTTATTCATGAGTATGAATGGATTTTTTAAAAATTATCAAATATAATGTCTAATTTATTCAATTATATATATATATATATATATATATATATATATATAGAGAGAGAGAGAGAAATATGTGTTAGGTCTGGTGACTGTGATGGTCACTCAATTGCTTTATGTTGTCCTATCAACTTGAAATTAAGATTTAATCATTAAGAATGCATAAAAGATAGTTAATCTTAATCATAAAATAAATAAAAAAAGGGTGTTGCTTTTGCCACACCCTGTTTTTTTCTTTATATATATTATTAGATCACATGAGAAATTGTATAAAAAAACCAAATCAAAGCAGCTTGTCTGTTGTATTCAATGAAATGTGCATGAAAGAAGGATTGCTGCCAAAATACACACACATGCACACACACACACACACACACACATATATATATATATATATATATATATATATGATAAAAATATAAATTTATTTTGAGTTGTGCTATATTTATTGAGTAATGTGCTCAATATCAGGGATAGAGCATATGTATATATAAAAGACCCAATCGATTATAAAATATAAAAGTGGACATTGAGTTCAACACCCTGTGGTGACAGCCTGTTTCATGTTTAAGCACAATCCTCAAGCCATGAAGATTACACTTAAGCATGAAACAGACTTTTGCCATTGGATGTTGACCTCAATATTCACAACCATATATGTGTGTGTGTGTGTGTGTGCAGTTATGTATTGAGGGTTTCGGCTCTCATTTTTGAAACATGAGAACCCTTATGTAGTGAAGGAATCCTATTTTTTTAAAAATAATTATATATATATATATATATATACACACACACATACAAAGATTTAGAGAATTTCTATTTCCCATGAATGAGTGACATCAAAAAGTATTCTATTCACCCCTTCAAGAGCAAAATCTACATGAGGGATAAAAAACAGGATTCCCATTAAGTTGCTCAACACTTAATTTTTAGATCTGTCTGTATCATTACAGAAATCAGACTTTAACAAATGGCTTTTGTTTTATTTTCATTCATGATTTATTTTTTACATTTCTTCAGAATCAACTTAGTAAGTTATTTTTCTGAATGTGATGTCTCATTGACAAATCCTTTCAAAATAAAATTTTCATATATTTGTTTTATATATTTATCTTTATGTTAGATTCTCATTCAAATTGATTCACACTCACATATGCTAGAATTTCCCTTTCCCTCTGCCGTGTACTGATAGCTCATGATTAGAAACTCCACCTGATGATAAATCAGTTGAGTTTCAATCCCAAATTGAAACAATTGGATGTCTAGCTGCACTGATGAGCTGTGATACAGTGAAACAAGCCTGTATGTGGATGACATGTGGATGTATTTAGGCAGCAATCCTTCTTTCATGCACATTTCATTGAATATGACAGACAAGGTGCTTTGATTTAGTTTTTTTGACAGTTTCTCATGCGATCTAATAATTTTTTCTTTTCAGATGATAAATTATATAAAAACTGTCTAAATGTTCTTCTTTTCCGAGCACTTTCAGCTAT
>OZ010596.1:49114969-49144969 GCA_963932145.1 Acanthosepion lycidas | reverse complement strand
TTTGTCTTCTGTCATCATTATCATTATTATTATTAAGTTTATTCTTACACACACACATATATATATATATATAGCTTAATGTGTAAATTTTTAAATATCTATCTATAATGATTAGACTGTTTTTTATTTTTCAAACATGGTTAGCACATTATGACCATGTTCATAGTTAATTTTATTGAGTCTTAGCATTTACTTTTTGAGCTTTTTTATCATTTCCATCCAAGCATGGTAATAAAGCTACTAAGATGCAAGAGGTTGCTGAGTGTCAGAGAATATGAGAAAAATATACTATTAAGAAGAGACAATAATAAAAGACCAGGGGTTAAGAAGACCGAAGATAATGACTGATTTAAATTTTTGAAGATAAAAGTTGACAGGGAAGCCAGAAGAGAGTATCACAAGTGAGAAGTGCGTGAAAAGAAACTGTTAGCACAGAACTTATGGTTACATCTAGCCATTTCGAGTGTGTGAGCAACAATGAGGTCTTAGAGAGTTTACAAACAAGGAGGAGGCATATACTTAGCAACAGGAAGAGGCAGCTGAACACATAATGAAAAAAGAGGGCCTGGAGAATCTGATACTCTGGGGTCAAATAGAGGGAAAGAGAGACAAGGGAAAACAATGCATAACATACCTAGCGGCCTTAAGCAAGTGGATGATAGAACGTGGTCTGGGGTAGGTGGCAGAGGGAAGGAACTTGTTGAGAGCAGTAAGGGATAGGGGGAGGTGAAGAGGCATGATCGACTGCATCTTGAAAGGATACGGTACATAGAAAGAAGTGTTTGATCCTAACAGGGTGCCTCATAAAAAATTCACCAGTAAATATCCCATGTTTTTACAGCTTGTTAACCCTTTGTGGGTTATTTAAAGCCAAAAACATATTTTGCATTTCAAGAATAATTTTTTTTTTTTTTTTTTGTGAGTTAATATTACATGAACAATTTTTTGGGGAATAGCAATTGTCTTTTTCCAGATACAAATTTTACTGTTTAACCCATAGGTGGGGGAGAGGTATTTATACCTTTCCCAAGAGTATCTGTGCATAAGTGAATGTAATATGACTGAAATTTGAACTTGCCTCTCTAATTTCTCAATTCAAATTGCTAACCATTACATCACCTGCACGTCCCAAACAAGTGTCGACGTGGAAAATCAACCAACCTAACCTAAAATCATTAGCGATACAATTCCAAAGTGAAATAATTGCCAAGTCTCTCAGTGTTGTGCAATGTTTAATGCGGCTTGTCTGGTTGACCATTACTACTGAGTAGTGAGTTTGATCCCCATGGAGTGCCCCATACAAAATTTAACATTAAATAACCCAACAAAGGTTTACATATTGTAAAACCAACGAGCCTAACCTGATATTTACTTAGTAGGGGTCTAGCACAAGGTTTAGAACTATGTGATGCCCAGTCAGTCAGTTATGTGCCATGTGGGATACACGCTTAGCCGATCATGTATCTTTCGATACATGACTGACAAGGAAGATTTTTTTCCCACAGTAGGTTGCTATTTCTTTCTGCAGTAGACCAGTTGCCATCCAAGGCTATAAAACCTGGTCTGTCCTACTATTTACCTATACTTGGGGGGAGGAGAAGAAGAGGATTCATACCTTTCCCAAGGGTATTAACACATAAATTTGAACTCGGCTCTCCAATTCCTCAATCCAAGCCACTATCTATTACTCCACCATGCTCAGTAAGAATTAAAATTGCTGTATAAGTAAATGGTTTATCAGATAAGTTTTCTGTTGTTCTAAGGAAAGTGCCTGAAGAGATATTTTCTTACGTCAGCTAGACAACATAGTTTGGTACCTGAGTTTAGTCTGGTACAAGGTTATGATAGTGGAAGACCCTGCAATCTTTGAAATTTTATTTCTTTCAGTCTTTTATTCTTTGTTGTGATTTTCTTTGCTCAATTCATTGGCAGCAAGGGGGAGAAAGAAAGATCAGCAGATGGACAGAGACGATATGGCGTGAAGCGGGAAATGGACAGAGAGGGGAGAGAACGGATGATGCTGTCCCTCTACTTCTCTGTCCATCTTCCTTTCTCTCTCTTCATTGTTCCTCTCACTCACCTCCCATCTTGCTTTCTCTCCTTTTACTGCCCCTTGCCCATCTTGTTTTTTCTCCTCTCACTGCTCATCTTTCTTTCTCTCATTTACTGTCTCTATCACTCTACCCAACTTGCTTCCTTTCTCCCCAATGTCCATCTCCCTCTCCCCTCACAGCACACTTTTATTTCTCTCCACATACTGTACTTGCTTCTGTCATCCTTCCTTTCTCTCCCCTTACTCTCCATTTTATTTCCTCTCCCCTTGCTGTCCCACTCCCCCTCTGCCCATCTTGTTTTCCCTCCCTTCACTACCTATCTTTCTTTCTTTCCCTTGCTATCACTCTCTCTCTCTCTCTCTCTCTTTATCTATCCATCTTCCTTTCTCTCTCATTGTTGCCAGACTTCTTTTCTCTCCCCTCACTGTCTCTCTCCCTCTTCCCTCACAGAACGTTTTAATTTCTCTCCACATGCTGTTCCTCTCTTTCTCAGCCTATCTTCATTTCTTTCTCCTCAATACCCTCTCTCTCACTGCTCACCTTCCTTTCTCTCCTCTTGCTGTCTCTGTCCCTCTCTGTCTATCTTTCTCCATTTTAATAGAGAGGTAACCTCTTACTTTCAGATAACAATAAATGGCTGATAACATTAAGCAAAGAATATAAAAACTGTGACTTTTTTATAAACAAGTTTTCAATATCAGTGATTTGTTTTCTCCAGTTTATCAACCTTTTGCAGGTTATTCAAAGCCATAAAAAGATTGTAAAACTTTTTTTAAGATAATAATGATTCACTGATACTAATTAATCCATAGCTGGGGAAAAATGTGGATTCATGCCTCTCTCATGGGTATTATCATATAAGTGAATATAACAACAAACCCAACTGGAATTGGAACTCTCAAATTAACAATTCTAAGCCACTATCCATTACACCACCCACAAATCCAACATTATAGCTCCTATTATTCTGAAGTGGTCACCCATATAAGTACTGAGCAGGGTCAATGTTGCTTAACTTTGGTGATCATATGAGAACCAAGAACTGGTGCTTGAATGTGATATGGGCATAAGCCTTTGGTTATTGTGGAAAGAATTCTAAAAAACTAAAGTGCCTTGCATTTTTTTTATCAATGTCAACATTGATATAGGCGTGGCAAGAATTGAAAATGAAAACAAGCTCTCATACCCAGGAATAGTAACATATTACATATATATATATATATATATATATATATATATATATATATATATATATGTGTGTGTGTGAGTGAGTGAGTGATATATACAGGGTGATTGAAAAGTAACACCCTATTTTATGTATGAGTGGCTTGACTTAACAACCCTGTGACTCTTTTCTTTGGAGTTTGTTAAAGGAGCAAGTCTACTATACCAAAGCAAGACTTTCAAAGAACTTCAAGAGTGAATACAAGAAATTATGTCTTCCATACCACAAGAGTTCCTAGGGAAATCAGTTGACGTGATTCCTGGGCGGTTTGAGAAGCTGGTAGCCAAATCTGGTGACCATAATGAATTTTAAATAAAACCTCACGCTAAACACTTTCCTCTCATATCCATTTCTTGTAAAAATTATAGTTAATAAATAAATTTTAAGTATTTTAAAATGGGCAGTTACTTTTCAATCTCTCTGTTTATGCATATATATATATATATATATATATATATATATATATATATTCTACTTCAAACATTAAGTGGATACCAGTGTTTGAAATACATACCCTGTTTTTTTTTTCTTTATTTTAAACTGTGTATATTTAAAAAAAAAACAAAAACAGGTTGCTTATTTCAAACATGGTTATCCATTAAAAACATTTGAAGTAATAAAAATGTTTGATTAAAAATAAATCTATTAATTCTTAAAATATATATATATATTTATAAAAGTAAGAGAGTATGTATGTGTGTGTGTGTGTGTGTGCGCGTATAAGACAGAATACTAGACTGGTGTTGAGATCTCATCCAACTGACAGTTGAGGCTGGCTAGATGTAGCTGTAAAATCTATGCTAAGAGTTTCTTTTCTTGCACTTCTCACTTGTGGAACTCCCTCCAGCTCCATGCATTCCAGCCAACTTTAATCTGCAAAAATTTAAATGCAATGTCAATCGCTACTATCCTCCTGATTACTCTTTTCTCTTCCTAATTCTTTTACACCCCTTGTGTCTTAGTGACTTTACTCCCTTACATGGGATGATGCCAATTAAAAAATGTATGTATGTATGTGTGTGCAAGATAGACAAAGAGAGGGTGGATGCGAAAGAGAGACAAAAGAGAGGGTGTGCCTGTGTGTGAAAAAAAGGGGAAGTGTGTATACATGCGTGTTTGTGTGATAGAGAGAATATGAGTGTATAGATGGTATTTATCAATCCACCCACAAGGATTGAATGTGGCACAAGGCCTTTTTAATGTGGGTGTCTCTGAGCCCGTAGGCCCAGCCAAAAATAAATAACCATCCAAACCCCTCGAGGGAGACCAGTTCTGTCAACCTCCCCCAACGAAACTCTACCTTTCGGCGGAGCTTCATCAGGGTTCCTCCCTGCAAGCAGAGAGTTCGACAGACACCCAACCAGGCAGCTCACCAAGCACAGATACTACACTTTGATCCTAGCCACCGGGCCGAGTGGGTATGCTTTTTTTAGAGTGTATAGATGGATCATTTCATTTTTTTATGAGTGTATAGATGGATCATTTCATCCACTCTGTGTGATATATATATATATATATATATATATATATATATATATATATATATATATATATATAGACACAAAGACATTTTATGGGGTTTAAAATTTTAAGATCAGTCATAATTATTCAACAAATAGTTTGAACTGAGACTGTTCGGATTAATTGAGAGATCATCGGTAATAAGTGGCTAGCCAGGATTCCTGACTTCTCAACTTTTGCAGATTAACTGGTCATTGTCAGTTTTTATTGTCATCTTGTTTTTCTTTACTCTGACCTAGAATCTTTTAATCATTTCACCCCAAGCAAGGCAATGAAGTCACTAGGACTCAAGGGGTTATTGAGTATTAGAGAATATGAGAAAAACTGTTATTAGGGAGAGAGGAAAACAGAAGAACTGGAATTAAGAAGACAGAAGATAAGGACTGACATTAGCATAGCACTTACGGTTACATCTAGCCATTTCAATTGTAAATTTGATGAAATCTGTGCTTAAATTCATAAAGTCATAAGTGCCATAAGGAAAAGTTCATCAGAACAATTACCATGAATGAATTTATAGAAAAGGCGCAGGGAAGCTACGCTATGCTAGTGATAAATTGGAATGAAATTTGCCTTATATACTCCGATTCCATCATAAAAATTCAGAATGTAAAACTTACAAGCATAAGAAAAATTACCATGAAAATATTTATAGAAAAGGTGCAGGGAAGCTATGTTATGGTGGTGAGAAAGTGAGATGAAATTTGATTTATCATAATTCCTGAATCCAAGAAATTAAACATGGAATAGGCTGCTCTAGGGATAGTTTTTGCCATTTGAGAAGTGACTTAAAATCTGTTGTTAACTGGGGCAAAGAATGGCTTGTTAATATTTTAATGCGTCCAAAATAAAACTGCTCTCTATTAATCATCTGAGAGACCCCTTTCTGCTTTCCATCAGCATGGCTGATGCTAATCTCCAGGAGAGTGATACAGTATGCCTTCTCAGGCTCATATAAAGTGGAAAGATTATATTTAACCAATTGTTAGGTCTTTTTCTAGATAAGTTGGTTCACTGTGTCATGATAGACAATAGTTTTCTTCAGAATCTATCTTTCAACATATTTATAAGTCTACCATTCATTCATGCTTCAAATATTGCTGCCACATATGATCTGGTGCTCCTGCTATATATTTAAAGATTCTTGATAAGACCCTATGAAGAATCATGAACTGGCATCTTGGCTTCAGTCATTTTCCCATCACCCTTATGTAGCTTCTCTGTGACTTTTCTATAAATATTAGGTTGGTGCAAAAATAATGTCGTTTTCTCACATATGTTAATATGTGAGAAAACGACATTATTTTTGCACCGATCTAATACCTTCATGGTAAATGTTCTGATGAACTTTTTGCTATGATATTTAGATTTTATGAATTTAAATGCAGTACTAGATTGGCTACTAGGTCTCGTCATTTTACACCTGAAACAGCTACATGTAAGTTCTTTGCTAAAAGTTTCTTCTATTACACATCTCACTTGTGGAAATCTCTTCCAGTTTCTTGCTTTCCAGCCAACTTTGATCTTCAAAGGTTTAAATGCAATGTCCATCATTAAGTTAATTGATATCTACTGTCTTCTTGATTCTTCTTCTTTTATTCTTTTTATTCTTTCACAACTAGTAACCTGCTTGTGTCTTAGTGGCTTTATTGCTTTGCTAAGGTGAAATGATTAAAAATCTTTCTGCCCTATGACCTTCTTCAGGTTTCTGTTGATCCAGGTAACCTGCAAGAAATTTTAAACTGAACTCTTTATTTAATCTACAGAAATAGATTGTTTGTTCTTGTTTCACCATCCATGGGATTTTCTCACGTTTTTTTTTTTTGTACTATTCAGTTATTGCTCCCATTTTTTTTCCATTGACTCTAACTGTGCACTACCCAGCCCTAGGATTGAACTTACTAAATCATGAACCAATATTTTAATGTCTTTTTTATATCTTTTCTTTTTATGTGCCATGTTTCTTCAGGACGTAGGCAATCATGGCCCTCCCCTTCCCACTATCCCTTGTAGCTCTCAATAAGTTCTCTCCCTTTGCTACTTCCTCTAGACAATGTTCTGATAACCACTTGCTTAAGTCTGCTAGATATGCCATGCGTTGTTTCCCTTGTCTTTCTTTCCATCTATTCGATCTGTCTCTTTCTAATGCTAAGTATAAGCTTCCTATTTGTTTGCATCCTCACTGAAACCTCATCATTGCTCACACGCTCACCCATAATATCCTTAGTATCCGTATGTAGAACTATACCTCAGTTGCATCGAGTCTCTTCTTCATCTTTAAGGAGACTGTCCAACATTGGCTGCCGTAAAGGAGGACAGATATCACGCAGCAGTTCAGCACTCTTTTCTTTGTTACCAAAAAAATCTTCCAGTCTTGTAATACTCTGCCTAGCTTTTGGAATGCCAAAATTTGAGCGAAAAAAAGATTTAAAAATCATTTAAAATAATTTGCATGCCTCATTACTCGCAAAATGTTGGTCTCATGTGAAAGATAATAGCTTATAGCTAATATTGCTATGAAAAGAAAAATAAATTTTCCTATATACATAACATGTTTAAACATTTTAAAAATATTCTTACATTCACTCTTCACTCGTACAAATGCCATTATGGATGAAGAATGTAAAAAACAAATTCAAAAACCTCTTAAAAATCCAATATTTGTCTGAGAGATGTGTTTCAAAGTACATTAGTAACTTTAATGTTTATTTAATTGGATTTTGTAAAAGTAATGTTTACCCTTTGCTTAAAACAATGTTTATTTATGCCAGGGGTGGACTAACCACAGCTTGCAAGCCAATTATGGCTCTTTGGTCTTTAATATGTTGTCTGATCTCTTTTTTTCATCACAGTTAATATGAAAACTGAATGAGAAATTTCAAACTTTATAATTACTTACTAGGTATGAATTAAGACCCCATTGGATTAAAACATAAGTTTAATGTTCATGGTTGCTAAACAGTTTAAAAAACTGAAAACATGAATAAATATTCAGTATCTGTCTACATTTATGACATGAGGTATTATTTATATTATTTATATTATTTGGACTATTGTCCTCATCTTTGTCGCCATATTTATTACAATGTTTTGGCCATTGTATGCTCCGGCCTTCTTCAGGTGGTTGGAATGTTGAACTGTACCCTTTATTTTGCTCACTGGGGCAGACTGTCCTCAAAGACACATGGCACAGTGGATAAAGGCGTTGGTTAGATCCAGTGACAGGACCCAAAGAGTGTGAGTTCAATACCCAGTTAAGGCAGTAGAGAACTTTCAGAGGGAAAATTAACAGGAGATAACTGATAACTGACATCTATTAAACATGGCATGTGGAACTAGAACAATCTACCCCTGTGCGCAAAATAAAGGGTTCAGTTCGACATTCCAACCACCTGAAGAAGGCTGGAGCGTACAACGGCCGAAACGTTGTAATAAATATGGCGACAATGATAAGGACAATAGTCTGAATAATGTAAATAATGAATAAATATTATTGCATGTATGTATTTCTTAATATTTATGAAAAAGATTTTGTAAGAAAATGTGTCAGTAACAAAAACGTTTATGTAAATGTCTTGTAGTTTCCCAATCATCTGAGCTTTATCATACGTGACTTTTATATTAAGCAAGTTTGGCCAGCTCTGCCCTATAAGCAGGTGCTAGTAATTGCAAAGAACTTTATCAAATAACAAAAAACCACATGGCTTGAAGACTTGCAACAGCTAAAATGGATAACTAGAACTGAAAATAAGGACATAATCAAGATGTTGACAATCCACATGACTTCAAATAAAAGGTTAAGAAGCAAACTCCCATCAATATTAGAAAGAGTGATAACAGCTACTGGGCTTGAGATAAGAAAATAATGACATAATCAAGATGTTGACATTCCACATGACTTCAAATAAAAGGTTAGGAAGGAAACTCCCATCAATACTGGAAAGAGTGATAACAGCTACCAGATTTGAGAAACCTATTTTTTTGAAAAATTGTTTTAAGAGAAAGATTTTATAAAGTTCAACTGAAAGGAGTACTGGATGCTCACTCAATGAATGCCAAATGTTACCTTGTAGGAAAATGATGAATAAATGCTATAAAGGGTGTTTCATGAAACCAGATCAAAGTCTGCAATAAATAAATCAGTGTTATTGGTGAAAATTTATTTATTTCTCTATTGGATCATGTTATTTAATTCATAGCAATTATGTATGAAAAATAATATTACTCAAATTTCTGCCAAGGCTTCGGTAGCATACCTCCATTTGATGATCAAAATTTTTGATGACGTCTCTGCGTATTTGCTCCTCGATCTCACCAATATGCCTTATTATCTCATTCTTCAGCTATTGAATTGTTGTTGGCTTGTTGGCATAGACTTTACTTTAGAGATGACCCCAAAGGAAGAAATCTAAAGGCGTCAAGTCACATAACTGTGGTGGCCAATTGATTTCGCTGTTTTGACAGATGATGCGACCTGGGAACTTCTCATTGCATTTCTGTTTGAACGTCCATTTTTGAAATAGGCTTCGATAACTTTAACATGTTGTTTGATTGTTAATCTTTCCATAGTTGAAGTTGCAAAAGACTTAAGTTGTTAAATCTGCGCTTGAGAAGAGAAAATAATGACATAGCCAAGAAGTTGAAATTCCACATGACTTCAAAGAAAAGGTGAGAAAGGAAACTCACATCAATACTTGAAAGAGTGATAACAGGTACTAGGCTTGAAAAGAGAAAATAATGACATAATCAATATGTTGACATTCCACACAACTTCAAATAAAAGGTTAGGAAGGAAACTCCCATCAATACTGGAAAGAGTGATAACAGCTACTGGGCTTGAAAAGAGAAAATAATGACATAATCAAGATGTTGACATTCCACATGACTTCAAATAAAAGGTTAGGAAGGAAATTCCCATTAATACTGGAAAGAGTGATAACAGCTACTGGGCTTGAAAAGAGAAAATAATGACATAATCAAGATGTTGACATTCCACATGACTTTGCATGAAAGGTTAGGAAGGAAGCTCCCATCAATTCTAGAAAAAGCTAAAAAAAAGAAGTTAGTGAATTTGAAAAGCCTATTTTCCTGAAAAACTGTTTTAGGAGAAAGATTTTATAAATTTCAACCGAAAGTAAAGTGGTTCAGTCAGTGAATGCCGACCATTTCCTGGATGGAAATATCTAATCTAATACTTTTAATTATATCTTTAATAATACTTTAATAATATCTAATACCTTTACTAAATTGTCTAAAAGTTATTTTTTTGTTTTCTTTGTTTGTTTATGTTTCTCTTAGTAAATTTATACAAATCCAAAAATGAAATATTTTCTTAATTGATTGAAAGCGACAATACAAGTTGACTCAATGTTCCTTGACTAGCTCAAAATTACCAGTTTTCAGTCAAGTGAACTCGGCTGATTGTATTTACTTTAGAACAGTAGAAACATAGGCAAGGCTGACTCATCACCATCATTTATGGTCTATGCCACTTCAGGATATGGCAAATCACAGCTCTCCACAACGTCCTGTTACATGTATATCTAAGCAATGTCAGACTCCTTACAATCCCTCTTTGTTCCTGCTTTGTCAACTAGTTCTTTATCGTCTATGTTACTTCAGGACATGGAGGATCATGGCTTTCCACAACTTCCAGTTACATATATATCTAAGCAATATCATACTCTTTACAATCCCTCCTTGTTTCTGCTTTGTCATCCATTAACCACTTCTTTGTGGTCTGTGTTACTTCAGGAGATGGAGGATTACGGCTCTCCACAACTTCCTGTTGCTTGTATCAATAAGCAATGTTCGCTTACCATCCTTCTTTATTCCAGATCTGTTATCCACTTACACAAACTCATCTGACAAGTTAATTGCAGTTTCCTTCTTCCTCTCCTTCTCTCAATATGTCCTGTGGGTATTATGTTTTCCAAGCCATCCTTCCTCATAGTGTGATCCAAAAATTTCAACTGTCTTTTTCTGATTTTAACTTTCTAGTTTCTGTTTTCTTTAGAACTTCCTTGTTATGGATGTGCTGAGTACATCGATGTAAATGTATTTTATTGGGAAAAATTAATGACAAAATAGAAAAAAGTGGGATGTTTCATTCTTTCGGACTTCATTGAACTAAAGTGATACTGACACTGATGTAAATGCACATGTGCATGAAGGAGAGGAGACCCTGAAATTTTAAACTTTGAAATTGTTTCTGTTTTTTTCAAATATGTCTTTAAATGTAGCAATTTCATTTAATTTCTTTTTCTTTCTAATTTTATTTTCACTTTTGTTATGAAATATCCCCTATTGTGATAATAGAAGATCTGTCAATAATGACAAAATGTTGCAAGAACCTTGACACAAATTTACTGTGGATGATCTAGTGATTAAATCACTTTCTAAACACATTTGTTTTAGTAAATTCATTTCTCTTTTAATTAGTGTTATATTGTACCTATGGGCGATAATGGGTATGCCCTAATTCCTATAAATACTGTGGTATATACTGTATGTTGTCTTCCACTTAGGAATTCACTTCCAAGTGTGTTTGTCAAAGTCTCTGTCTCCGGGCAGAGAGGAACCCAGACGAGGCTATGCCGAAGGGCAGAGTCTCATCTGGGGTGGTAGGCAGCTACCTGACCCCGTTTTTTACGGAGTCTATGGGGAATTTTTGCCTGAGCCTAGGGGCTTGGATACCCCACAATAAACTTGGCCTTGTGCCACATCTGACCAGGTGGGGCGGTTAGTGAATATCTTCCACTTGTGATTCACCTTGATTCACTTCTAGGTCACCACAAGCAATTGATTACTTACTATGAGCCACCGACGAATCTTGTATGTTGTTTTTGTTTTAAATATTATTGTTCCTTTTCCAATCTTCGTTTTGGTTATTCTTATTCAGTAAACTTTTCCGAGGTTACAACTTTGAGTGAAAATAATTTAATGATCAAAGTGTAATGCATCAGCCATATTAAATGATATTTATTGCTTGGCATTTGTCGACAAATTCATGAAACATTATCTGTGTCAGCAATAAGAGTGAGAGGGAGACTACAAAAGAAATGTCCCAGTCTGTATAAATACAGTGGTATATACTGTATGTTGTATTCATTTGGGATTCACTTGTGATTCACTTCTAGCTCACCACTAGCATTTGATTACTACATGCTACTGGCGAATCTTGTATGTTGTTCTTGATACCCCACAATAAACTCAGCCTTGTGCCACATCCGACTGGGTAGGGTGGTTAGTGAATATCTTCCGCTTGGCATTCACTTGTGATTCACTTCTAGCTCACCACAGGCAATTGATTACTTACTATGATCTGTTGGTGAATCTTGTATGTTGTTTCTGTTATAAATATTATCGTTTCTTTTCCAACCTTCATTTTGGTTAATCTCATTCAGTAATCTTTTCCTAGGTTACAACAATTATAAATTATGAACACCTCCACTGCTACTTGTATCTATAAGCAATGTTCGCTTACCATCCTTCTCCACTCACACAAACTCATCAGACAAGTTAATTGCTGTTTCCTTCTTCCTCTGCTTCTCTCAATATGTCCTGTTGGTATTATGTTTTCCAAGCCATCCTTCCTCATAATGTGATCCAAAAATTTCAACTGTCTTTTTCTGATTTTAACTTTCCAGTTTTCGTTTTCTTAAGTCAAAATTGTGGTCATCCTCATTATGGTGAGCAACTAATGCAAAAGTCTTCAAGTGATGTTATTTGGCACAGTTCTTTGTTTATGATTCTGTGACTCCCAGTCCATGAGGTTAAAAAAAGAATACTCCTGAGACCAACACGTTTTACTCTCATGGTTCTTAGCAAGAGCAACAACCAAAGACACGACTTTTGGGAAGTGTTGTAAAAGCCAATGGAAAATGTATCCCCGGAATCTGAAAGCATACCGAAATAGCACAATTTCTGGCTTTCTATTTTAGTTTTATTGACTGGGGAAATTATTCCTTGAAATGATTTAGCCTCATGCATCCTAGAGTTACTCATTAGTCATTTAGACACAAATCAGGAATGAAAGATGCCTATATCATTAGGAAAATTTAAATCATCTCCAATGAAATGTCAACTGATGAGGCACAGTGTTTATAGTTTAAATCTCTACCTCTATAAACTGTGTCCTTTCAGGAGCAAGGTGATCATGCCTCTCCACAGCTTCAGACCTTTTATTATTCTTTTACTCTTTACCTATTTGTTTTTGAGTAAATGCATGGTAGAACAGATACATCAAGAAGGTTACTGCAAACTCCCCTGCTTCTCGTGCCTTCAATATTGCCTGTGAGTGTTCAATTCTCTTGGATTCCTTTCTTTATTACATATCCCCAAAATTTAATTAGTCTCCCTCTGTAGTTCTTAGACACCTTAAAATTTTTTACTTTCTCACATACACAATCCATTTATTCCCAACATTCATCGATAGAAGCATATCTCTTTTGCTTCGTCTTTGTCCAGGATTTACTGCTATGTAGCAGATTAGATATTACATAGAAGTTCAGCACTCATTTCCTTGTTTCTTAAGACATTTTCTTATCTCTTAATAATCTGCTTAGTTTATGAAAGGCATGAAGAGATTGTCCAGAATTCACTTCCATATAGGAGATTAGATATTACATAACAGTTCAGCACTCTTTTCTTTGTTTCTAATGACATTTTCCTATCTCTTAATACATTGCTTAGTTTATGAAAGGCATGAGGAGATTGTCCAGCATTCACTGACATATAGAAAATGACACATACAAGAGGAAGAAGACCATGAATGATAAAACATATCAAACTGTGACAGTCTTCTGAGTGAATGCATGCAAACTTGCATATTAACTTAACCAATCTCTGCTTTTTGGCCTCTACTGTAAACCAGCTGCAATGTTGACCATTTTGTTTTTACTATTGTGTAAACTGGATCTATGTTTAACTTTTTTGACTTTTGTGTCAAGTGAACCAATATTTACTTTTTGATTTCATTTCAACTGGTCTTATATATTCCTTTATTTGATTTTTAGCATAAACCATAGCTATGTCTACCTATCTAATAGACTTTTAGTCATTTTTGTCCTCTAATACATATTCTAGTTTAAATAACTTAAACAAGAGTTGATATGTCATTAAATTAACCAACCAACAAAAGAATTTAGATTAAATAAAAATCTAATTTCTAAGTATTTAATATTTGCACACAGGTGTGTGTATGGTTTGTATGGAAAAGAAAAATTGTGTTCATCAAAACTTACAAAGATTCATCATTTATTTTTATCATATACAATTCAAAAGAATCAACAGCATTTACAAAATTTATTAAAGAAGAAAACCAGTGAATTTTTTTTATCTAGTTTGGCACAAGTCTACAAGTGTGGAGCACTACGTTAATGATTGCATAAAATGAATAAACTGAATTGTTCTAGTTTTGTCAGTTACTGAGTATATACTGACTGAGGAAAATTTTCTTCTTCAGGACGTAGACGATCATGGCTCTCCACATCTTCCTGTCCCTTGTAGTTTTGTCTTTTTGTTATTTCTCCCAAAAACCTTTTCTACCATCCATTTCCTCATCATGTATGTTACGTGCCGCTTTCCTCTGTCCCTCAATCTGTTTTTTGAGTCTTCTTCTTTTATATACCGTGTCCCTTAAGGATGTAGGCGATGATGGCCCTCCACATCTTCCTGTTTCTTGTAGCTCTTAATAAGTTTTGTCTTTTTGTTATTTCTCTCAAACCCTGTTCTACCATCCATTTCCTCATCATGTATGTTACGGGCTGCTTTCCTCTGTCTCTCTTTCCCTCAATCTGTTTTGTGAGTCTTCTTCTTTTATATACCGTGTCCTTTAAGGACGTAGGCGATCATGGCCCTCCGCATCTTCCTGTCCCTTGTAGCTCTTAATAAGTTTTGTCTTTTTGTTATTTCTCTCAAACCCTGTTCTACCATCCATTTCCTCATCATGTATGTTACGGGCTGCTTTCCTCTGTCTCTCTTTCCCTCAATCTGTTTTGTGAGTCTTCTTCTTTTATATACCGTGTCCTTTAAGGACGTAGGCGATCATGGCCCTCCACATCTTCCTGTCCCTTGTAGCTCTTAATAAGTTTTGTCTTTTTGTTATTTCTCCCAAACCCTGTTCTACCATCCATTTCCTCATCATGTATGTTACGTGCCGCTTTCCTCTGTCCCTCAATCTGTTTTTTGAGTCTTCTTCTTTTATATACCGTGTCCATTAAGGACGTAGGCGATGATGGCCCTCCACATCTTCCTGTTTCTTGTAGCTCTTAATAAGTTTTGTCTTTTTGTTATTTCTCTCAAACCCTGTTCTACCAGCTATTTACTCAAGCCCATCTAGTATTTCACACACTACTTTCCTCTGTACCGCTTTTCTAGCTATCTGATCCTGTGAGTATCAGATTTTACAAACCCTCCTTCCTCAGTATGTGCCCCAGAAATTTCAACTTCCTCTTAATCCATGAGACATGAATGGGATTATCAGAGAGAATTATTTGATTAATTAAGAACTAATACCGCAGTCCTTTGTAACGGATAGTCTTGTTTGACAAAGGCACATTGTATGAATTTCTGGTACTAGCAAACTACTCTTCCCACTACCTGCTGTGTCTCTTTAAGATTGGGCAAACGTGGCTCTCCACAACTTCTGGTGCTTGTAGCCCTTAGTAATCTTGTCTTTCTGCTATATCTCCTAATCACTGTTCTGCTAATCATACACACAAGCTTGTTAACTAGGTTATTCACTGCTTTCCTTTGTCCATCTTGCTTTCAATATGACCTGTGAGTATCAAATTTTCCAATCTCTCTTTCCTCATTATTTGCCCTAAAAATTTCAAATATCTCTTTCTAATGCTTTGCATAAGTTTTCTTTTCTTTGTTTCTAATGACATTTTCCTATATCTTAATACTTTGCTTAGTTTATGAAAGTTATGAGGAGATTATTCACTGCCATATAGGAGAACAGATATTACATTGCAGTTCGGCACTCTTTTCTTTGCTTCTGAGGACAGTTTTCTATCACTTAATACTTTGCTTAGTTTATGAAAGGCACGAGGAGATTGTCTAGCATTCACTGACAAAAAAGAAATTATGCATAGAAGGGGAACATGTAAGTGTCAAATTTTGCAAGCACTCTTTCCTCATTATGTGCCCTAGAAATTTCAACAATCTATTTCTGATGCTATGTATAAGTCTCCCTTTCTTTGTTTCTAATGATTTTTAACGGTTAATGTAAGCAATGTCATGCCAAAAAGGATGCTTTTTGGTTTTTATATACTCGTATTAAATATATATACTGTCTCGTGTGGAGAAAGATATTTTAATATATTATGTGTTATTTATTTAGTGTAATAATTGCTTCTAGGGTTTTGAGTCTTTCCTTGCATATTTGTATTTTGGTTGTTCATAATGTGTTTGTTGCTCTGAGCATGGATTGCACTGAGTTTTGACAGGTGGCAAGTCAACCTATGACAGAATGTGATGCATATAGTGCCAACTGTAAGAATTCAATGCTCTTTTTTTTTATTAATATTGGTAGTACTTCTGATTCTTTCAGGATTGCTTCATTGTAAAAGTTTCTTGATAAACATTTTCAGTAATAGATTTCTTTTTGTCATTATGCTAAGTTCGCTTTATATCTAAATCTAAATTTTTTGGAGGTGTATCCATAAAACGAAATATTATCTGCATAGATATTTACTAACGATTGGAAAATATTCTTGATGGCATGAAAAAAGTAACAATAAAAAATTTATTTTCTATAAGATGGTGAGAATAAAAACGAAGCTTAAAGTTATATGATTTCAGAAGACTGAAGCCATTTAACTCATTAACAATGCATGATGGGAATTTCAGTCATTAGAATTTTATGGCTGAACTGCAAATAACTTAAATTATCATCAGTCACACATATGTAATTATAACTTAACGCAAATGATAAAAATTAGCATTTATTAATGTTACTGATGCATTTCCAAAATGGCAGTTGAGTTGTGCCTGCTTAGTTCAAGGGTTAGTTAAAAAACTGCTATTTATTTTTTATCTAATCATTTTTTAAAAGTAAATTGTATATATTTTTTAAATCACTTAAGTCAAAAATTATTTACTTCTGTGGAAATACAAATGTTGAATGGAATATTTTTCCCAATCTGAATTTTAATGACTGATGTTAAACTAAAAAATAAATAAATAATGAAAAAAATTAAATTAAGAAAATACATTTGCAAACAATTAATTCAGATTTATGGGATGTTTTATTCTTCTTGTTCCAAAGTAGTCATTTGGGAGTCACTTGTTTGCTATTTACGAGCTGGAAATGCTTGCATCTTTCTTCATTAAAAATACAATTTTCATTTTTTTTTTTTTTTTTTTAATGTCGTTTCACTTTTCAATTCCTTGCAGATCAGCAATAAAATGTGCATGAGTCTCTTTTTTTTTTCAGTTTTCTTTAATTCTAAAACTTAAAAAGAATAAATTTGTAGAAGGCAAAACTATCTGATTTCCAAAAATTGAAAAAGAAATAAATCTTGCGGAAATACCTGTCATGTTTGCCGTCAGTCTCAAAACTTAAAGCCTTCATGTGTTACTTCAGTGATAGCTCTTTCTAATGGTGTGAAAATTCTAAATCTGACATGTAGTATGCTTTCAATATAAAAACATACAAGGAGTGGCTGAAAAAAAAATAATTCACAGCTCCGCAAACACACTTTATGTGTCGTGTCTCTTCAGGACCTCAGTAATCATGGCTCTCTACAATTTCCTATCCTTTGTAGTTCTTAGTAAACTTGTTATTTTAGTTGTCTCACCTAATCCCTGTTCTGCCAATCATTTACACAAGCTCATTCATCTTCTATGTGCTGTGTCCCTTCAGGATGTTGGGAATCATGGCTCTCCACGTCTTCCTATCCTTTGTAGCACTTAGTGAGTTTTATCTTTTAGGCTATCTCTCCCAATCTCTGTTCTGCCAATCATTTACACAAGCTTGTTCATCTTGTATGTGTTGTGTCCCTTCAAGATGTTGGGAATCATGGCTCTCCACAACTTCCTATCCTTTGCTATTTCTCCTAAACCTTGCTCCGCCATCCATTTACCGAAGCCCTCTAAGTATGTTATGCATTGTTTTCCTTTGACCTTCTTGTCTTCAATCTGTTCTGTGAGTATCAGATTCTCCAAGCCCTCTTTTCTTTTTATGTGAGTTTGAAATTTTGAGGTGAGTGGATCAAGCCCCAAACTTTTCAGCACTTCTTTCTATATTTTCAATCAAGAATTATGAAACACCACCTCTGTCTATATTTCTGAGATGAGGTATTTTAACTATTTACATTGTCCGAACCATTGTCCTCATCATATTCATGACGTTTCAGCCAACGTGTGCTCAAGCATAAAAATGAATACAATATGGGAACCAGTAATACAGAGAGCTAAAGAAAAAACAACAATAAAAATATTTGTAATATGAGCTCTGGTAAAACAAAGTGCTTGGATTGAAATTCCAACAAATATCACCTGAAGAAGGCCGGAGCATACAATGGCCGAAATATTGTGAATGTCACAATAAAGATAAGTCCTCAATGTAAACAGTGTAAATAGAAACAATACCTGCATCCCTTAAGTATTGATGCATTTTAATACACTAAATATACCAGATATTATGGGACAAATGTAGTAATATTTATTTAAACCTACTCTGTCTCATAATAACTGGTACATATATTAAATGTAATGAATTTTATCAGACTGTAGTAATAGTCCCTCTATCCCATAATAATTGGTACATTTACATACACATTGCATGCAAGAAATGTCCCATTATTACGGGACGGAGATAGTACAATTCTTTTAATCTTCCGTTTGTCCCATAACCTGAAAACTTAAGTCATGTCCTTAAATAGCTGAGTTAAATCGAGACTTTCATATGAATGTCACGCGTGGCACAAAATGCATTCTGAAATATCTAAACTGTCAGCCATATAAAACAGCTTTCTAGGATCAATGGTTAAAAAAGACTGAGTGAGTGAAGGGTTTTAGCAAAAATCTTCCTTCTTTGAACATTGTGGACTGGCGCAACAGAATCACAAAGATCTGTACGAAAAAGTAGAAACCATATCACTTGGTGACGACCAAAGACACCAAGAACTATAATCAATAGTACTTGTAACTCAAAGAGAAAAATAATGACATAATCAAAATGTTGACATTCCACATAACTTCCAGTAAAAGGTTAGGAAGGAAACTCCCATCAATACTGGAAAGAGTGATAACAGCTATTGGGCTTGAGAAGAGAAAATAATGACATAATCAAGATGTTGACATTCCACATGACTTCAAATAAAAGGTTAAGAAGGAAACTTCTATCAATACTGGAAAGAGTGATAACATCTACCAGATTTGAAAAACCTATTTTTTTGAAAAATTGTTTTAAGAGAAAGATTTTATAAAGTTCAACTGAAAGGAGTACTGGCTGCTCACTCAATGAATGCCAAATGTTACCTTGTAGGAAAATGATGAATAAATGCTATAAAGGGTGTTTCATGAAACCAGATCAAAGTCTGCAATAAATAAATCAGTGTTATTGGTGAAAATTTATTTATTTCTCTATTGGATCATGTTATTTAATTCATAGCAATTATGTATGAAAAATAATATTACTCAAATTTACGTCCAGGCTTCGGTAGCATACCTCCATTCGATGTTGAAGATTTTTGATGACGTCTCTGCGTATTTGCTCCTCGATCTCACCAATATGCCTTATCCTTCAGCTATTGAATTGTTGTTGGCTTGTTGGCATAGACCATAGTTTTGAGATGACCCCAAAGGAAGAAATCTAAAAGCATCAAGTCGTAAAATCGTGGTGGCCAATTGACTTTGCTGTTTCAAGAGATGATGCGACCTGGGAACTTCTCATTGCATTTTTGTTTGAACGTCCATTTTTGTAATAGGCTTAGATAAATTTAACACATTGTTTGATTGTTAATCTTTCCATAGTTGAAGTTGCTAAAGACTTAAGTTGTTAAATCTGAAAGAAAAAGAAAAAAATCTTTAGACACTTAAACTTAATTCACATTTAAAATCAGTCCAAGTTATTGGAACACTCTTTACTATCATTGTTCCAAGTCGTACATTTGCCTACCAACATAGATTGAATGACAGAAGACAACAAACAATGATTTCAGTATAAAAAATATATTGCCAAGTTTATTTTTAACAAAGAAAATACATCAACAAAAATAAGGTTACTATTCACTAGTAAAAAATATCTCCGCATATTCAGGTTGAGGATGAGAAGAATATTGTCCTGAAGAAGGCAGTTTGGAGTCCGGCTGGAGCTGGAGTCCTGCTGGAGCAATGGCTAATGGTCAGCTGGTGTTGTACGTTGATGATGTCTGGCTGGAACTGCTGCTCATCTTGTTGGTTGCTGGAACAAATACTAGATACTTTGATCCGAATAATCCGGGCTACAGAACATGCTTTTTTTTATATTTTGAGGCTTTTTTATAATCCGGATCAGTTTTACAATGATTACTTGTTAAGATTTTACTTCTGGTTGTTTTTGTGGATGTACAGACAGGGTACGACAAATTAAATATTACCATAGGTTATAATTTTACTTCAGATGGACTATAAATTTTAAAACCTCCAAAAAAATAACTGTTTTCATTTAACCACCATAGAGAACTGTTTTGGCCTGTTATTAACATGGCTGACACTAGACTTCAGGAGAGCAATACACTGCGCCTTCTTGGCCTCACGTTTCCACTAACATGATGTGAAGTGACTGTATTAAATTAAAAACTGCATCTACTCCAAGGAAACTTGATTCACTGTGTTGTGCCAGAAAATTTTTCTCAGCTGGATTAATCTTTCACATTTATAAATCTACCATTTGTCCCTGCCATATCTATTCTGATGCTCCTGCTCTACATCTCAAGGTTCTTGACAAAGTCCAAAGAAGGGTCTGAAATGTAATTCTGACCAGGCTTCTTGAAGTTAGTCGCTTTCTCACTGATGTGATGTGGCTTCCCTCTGTCTTTTCTACAAATATTTTCATGTCAACTGCTCTGACAAGCTTTTTTTTCCTTTGGTGCCATGATGACATGAATTTAAGTGTGTTACTAGATTGTCAACTAGGTCTCACCATTTTACTGTTGAACTAGCTAAATGCAACCACCACTTCTATTTTAAAAGTTTCTTTTCTCACACTTCCCACCTGTGGAACTCCCTTACGTTTCCTTGCTTCCCTGATATCTACAATCTTCAAACATTTAAATGCAATGTCAGTTGCCATCTTCTGTATTCTTGAATCCTGTTCCCTTTTTTTGTCCTTTCCACAATCCTCACCGTTCTGTTTTTTATTTACTTTCACTCCCTGTAATCCCAGCATTCTAGTGATATTATTGTTTTGCTTGCAGTGAAATGATTCTTCATCTTTTCTTTGTAACAATGCTTTCATTATTATATCTTAATAGTTTGCTTAGTTTCTTGAAGGCATTTTTGCTATTCTGATGCACCTTTGAATTTTTGTGTTGGGTTTTCACCAAAATTCGTTGTGACTGCAAAAGCCAACTTCCATAATACAATTGATTTTTACCAATTTTTGATGATATTAAAGTGTTAAAAAGTATTTGAACCGAGTTGAAAATCTCTTCTTTCCATCTCAACAATGTAACCAGGAATATTTTATATCTCATACTCCAAGGATCTTTCAAAAATTTGATAAATAACTTGTATGTAAGTTAAATAATCATAGTGAAGGCCACAACTTCAGCTCAACAGGGTTTGCCATAAAGTTGTTCTGTAATGAAGCTTGCCTAACATCTTTTGATTGAAATTTGTTTGAATGGGTTTCATGTTGAAAAGCTGCTTTTGTAAGCGTATTTCTGCCTTGGGGTAGGAGAGGTAATTGCTCAATTGTTAGAATATTGGACTGAAGATCATCAAACGTTAAATCTAATTACTGAGGATTTTGGCATTAATGTAGTAGATAAGAAACAAACATGGAAAGAAATGTGGGAGTGAAAATAGAAAAAATGGAAGAAGATTAAAAAATAAATTTAAAAAAAAGATTGAAGGAAAAAAATAGGATTTATGGGAGAGAGGAAAAAAGAAAGAGTGAAAGAGCAAAAAATGAAAAGGAAGAAGAAGAGTAAAGAAAAAAACATTACAGAGCAGATAAAAGTTTTGAGAGGGGGAGAGGAAGAAAAGAAAGAGTGAAAAATATGAAAGAGTGAAAAATGAAAAAGGTGAAGAAGAGTAAAAAAAGATTAGACAGCAGATAAAAGTGTTGAGCGGGGAGAGAGAAAGTGGAAAATGAAAAGGGTGAAGAAGAGTAAAAAAAAAAGATTAGAGAGAGGATGAAAGTGTTGAGAGGGAGAGGAGGAGAGGAAGAAAAGAAAGAGTGAAAAATATGAAAGAGTGAAAAATTTAAAGGATGAAGAAGAGTAAAGAAAAAAGATTAGAGAGAGGTTATAAGTGTTGAGAGGGGGAGAGGAAGAAAAGAAAGTGTCAAAAATATGAAAGAGTGAAAAGTGAAAAGGATGAAGAAGAGTAAAAAAAGATTAGAGAGCAGATAAAAGTGTTGAGCGGGGAGAGAAAGAAGAGAAAGTGAAAAATGAAAAGGGTGAAGAAGAGTAAAAAAAAGAGATTAGAGACAGGATGAAAGTGTTGAGAGGGAGAGGAAGAAAAGAAAGAGTGAAAAATTTAAAGGATAAAGAAGAGTAAAAAAAGATTAGAGAGTAGATAAAAGTGTTGAGAAGGAGAGATGAGGAAAAGAAAGTGAAAAAAAAGAAAGTGCGAAAAATGAAAAGGATGAAGAAGAGTAAAGAAAAAAGATTAGAGGGGTTAAAAGTGTTGGGAGAGGGAGAAAAGAAAGAGTGAAAAATGTGAAAGAGTGAAAAATGAAAAAGGTGAAGAGTAGTAAAAAAAAAAAGAAAAGATTAGAGAGAGGATGAAAGTTTTGAGAGGGGTAGAGGAAGAAAAGAAAGAGAGGAAAAGTGCTAAGAAAAAATTGTCTGGAAGTGAAGAGTTGGAAATGGAGGCACCCATAAAAGAGTTGATTAAAGCAATATGACAGGGCAGAGGCTGAAAAAGAAAGACTAAAACAGAAAAAAGTGAAAAAATAGGAAGTAATAGAGATTGAGCAATCATAAACAGAGAGAAGATAGAGAATAAAAGAAAGACAAAAATATAGTGAAACTGAGAAGAAATGAGGGGGAAAAACAGAGATAGTAAAAGAGAGAAAAAAAGAGTAAAAGTAAGAAGCATTGAAAAAAAATAGAGAAGTGAGAGTAAAAGAGAAAAAATAGAGCAAGGGAAAAAAGAGAGTTAAGAGAAAGATAGAGAGTAAGAAAGATAAGAAGATAAAGAGTAAAAAACCAGAGTAAATAAGAGAAAAAGAGAGTCAAAGAGAAAATGAGAGAAAATAAAAAAAAGACAGTTTAAAAGAGAGTGTGAGAGAGAAATAACTAGAGAGAAGAAAAGACAAAGAGAGTGAAGACAGAGAATGAGAGATCAGTGTGTGCGTATATTTATTTCTCTCTCTCTCTCGTGTGTGTATATATATATATATATATATATATATATATATAAAAGAGAGATGTAGAAAGAGAATGAAGGAGAGTTAAAGAAATCGAGAACAGAAGAGAAATAAATGGGAGATGGCAACAGAAAAACATCTGAGGAGAGAAAAATTTTTATTTGTTTTTTCGTTTTTTGTTCTGGACGACAACAAGAAGTTGTATGAAGGAAAAAAAGGAGCAAGACAAAAGTCGGAAAAATAAACTTGCAAAAGAAGAATTCTCTGAAAATATTCTTTGAGATTCAGTTTTGAGGTTTCTCATGGAACACCGACAATTTTTCCCTGGCAGTCCATCCAGTTCCTGTGTATCTCCAGAGAAAGACAGAGACAACAATGTCACTTCCAGAATTGAGTCATTCAACCCAAAGATAACCGTTTGTGAAAAATGAAACTAGCTTACATTTTCTGTTTTTTTTTTATAATTTATTTAAGCCTTAAGATTCTTCTTCCCTTTTCTGGATATTTTGTTCAGACCCCTAAATTTGTTTTGTCTTGTGTATTTTTTTTTTGCAACAGGGTTAGAATAAATTTATTTTTTGTCATTAGATGTGGAAATATAATCATTGAAGCATTTCTCTTGTTAGAAAAGTGAAGCAAAAGAAAAAAAAAAATATTGGAATACCTTAGATTCTTATAATTATTCATTAGTTGTTAATGACCCTAACATTATTGATTATTTTCACCTTTTTAAACTCCAGAAAGTGGGTAACTTTTTTCTTTTTTTTTTTTTCTTTGATTGTTATCTAATTGAAATTTTCTTTTCATTCTTTTAAGTGCTGTCATAAAAGTTGGAGTTTTGGATCTAGTCATGACAGCTGAGAACCCAGCTGGCAAGTTTCCAAGAAGTTTAAGGTTCTGGGTTCAGGCGTTCCATTTCTTCAACACCCCTACATTCTAAGATTAAGTAACTTGAAAAAAAAAAAAAAAAAATGTTTCCTTGAATACTTGTAAAATCTAAAATCTGCCTGAAAATTTGCTTATAACATTTCTGTACAATGGTCATATAGTGATTCAAAAATTTCAATCTACATATCCTTAATCCTTAAATTTTTAATCTTAGATCAAAGGATTATCATCATCATCATCAGTCCTATATCTGGGTGTGGTTGTAGTGTTAATGAGCAGCTGGCTATTTCCTTCCTTGTTCAAAAGCCAGAGTGGTATTTGTTAATGAGTGGCATGCCTTAGACATGTCGAGCCCATCCTTCTCCAGGTCAAACCACAGCTAATGTGCTCCAACTTGAGGACACATCTTGGTCACAGACAGGTGACCATTGGTGGAGCCCTCTGCCCAACTGTTAAATTCAATCTACAAAGCTCTCTACCTGGCAAAGTTGTGTCACCTCTGCACAAACTGCATCTGTAGCTATGGAACCCAGTCTATTCCACCATAGTGTTAGATGGTTGTTGACCTTGCAAGAAGGTTCATCTGCCTTTTGACAGGTCTTGTTTTTAATTCTGCTTGGTGTTTAGCTAACTTCCTTGCGGAACTGGTTTCGTATTATCTAAGGACCATAATCCCAAACGCCAGATTTTGATTCAAAATTGTTAGTATGTCAGAAGAATGCTTACACTTTATTATTATTTATGTTTTTTTTTTTTAATTAAAAAAAAATGATGTTCACCATGTTCAAGGCCCAAGAAGCACTCAAGGTAGAAAGTTACAGAATAAAAGTCACCACCTCAAGTAAAGTGATAATACCACCAAGATGCAAGGAACCCTTGGAAGTGAAATGGAAAGGCAAAAACATGAACTCTGAACAATTTATTTATAATTTTAATCCTAATTTCTTCTTGCTTTCCTTCACTAGCTTCTGTCAGAGATTTTGTAGTTTTCTTTCCATGTCTGCTGTCAACACTCTAATCCCAAATCCTTTTTTAAGACTTTTTTGAATTATGTAATAACTATGGTCAGGACTAAAAACATACAAAAATAGGATTGACACAAAATAATACTACACTTTATGGAAAAATACACCAATAAATAATGTATTATTGTGATAATTATATTCTATAATTGTGGCCACATGGTTAGAACATGTGCTTTCTGACCATGAGACCCAGTTTCAGATTTCACCATGGTCAATTTGTCAGGAAGGTGAGTTCTTGATAATCCCACCATACACCACATTTGGTAAGTGCCTGAAAACCATACTACAGGTTGACCCAAGTCTTGTGAATGAAATTGACTAGATGGAACCCTTGGGGTTCATTGATGGCTGTACTGGCAGGAAGTCACAAGATGTTGTGACTGAGAGTTTGAGGGAGCAGGCCTTGTTCAGATTGATGAACATGACAGATAATGTGCTCTCTCACAGAAACTGTAACTAAGGTCTGATCAGTATAGTTGCAGTATAAACTACAGGTGGGCTCTGTGTGTGTTGAACAAACACAAAATGTGCCTGAGCAAGTGTCTGCAATAGGGATTAGCTAACTGCCCTAATAGACGGGAAACCTCAAATACAAGTGGCCAGCCTTTAATTATTTATTAATTCCATGAACATATGCAGTTGGGAAATTTTTTGCTGAAAAGAAAAACTTAAGTTATTTGACTGGTGCACACCACATCTTGAGAGCTGCCACGCTCCATAATATTTCTAAAGTATGTCATACTATACTGTCTTTTACTGTAACAATGTTGCAGAAGGGGGATCACTGGTGTCAATATTGTCATTGCTATGAAGGCCATGGGTATCCAATGTTGACTCCACGATCACGTTGCGTTCCTATGACGAGCCTTTGTGAATATTTCTATGAACGTCATTTCCTTCATCAATTTTGGTTTCTCGGTCAGCAATCTCTCTTTTTAATGGAATAGACTGACATAATTTCCTGCTCACTGATAAATTTGTGTTTTCCAAACCCACTAATTAACTGGTCACACATTTTCAACCGATTATATATCGTTATTTGTTCACGATGTTGTCATTAATATTGTCTTTGTACATTTTTATATTTAAGATCATGTTAATAACAGTTTGTGTTGTCTGTTTGTTTGCAACACCACAGTACCAACTGTACCGACAGACTTTCTATGCCATTACACTGGCTCCAGGCTTACCTTCTGTTATTTGCAAAAAGGTGCTGTTTTTAGAATAATCCAAATTTAAATGTTTGGATTAGTCATAATGGACATATTTATAATTATTCATACACACACAAATAAATACATATATATATATATAGATTAAGTTATGACAAAAAAAAATGAAAATATGACTGACACAAAATAACATTGATTGATTCGTTTTTTACAGCTTATCAACCCTTTGCAGGTCAAAATCTTATGGATCAATAAACTAATAAATACAATAGTATTATATAATTATATTCCATAAACACATGCAGTAGGGAGATTTATTTCTAAAAAGAACATTAGAAGTAAAACTTATCATCTGACTGTCACTCATGCATACATTCTCTTGTGAACTACCACACACTGCTGTCTCTAAAGTCTCTTACGTCACACTATACCGTCTTTTACCATAACAATGTTGCAGAAGGGGGATCACTGGTGTCAATATTGTCATTGCCATGAAGGACTTGGTTATCTAATGTTGATTGCATGATCATGTTGTGTTCCTATGACGAGCCTTTGTGAATATTTCTATGAACGTCATCTGCTTTATCAATTTTGGTTTCTCGGTCAGCAATCTCTCTTTTTAATGGAATAAACTGACATAATTTCCTGCTCACTGATAAATTTGTGTTTTCCAAACCCACTAATTCATTGGTCACACATTTTCAACCGATTATATATCGTTATTTGTTCACAATGTCGTCATCATTACTATTGTCTTTGTACTTTTTTGTATTTAAATCTTCTTAATAACAGCTTGTGTTATCTGTTTGTTTGCAACACCACAGTACCAACTGTACCGACAGACTTTCTATGCCATTATACTGGGCTCGATGCTTAGCTTCTGTTACTTGCACTCCATGGTGGGGTGGGTGGGTTGAGTGCTGTTTTTAGAATAATCCAAACTTTGAATATTTGGATTAGTGATGATAGACCTGTATATAATTATTCACTCACACACACGTTGCAGGTGGAGGATCATTAGTCCCCCTATCGTCATTGTCATGAATTACCTGAGTGTCAGATATTGACTCCTGTGATGACGTTATGTTCCTGTGATGAGCCTTTGTAAACATTTCTGTAAGCGACGTCTGCTTCATCAACTTTGGTTTCTCAGTCAGCAATCTTTCGTTGATTGAATGAACTGATATGAATTTCTGATCACTGATAAATTGCCATTATTTAAGCTCAGTAATTAACCAGTCACACGTTTTCACCTGATTGTCTACGGTTATCTTATTCGTCAGTGTTCACAATGTTGTTGTCATTACTAATATCTTTGTTCTTTATCTGTATTTAACATCGTTTTAATAACAGCTTGCGTCATCTTTTTGTTTTCAATATTGCAGGATCAACCGTACCATCAGACCCTTCTATATCGCTACACTGCGGTCACCTTCTGATACTCTATGAAAAAAAAGGGTAGTTATCAGAACTTTCTGAAATTTTAATGTTCAGATTCAGGACAATAGACTTGTACTTGTATAAAAACAGGAGACATGATTTTTGGTTTATATCTGAGTTTAGGAATATCCTCCCAGATGGAACATTTTAAGTGTGGGGAATCTTACTCCTATGCAAGTGAAGCATTTGGTGTATTCTAAGCCCCACTAACAGGACTAGAATGCCTGAGCAACATCTGTGAAAGCAGTGTGAGTGTTTATCTTCAGCATGGCTACTCATTTCCATTTGTGTTTTTTCAACACACAAAGCCAACCAGTGGTTTATTTTGCAACAATGCTGAGCAGATATTACAGTTCAAGTATGTACCTCACCTGAACCACATACAGTTTTTAATTAACACCTGTGATTCCCCTAGACTGGTTGTGAACCATGGCTAGGAAACATTGTCTGGCTTGCTATTTAACACATAGCTGGGGGGAAATGAGATGGTTTCACACCATTTACAAGGTTGTTGATTGGAATTCAAAACAGTTTTTATTGATTTCTCGTTCTGCACCTCAAAAGATTCTGATTGTTCTGAAAGATGAGTATATATATTTATATATATATATAAATATTAAAGACATTTTTATGTTTAACGTTCTTTTTATAGATACAAGTATTTAAGTAAATGCTCTGTTTATAATAAACAGTATTAAATAACATTTACCGGCCTGAATGTTCGAGAAATTTTCATAGAAAATATTCGTCCTTGGACAGGATTCGAACCTGCATCCTATACGGAACCGTCATTTATGCTGACGTGCCTTGATTTTCTATGAAAATTTCTCGGACATTCAGGCCGGTAAATGTTATTTAATACTGTTTATTATAAACAGAGCATTTACTTAAATACTTGTATCTATAAAAAGAACGTTAAATATAAAAATGTCTTTAATAAATAAATTGTCGGACTTTGTCCATTTCGTAATATATATATATATATATATATATATATATATATATATAAGAATCTTGGAATAATAGATGGTGAGAAAAAGGAAGGAGAAAAAACAACCCAAAAGATTTAGAGATCATCTTAAAATTTTATGCTGAGAAAGTAGGATAAAATTTTGTGCATCGACAGTGTGCGCATCCTGTACAATATGAGTTCTCACTCTGCCCTACACTGAGACTTAATATTTTGGCAATGAAACCTTTCCTTTACCAAAAATTTGGCCATCTTCCGAAACATTGTCAGATTTTTTTTTTTTTGGTTCCATGAGAAAGAGTTTTCTGTCTGGTCCACAGATACATCATTTGTTCAAGTAGCGGCGGGGTCTTATTTTGACAGGTGAACATATGAAACTTAATTGGCCCACACCTTGCAAGCTGGTCTCAGTCTGATTCACCCAAGTACATATGTCCCATTTGTCTTTTCTGCTGACTATATATATATATATACATAGTCATCCACAGACAGACTGTTTCACTGTATCACGGCAAATCAGTGTGGCTAGACATGTAATTGCTTCAAGCCAGGATCAAAATTTGACCAATTTGACATTAGTTGTAGACTTACACCCTTAGGCCATCAGCTCATGCAGCAGAGAAATGGAATTTTTAACACCTTATATACAAGATATAAGCATTACCGGCTACCAGAGTGTTCAATTCATAGCAAAGAGCTTTCAGCATTAATACCAGCAACTCACAAATTCCCTTTCTTCCAAAGTGCTCAACCTATGAGAGGGGGTTCTTTTAGTGGCTACTCATATTTGAAATAGATGCCCCATTTTTATTTTAAACTGTATATTGGATAATGATATATAAAGTTTTATATATTAAGATCACGGTCTTGGGTATGATGATGAACTACATCTGCATCCTGGGTAAGACAATAAACTACATCCAATCAGGAGGTTTTGAGGAGTGTGGAACCACCTCTTAATTGCTGGTGTTCCCAGGTCTACACTGACCCAGGGCAGTAGCACCTGTTAGGCTCCTAGATATGGGCAAATAGTTAATCCCCAAACTGGGGTCATAACACAATGAAAGTGTAAAAATAGATTTTAATATTTGAAATACTTTGTAGAAAAAGTTATTACCAGCAATAAGTTTTTGAAGAAAAAATTATTACCAGCAATGCATTTTTGGGAAAAAT